>NC_051171.1:108726577-109202100 GCF_013339725.1 Rhipicephalus microplus | reverse complement strand
AATAATAAAAAATGAAATATTTTCAAGAATGGGAAAGTTGATTGTGTGCCCGCCTATTTTGTGATGAGCAATCGCGTGTTTGCTCTGTAGCATCTGGTAACACTGCGAGTGACCGAGAATACATTGTTACAATAGACTGAGAAGAAGCAAAAAAAGAAGATGGCGTTTCTCTTCGAGTCCTCATAAGGGAATACATAGGTGGCAGCGAATGTTTTAGTGGATTTGCTCTGTTCTTCCCATGATGCAACGAGCTGTGCGCATCGAGAACGGTGCACGAGAAACCGAGACAATTCGGAATCTCACAATCTCGCCCATACTTCGTCGAAAACTAATCTCTCCAGCACCTAATGCGCTCTCCTGTCTACAATAAACAGTCGAGCATTAATGGCTTGGAGGTGACATTGCATCAGGCATTCCTCGAATATCAACTCGCAAGCCTCATTCGTAGTGGCGTATTTTTTTAAGTCATTTCCTTTACTCAGTGTGGACTGGTTGCGTAATTTAAGTGCACACTTTTTTCTTGCTTTCATTTTGTCGTTTCATTTTGTCTCGCCGTCCTTAATATATGGGGCTACGTGTTGAAGTGAGCCCAAAGCGCGGCTTTCTCAGTTCGTCGCTTGGACGAGTCTAGGAGTTCGCGACGAAATTGCGAGATGCCAGGGATGGGTGACCAAGAAAGAACAAGTGCGTCGAAGCAGAGGCTGTGCACGTAATCACGTACAGTCACAAATTTCGGCACGAGACATATTATCTCGCGAGAAACTTTTTTCGTGTGCAGATGTGGAAGCTATGTTTCGGAGTGTTGCATTTGTTGTGTGTGCATGTACGTGTGCGTCTATGTGTGTGTGTATAAATATATATCTATGTCTGTCTGGTGTGTGTGTGTATGTGTGTGTTTGTATGTGTGTCTGTGCGTGCGCGTGTGTGTGTGCGTGCGTGCGTGCGTGCGTGTGTGTGTGTGTGTGTGTGTGTGTGTGTGTGTGTGTGTGTGTGTGTGTGTGTGTGTGTGAACTGGAAAGAGCTCTAAAGAAAGTGGAAGACTACCGCTATTAGAAGTCATCACTGATTGCCTGCTGGTCGACATTTTGAAGTGGAGCGAAGGAATTGCAACTAAACATTTCCCTTTATGAACCTCCAGAGATAAGCTCTGCTTGCCTGCGAGTTCGATAAATCGGGAGGGCGTTCCGGGTAAACAGAAATCGGTTCGATTTTCGAGCGCTCCACTAACAAGGCAGCTTGAAATTGACCACACGCTATAAGCAATTATTGTTCCGAGCTGTCACGCCAGTTTTAACATGTTTTGTTGACTGCCAGTAGCAAGACAGTTTTTTTTGTTGTTGTATACTTTCGATGCGTCATTGTTCGATGTTTTTGTACTTGAGCCATGGTCATGTATCACTGATCAGCGCTGTTTGTTACAAAGAGAGAGAAGTGAATGAAGTCAGGAAGGTGATCGTTGCATTCGCTACACCTCACTGGAGGAAGGTATATCGAGTAAAAAATTAAAGGATCCCTAAGTTTTGCCTTTAAGAGCTTAGCGCGACAGCAATATTCGTTTTCTAGAGCGAAAAGGACATTTAACTGTACGCAGTGAAACGTCTTTTGAAAATCCAGGAAGAGACCAAGAGTGCAGTGTTTGTATTTCATATTTTCAAGTATTTCATAATTTTGTTAATAAAAAGTTACACCATAAGAAACAGAACACAGACCACTTGCATGAACGCATCATCTACATGCTTGCCGAAAGGAGGGAGGAGGGATAAACAACAAGAAGGAAAGCAGGGAGGTTAACCAGGCACATGTCCGGTTTGCATGAAGCTGTCAATGTTCCACTAGCAACAATTTTTTTAATTCCTTATTCAGGAGGTCTCAGAGCTGCAAAACTGTCAGGAGGAACTCCTATTAGTCGTTTCTCAATATCGATAACTTACATACACTGGCGAAAATCAGTTAGAGAAAAAAAAAGATATGGGAAAGTAATAAAGTAGCGCATAAAGGGAAAAAAGCAATGTTGAAAAGAGCCAAAACAGGGTGAGTTTTTACAAGAAACGTTATTTACGAAGAACTGGTTTAGAACTTATTATAAACGACAAAAATTGCAGTCAACGTAACTTTATATAAACATGAGGGCTTATCAAAGAACATGGTGTACAATTATTATATAAAAAAACGAAACATACCCTTGCAGCCTATTTTGACCGCATGACTCTAATTTATAGAAAAAAGCAACTAATAGGTTGAAGAAAAATGTTCAACGCATATATTGTAGATATATATTGTAGAAGTGGTAATATAGCGAAGCGAATTAGAGTTTGTTTAGGTATATAATTTCGATGAATTGATAGCGACCTATGTTGTCAGTAAATGTGTCTTCGTGTGTTTTTTGAATACCATTGTTGTGCGGAATGTTTTAATATTTGATCACATTGTATACCAGTATTGAATTGCAGTGATTCATTCTTATCGGATCAGCGTTATATATAAAATGATCACGCAGATGCACACGTATATACAAGCACACTGTTACACATTCATACTTTTTCTTCGTCAGGAAGGCTACATCCCGCTATACGCCCCTGTGAGCAATGTATTTTCACCAGAAGAGCACAGAAATAAAAGTAAAGAACACGCCACTATCGCTACAAAAAAAAAAACATTCTTACATTCAAATATGTTTCAATTTACGCATAGTTTCATTCGTTCGTACACAAGCTCGAAACCGCACATGAACCCTATATGATGGATGTATGGATGGATGGATTGATATGGCTGTACCCTTCAGAACGGGCGGTGGCTAACGCCACCAAGCCGTAATAGTTCGTGATAGAACACGCACGAGAGCGCCGCGAACGGGGGGCCACGTAAGGACAGGTAAACGAGCCCTGTTAAGTGGCGGGATAGGAAGCTCGTGAAGCAAGCGGTACTGTTCCAAGTGGTCTTTCTGTCATAGCCTATCAAGTGGAATGTCGTGGAGTAATCGCCTTAGCAAGAAATTAGTCACGGCCGGGGCACTGGACAAACAAAGACTACCGAGTGGCAAGGCTCATGACCTCCATCGTCATGTGTCTCGACGGCCAGAGTTAATACATCGGACCCTATCTTTGTTTGTGCTTGATTGTTTGCAGGACAACACAAAATAAGAAATTTGGCAGAAAAAATACATGCTCTTTTTACGACTTCCACCAACGTAACCGTGATATACAGCCATCGTATGAAAAGTATTGAGGAAGCATATCTTACTGTTGATGCGACAGTTTATCGAAGCTTATCGCATCAGAAAGTTTGACAGCCGGGGTGACAGTTCCCCGTCAGTTCCTTTATTGCAAGATATATTGTCAATCCTAATCAGTTTTAAGCTGTGCACCGTCATCATGCTCAATCATGTCACAAGAGTTTTGTTATCGTATATCCATCAACACTTTTTTAACTGCATCCTCTTCTACGAACGCCCACATTCCACACACACACATCTTTACGTTGCTTCTTAATTAAATGTTGTCGAAAGTAAGTGCTGTGAGTGTTATGTTTGACTAGCCTTGTCTGTTGCGCTGTTCTTGTATTCCTTGCGCACTATACCAGCATGCCGAAGTTTCAACCTGTTATGCATAAAAAAAACTCGTGTGGTTCAATAGCTAAAAAAAAATTCCGCCATATCCACGAAGTGAAGGATGATGAGTGGGCGAAGCTCCGGAGGTAAACCTGGTAAACCATGAATCCTCTGTACATTTTGCCCACTCGATTTTATTACATCGCTCCCCCTAGCGTACGTCGCCGCACTAAATCGAACGATTGCCTTCAACCAATGACACGCGCCATATGTGACATCGTTCCTATTTTATAAGATCTCGCGTCTTTCATCAACTACAAGTACCGCTTTCTAGTTTATAACATCTTGCATCTTTTCATCATCAGCTACAAGTACCACCATCTAGTAAACACTACAAGAACTAAACGAGAGGTGGCTACATACAGGAGACGGTACCGCCATCTAGTGAACACTGCAAGAACCAAACTAGAGGTGGCTACATACAGGGGACGGTACCGCCATCTAGTGAACACTGCAAGAACTAAACTAGAGGTGGCTACATACAGGCTACAGGGGACGCACAGCCCACGCCCTAAGGAGCTTCGCCCCTAAAAAGTAACCGGGTCATCAAATTGGCACAAAAGGTGACCGTATACAATGCGGTCGGCGCCAGAGCGAGCCATACGATGCAGTCGATGAAGCATGTAACTGTGCCATATATTTAGGCAACCAATACCACTACCATGGTGGATCGGTCTCCACTGTGATATTCTTTGTGCGTGGGAATCTATATATGGACGCACGTTTAGTCAAATCCTATAGCCACATAGAACTTCATTATCATTATACCTTCTATTTCTGTAGGTAACTTTCTAATGAATGTAACACATTTCAATCGCTTAATTCCCGTTTAGTTAGCTCCGTCGCCTTCAGTACACTTCATCGGCCTTCGATTCAGCTTAGTTTTTGAGTGGATTTACTTAATATTGCATATTTTGTTTTGTGTAGGGCGCACTGTTCCTGACCTTGCACAGCCCTAGGAATCAGGCAAACGTTGTGCGGGCATAGTTTTGTCCGCCAATCCTATGACGCAGCGATCAGCCACATTTTTTGTTTGTTTCTTGCACCACTAGCATATTTACGGTAACTGACAGCTTCGCTGTTAGAAATCTTGACTGAGTTGAAGTAATATGTAGTGTTCTATGGGAGAGCGGATAAACTATTCCTGACACCTTAGTCGAGGCAACGCAATGTGAATACGGTATTTTATGCACCCTGGTATGAAGCAGCAGTAAGCCGTAAGCGGCAGCAGCCGCAGCTGTGAACGATTCGGAGTAATTTGTACTCTGCTATGAAAGAGCTGAATGTAGCTGCCCCAGTTATATATTGTATCAAATTTCAAACGTGACAAAAGACAAAGCATGAACGATTTGAAGTTCTACATGCACTTTACTATAGGAGAGCAATAAGTGGTCTCGGTAGTAGGCTCGGTACGTGGTATGAAACTAGGTGTTAAGAATGAGCATAAAAAATTTAGAGCACTAGAGAGACTCTGCAATAGAAGAGCAGCATACTGTCCCGAAATCACCTGTACAATGGCACTTCGAGCACAATGCAAACAAAACTGCGTGCTTAGAACGAACTGTGAGCACTTTGGCGTACTTGGGTTTTACTGTAGGAGAGCAGCGAGTTGTCCTTGGTTTAGGGAAATTTATTCTCACGAACAGTGAACATCAATTAAAATCCAACAGAACATCGCAACGGATCACTACATTCACAGACACACCAAAAATGTTTACAAAAAGATATGTTTACATAAGTACACGGAACCCACCATACAGAGATACACAAGAGTTGTTACAAAAAGGTATGTTTACATATGTGCAATGCATGGTAAACGAAGAACACACAAACAAAATGTAACGATCTATAGGTTAGGTATTTACACAGTATTTAAAATGCATTTGTGCGAGTACTAAACAAACATTAACCTACCGAAACTGAAAAGGTCTGAAAATAAGCTTTACGCGTCTCTCGAAGACAAACACAAAAGGGTAGGACCAGTGTCGAAGAGATTCCTCCTCACACAGAAAGACGAGTTCTTCCGACAAAACAGATAGCATTTCTTTTTACATTCGCTTTAAAATCGGGAAGAGAGCGCGACGGCGACGACCTGCTGCAACCGCCTCACAGAGATTGCGCCAAAGGCAGTAGGCACCAGCAACAATGAGAAGGCAGGCAAAGTGGTTTCGAGAACAACGTTCAGAAGAAACAAAGCGGTTTACTCGGAGGCCACGCAAACCGGCATGAACGGCCCTCCCGAAAACACGAGCAACGACGCATTGTCTTAAAACATGCTGATTTATTTCCCGTAGGCAGCAGTTCGGGCATGTTGCTGCCTGGACCATTCTTCGCCTCTCGGGGCGGTCAAGGGTACAACACCCCACCCCAGCCGCCACATGAAGTCCCGGACGTGGCCAGGCAGAAATGACACCGTCAGCGTGCTCCACGACTCAGAATAGAGTAGGTGTGACGTGCCGGAGGAACTAACGTGAGCAACAAAGTGGCTGTTGTGTCAACGATTGGCCTGTCCAACACACCTGCCCAAGGACAAGTCGACTGGATATGGCGAAAAAATGCGAAAACTGTTGCATAAAACGAAGGAAGTGTTGCTGATTTAGGGCCCCGATTAAGATGCACATTAGGCATTAAATACCGAAAGTGAGTGCCTAGAAAATAATATGCCAGATTTCGCACGGGGGATTACTCTACTTGTGCAAGGCTCAACAGGAAGCGCAGGGCCAGTAGCCAACAGCGTATTGACACCGAAGGGAAAGCAAAGCCTCCCTGGGAACGCTGCTGTCCTAACACGGCACGCGAAACCAACTCAGTGGCACCGGACCAAAAGAACAAACACAAAGCAGACTGCAATGACCCCACAATGCACAAACGCGGCTGCTCCACGTGAGAAAGGTATCACATGCGACCACGTAACAGAGTCTGCGCAAGGTACCTCCGCTCAAGAAGCGGGAAGTTGAAATCTCGTGCGTTTCAATCTTTTGTTTTACTTCGTCGAAGGCGTTTGACCAAACGAAGGTACAGACGCAGTAGTTGTATACAATTCCTAAAATACGAGTAGACGCAGCTGGCTGAAGGAGAGATGCGGAGCTAAGTCTGGAGTTTGTACAGCCGATGAACGCATACCGGGACTTAGAGAAGTTTAGCGTGGCACCTGAAATGTCACCATACTGAAATACTATGTGAAACTATGTGAAATACTATCTTCATATGAATCACAAGGTTATGTCGTCAGCAAAAGCTGTAATTTTCACGGCACCGCTGCAAGGAAGCGCGAGACCCCGGACACGCAAATCCGCTTCAAGAGCATACAGAAATGGCTCAAGGCTAAGGACAAATAGAACAGGGGACAAAGGGCATCCCTGACGCACCCCACGTGTAATAGAAAAGGCAGCATTTTCCGAACCATCTAGAACTAGTGTGGTTTTTATACCAGAGTGGGTGTGTCTAATTCCACAAAAGCACAAGGGAAACCAAAGGCTCTGAGCCCTTTAAATATATACGAGTGCTCTAGTCGGCCAAATGCTTTCTCTTGGTCCAAAGACACAAGGACACCACGCGCAGATCGCGACAGAGTATAGGCTGTGATATCCCGGGTGGTAAAGGACAAGCTTTGTATTTATCGTCCAGGCATTGATGAAGTCTGATGATGACCCACCAGGGTGGTAAACAGAGCCCTCAAACGTTGAACGATCACTGTCGTGAATATCGTATACTCAACATTAAGAAACGTGGTAGGTCTCCAATCTTCAGGACTAACCAAGGAAGCGTCAGCTTTGAGGATTAGTACAATACGGCGATCTCAAAAAATGATAAAAAGACACCATCCTCGAAACATTGCCGGATAACTACAATTAAGGCAGTACCACGCTCATTCTAAAATGACAAGTAAATTCAACTGGAAAACCGTCTGGCCCAAGGGCCATCCCCCGTTTCATAGAATGTAGTGCGGCCTTTACCTCTTCGGGTGATGGAGGGACGTGCAAAGAATCAGCAGCTTGTTGAGGAGCGCGACGGAAACCTCTAAGCATAGGCAGTATATCATAGTTTGTCCGCATGGCCGAACATGGCATCTTTTCGAAATGCGCCGAAAATTGGCATCGATCACCCGTAGGAAGCGGCTGTGAAAGTGGTGCCTGCGTGATCATAAAAAAATGGCAGCATATTCATGGGGTGAATCATGGAGAGTCGGGCGAAGCATCCGTCCGTCCATTCGTTCTTGCTTCCATCCATCCATGCGTCCCTCTGTGTGACCGTCCGTATGTCCATCCGCCCGTCCGTGCGTGCGTCTGTTCGTGCGTCCGCACGTCCATCCATGCGTCCGTCCCTGCGTTCGTTCATGCATCCGCCCCTGCGTCCATCCGTCTGTGCAGTCATCCGTCTGCTTAATACGCCTGCTTTTGGCCAGTTGAAAACGCCGGCATTTCTGAATAATTTCCTCGACGGTCGCGCACTTCCGGCACATTAACAAGTTGAACGTATCGTCCGCTATCCCCTTGAGGACATGGCCAACTTTATCAGACTCCGACATGTCGTTGTCGACTTTACAACATAGAGCCAGCACGTCCTGTATATACGAGATATACGGCTCTGTTTACGTCTGTGCACGTATAGACAACTCCTTCTTTGCAGCCGCCCTTCGATCGATGGGCTTCCCTAATGGTTCTCGTACCAAACTTTGGCCATGCCTTTCAGGTAAAACAACACGTTGGCCAGCATGAGAGTCAGGTCATACCGGTTGAGCGCACTGGCACTTTCGCAGTCAGCTATCCAATCGTAAACATGAACTTCGTCCGGACCACAGAACGTTCCTGGATGCTTCGGATGTGTCAGCACATACGTGGGTGAGGGTGGGGCCGGTGGAGGCGTTGCCGTGGATGGTGCAGGCGTCACCGAGGCCGATGGAGAGGTGGCCGTGGGATCAGTCCCGTGTTCCATCACGGACTCCGATTTGACGACGACTGCGGAGCTCCGTTGTATGGCGCTTCGTTACCCAGCCTGTCCACCACTTTGTTACGGGGATTACAAATACACGGAAGAGAAAAACGAGTGTATTTGCAATGTTTACAGGTTGGTGTCACACCCCAGGGCTGCTAGCATCTCGCGCGTCGAATCCGCTTCTCCATCGATTCGTCTACGACGGCGGAGCCATGCCCACTGCCTCCCAACAATATGCAACACCTACCCGTAGGGGGAAAGTGCTTGCCCGAGTACTTCGCTGGAGATGTGGCACGGAAGGAACAGGGCAGTTACCTGGGTTACCTGGTGCCCTAGGACACAATGGAGACGCGCTCTTCTCGGATGGTGAGGAGTGACGCGTCCATGATTTGGGCCAGGGCGACTTCGCTGTTCACGGTAACTTAATAATTCTGGCCTCCGATGTGGTGGACACAGTATATTTCTTCGTTTCCTACTATTGAAAACGTCGCGTAAACGACGTCTTCAGGACTTTCCCCCTCAGGGACGACGACATCAATGGCTAATGCTTTCTTCGGTGGCTAGCTTGCCATGATAGGTGCTCACTAGCCTAAGGACGCCCTGAAACGTGCTGCTTTGCTTGTCACCAACGCCAATCTTTTGGGCTTAAAAAAGTGGGTAATAATTTGGAGTACTCGGTACTCTACTATAGGAGAGCATAAAGCCGTCCTGTGTTTAGAAAAAAAAATGGTTACTGATTTAGAGTACTATGGGAGAGCAAAATGTCCTGCTTGGAAAAAGTTCCTAATGATTCAGAGTACTTGGTACACTACTTATGGGAGAGGAAGAAGCCGTACAAAGAGCCTACGTTTCACGAGGCCCGCGGTACTACGCCAGCTCTCGTTCCAAACTTCGCCGCTTGCGTGTGTTTAGAAACAGTGGGTAAAGATTTCGAGTACTTGGTACTCGACTATGGGAGAGCCTAAAGCTGTCCCGTGTGCAGTCGAAGGTATGTAACGATCTTTTGGAACAAGTAAATATTTCAATACCCTTAGCCACCAAAAGCCACATAGCAGGGGAAAGGTCTAAATGATGCAAGTGTATTTCTGATGCTGGTTTACTTCAAAGTCTTCGATGTATTGGTTGATAATATTGCACATCATGTCATCTATACCCACTTGAGTGCATTGTCTTCGGCTGAAACAAGGACCCTTTACTTTAAAATACAGGCCTTAAACGTGGTTCGATGTCAGGCAGAAGTTCTTTATAGACCATGTTGAAATCCCTTCGTGCCTTCGAAGCACATGAGCACCACGAAACATATAGACGGTATAAAACTTGCGAGAATTGTGCCCCCCCCCCCCTCAAAAAAAAAAAAAAACGTCCGGCCATCTCATTTACCAGCTCGAAACGTTGGAACCGAAATGACGTTTTCGCGTTTTCTCAAATGTGAGAAAAGTCTCTTATTAGTTTTTCAGATAAAAAGAACGTGCCTGATGTTCAAGACAATCTCTTGTAGTTTTTATTTAGTTCATATGAACATCTATTTGAATATAACTTGCCAAATGAGGGAACGAAAGTGTAGAAAATAAGTGGGCTTTTGCTAACGCTGTTCTTGCCCACCAATGCTTTCCCGGCACATCGGCAGAGAAACGTAAATGTCACGAAATGTCAGTGTTGATAAATTTTCATAGGTCCTATATCTTTTTAGCGGGTTTTCAAGAAAGTTATCGGCAATCTACTCATGCGTCACAAATATAAAGTTGGAACAATACCTGTACTGTTGTTTCCGGCCCTAGTGTAAGCTGCTCACTTTATGCAGCTAAAGCTGTTACGAGATTCGACGAGAATTTTCGGGGCCATATTTTTCCTCCGCCGCCACCGGTGTCCGTAATCTTTATCGCAAGAAATAGGAGACATATATTCAGGATGTAATGGGGTTAGAAACTGGGCACTCTTATTGCAGTCTGGTATTCTACCACAGAGCTATTGGTCGGTGCTCAAGACTCTTTCACAAAAACACCTTATATACAGACGTCACATGGAACGCTGTTGGCATATGTAATATGGCGTGGTAGGAGAGTGAATTAACAATGAGCCGTCACACAATAGAACTAGCGTAACGAGTGGGTCATTGAATCCTGCCAGCTTATTACAGATGTGCCAGCATTGCAAAGGGGTAAGCTTTCATAATCATTAGTTATCGCATCAACAAAGTCAATATTGGACAGTTTAGAACAGGTTCTAAATATTCTGCTCTTCCAGCTTTCGCTGTTCCTGTGCCTCGTTTTCATCGCACACCTAGAGTTTTTTTTTTTTCATGAACTAGAAACATGCTTTAATTTTATTGGCTCCAGCCAAATGAGCGGTTTGCCGGATTTGGCCAACCCTGACCCTGTACGGACGCAGTCTCGCAGCACCATCATGTTCTTTTCTTTGCGATCGTTGTTCACATTCATAGGTTCACGAAACAAATTGTTGTTTCCAAGATGCCAGCGTATACGGGGGAATCAAAACGAGATACACCTTGGAGTGAATAACAGCCACGCGTTTGAGCTTGAGAATGTTAGTTTCGCATAATTCCACCAATACTCACTCTACAGTGGACTGAGCGTATTTGGAAAAGGGGGAACAATAATGGTCAGGAAAATGTGCAATAGCGACAGAAAATGAACAGAAAAAAGGAAAGAAAGACAGAGAGAAGTTGAGAGAAAGAGAGAGAGAAAGAAAAAAGTAAGAAAGGAAGGCTGACCAACTGACTGACCTGGGGTCTTTATAAACTATCTTGAACGATTTTGTAACCCACGCGAAATAGCAGGGAACTCCCAAGAAGCATGACGAAGCAAAAAAAAAAAAAAAAGGTGGGGGTGCGGTTGAGGGTGGAAGGTCGCAAACTCACGACTGTGAACGCGTCTCACGAATAGCCGCTTTTCCGTGAAAAAAACGAGTAACTATATTGTAAGAAAAAAATGTGGGGAAAGGAAGTTGCGAGAGAGCGAAGAAAAGAAGCAAAAGTTAACAATTTCGAGTGACGGTGCGCTCATTACTTTCGCGCTTGGCTGCTTCCATGCAATCTGTTGGCCCGCCAAAACTCTCGCCACAAAGCCTGAAGCATGTATCCATGTTAGTTTTGTTCTCTTATGTACGTACCTTGTTATTATCTGGTGGCTCCACTCGCATCATTTACGGCGGTGCTCTCCACAACTTTCGATTTGTTTCGCTGCTCGTGTGCCTCTCTTTTAACACGGCTACGTGTTTTCATTTCAAGTAAGCGTGCGCCTACTTGAGATGTAGGTGAAGTGCCTGTCAGCATGCTCTGACTTTAGTTTATTCCACTGTTCTCCAGTTTTTTGTTTCAAATTATTACTATTTACACTGCAAGTTGGAGCTCAAGTGACGTACAGTGCGCTCTTTATGGGCACTCTGTTAACGGTACTTGGAGCGTTCTCACATTTTCTTTGTACTGTTCTCGAACTTTTGTTTGCTTGTCGGCAGCTGACTAACCCTGGGGTACGTTTCTTCGCTAAAACTGTTGCTTGGGCGAGTTGGCTTGGGCGAGTTGGTACGTGCTTAGATTTGGGTGCACGTTAAAGAACCGAAGGTGGTCAAAATTTCCGGAGCCCTCCACTACGGCGTCTCTCATAATCATATGGTGGTTTTGGGACGTTAAACCCCACAAATCAATCAATCAATGGGCGAGTTGTTTCATTATTAAGATAGACCTACCAGCGCAACGAAACAGCGCTGTGTGTAAGTGTCCTTCCCTATTGTTCAGTTTTCTTCGCGCAAGTAAATGTATCTTAATCATGTACATGTATTGCCTGTCAGGTAAAACCAACGTAGCCGACAGACTACTGTACCAAAAACAACATGGCGAATATTATTTGTTGTATATATCACAGTTTAGCAATCACGTACAAAATTGAAAGGAAATAAAGTGAACAAAAGGGCACTCTTTCCACCAGCTGGATTAAACCCACAATGCCAATACTATGCTATTTATATGTTACTCAAAATGTGCTACGGCGTGAAACACGTATGTGTATATCTTCGACCTTCCTCTCGGAATTTTGGCAATAACTGGACATCTAAAACGAGCCAGTCTGTGTGAAGGTGAGAGGGGAAAGAGGGGGGGGGGAGCGAGCCCCGACAACCACGTGGACCCGGGGTGCCGCATCTCTTTGACACGGCTGAACAAATCTGTCGACACATGGTTTCGACAGTCTGCGCATCCCTCTCCAACAACGCTTCTCGGCCTGGGTCGAAACGCTTGGTCAGTAGATTGGTGCACGTTCCAGACCGATCACATCTGGCCACACACGAACCAGAAAACACACACAAATACCAAGATTGTAGAGCGGCGCAGGCGGCCACCCGGTGAATCGTTATCCAAGGCATTATCGCGGCGCAGTCGACACTTTCACGTTTCCTAACGGAGCTTTCAGCTTCCACCATGACAGTCATTGGAAAGCAGCCGTTGCGATCCCCCCGTCGTTACGATAGCACAGAATGGCGACGTGTTCCGGTCTGGAAACTTCAATCGAAGCATCCGGTAGCTCGAAGTGGGCTCCTTTTGAGGTCACTGCGGTCCGATTCGATGAGAGTGAGGTGAAAGAAGGTGGTTATGACGTTTAATTTCAACATAGTTCGATCGCTTTCTGTGACTCCACCATCGTGCAATCTTTACGCCCCTTTTCACTTTCCCAGCTGCCTTATGTATCTGCAGTGACTCATCTGTCTGCTCCCGTTTGGCCTCTACCCTGCTTTACCGTCCAACCATATACAGCCAGATGCTGCGAAACGAGAAAAAGTTTTAACTGTACCAACAATTGCTGACACAGAAAAGGGTAGAAAACTGGACGTGTGCAAACTCGCACGTGAATGCTTTTACGGCTGAAAGATGACGTGTATATCGGCAACTGGCTAAAAAAAAATATCACTGGCCATAGGAATCGTTGCACTCGGTTGCTATTCAAAGCATATTAAGATAACTACTACACGCGAATGTATAAGCGAAACGTTGGTCTCACTTTTTAATTGCGAACTGCAGTTTTTAGATGCCCTTTTGTGACGACAGCTTACGCTTACACGACTGAATTTTTACTTCTCGGACCAATTAATTCGTGCATAATTCTCAGGCGATGCACAATCAAACTGCTCCAGCACTGTTAGGTGCGTCTCTAAGGAGCGGAATAACTGGTGCAACGTCAGTTTTTGTCAACCCAAGTATCCTGGCGGCATCATTTTATTTAGGGCACCGTTTTGTGTTGCAGAATCTATTTGCTCCGCAATCGCCTTCCCAATAGAGCGAGCGGTTCAGTGGGCACTCTAAACAAAGCTTCGAATACCGTAAAGGAGGTTCGGCCAGCGTTAGCTCAGTGCTCGAGCGTTGATTATTCGAGAATCATGTGTGTGAAAGAAACTCGCGTACAAAACGTAGCACGCTGTTCCCGCATATCGCAGAGTGCTCGGGGTGCACAATGATGTTGTGGCCTTCGATAATCTTTCGGCGTACGACTGTTGGTGAATTCAAATTGCCAGAACGTTGCACGTGTCTGCGCAAAGAGCGTGCCGACGCGAATTTTAATGCTGGCACACGCGCAATTATAATTGCCTTGGCCCACCGTAGAGCGCGGCCGCAACGCTGCGACACAGTCAGAATTACGGAAACACTTGCCTTTCTCCGTTGACCTTGTCAGAGAATATTTATTGCGGCAGCAGCTGCTGTCGGGTAAATTTCAGTCGGACAGTTGCATGTAGGAAAAAAGCGGGGTCGCCCCGCCGTGGTGGTCTAGTGGCTAAGGTACTCGGCTGCTGACCCGCAGGTCGCGGGTTCAAATCCCGGCTGCGGTGGCTGCATTTCCGATGGAGGTGGACATGTTGTAGGCCCGCGTGCTCAGATTTGGGTGCACGTTAAAGAACCCCAGGTGGTCTAAATTTCCGGAGCCCTCCACTACGGCGTCTCACATAATCATATGGTGGTTTTGGGACGTTAAACCCCACAAATCAATCAATGAAAAGCGGGGTCAGTTTTTCTATTTCAGCTGTGCTAACTAAAATTTACTGACATCACTAAAGGCTAACCACCCCATCACAGTGTGGATCTTCCATATTTAGGTACTTGGCTTGGCTCGTTTAATAATTATCGACCAAGTTTGGACCAATCCTACTGAGTAGAATACATCCTTTTGCAACGCATCTGTTTATGGCTACGTTCTGGCAGGTCGCGTTTTGTGGCAAAACGTCGATTCATGGCACCCTTCGCTATCTTGCTTTTGTAGTGTAACAGCTCAGATTTTGTTATTTTTCTAGTGTCTTCGTCGCTCACGGCTTCATCTCTAATTTAACGAGCTGTTCTTGAATATTTGCACGAGGTATTGGGCTTAGAATCACTCTGCCGTACAAAAAACATTCCGACTTTTTAAAGTGCGCAGGCTCATTCTCTGTGGTAACGCAAAGGTAAGGCCACTCGGAACGCTTGTTGCCGTCTTACAGCAAGCATGTACACGCTTTGACTTTTAAATTCCCTTTCAGAAAATCTTCATGCCTGAAAAAGGCTTAGACATAATAATGCTATCATTCATCTTGTTCCGTCTATGTAACATTTGGAAAAATTAAGGCCCCAGATCACAAACGCTCATTCATTGCAGCACCACGAATTTGTCCAACGATTTAACCACTTTCCCTCGCATCTCTTCAGACGGCAACTGCTTCCTAGTCTATGCCGCAGATTATCTTCCTGCAGCTACCCTTGTGCTTTCGCGCCACTGAAGCCCAAATAAAGATGTTTGAAAAAGATGCACTGGTGGACAAGCGAGAACTAGCTATTGCCACAGTTGTTACGCTTTTGTGCTTGAGGTACGAGCTGAAAGTGTAGACAATGCAGAAACCGATATTACCTATTTCTCTTAGGGGCGAAATTCCTTATAGCGGCACCCGTTCGTCCCCCGTAGTATGTAACAAGTATAACATTTTGACCTTCAAGGCGGTGCCGGTGAGAGACTTCTTCTGTGCGTTGTTGAACAAGAAAAAATAGTGCTCAATGTGCATGTCAATGGCTGCTAATGGGGAATGAGAGACAGAAGCATTTGGCTTTTAGTTAACGCGCAAGCTGCAATCACCATTAGCAGCCATTGGCATGTACATTGAGCACTATCTGACAAGAAAGGGTTGCTACGTTATACTCGCTGGGTGTAACCTCCTTAGCTTTAGAAAGGTTTAGCGAGCGTTGAGCCGCAGTGCCATGAATACAATGAACTTGTATATACCATGAATAAGCTCGAGGTAGTTAAAAATGGGAAGTAGATACGAAGCGCAAGCCGTAAGAAAGTAAAAGCCGAATTCCCCGCCTCTAATTTCCCATTAGCAGCCATTCGCATGTACATTGAGAACTATCTGACTGAAAAAGTTTGCTACATCATACTTACTGGGCGTAACCTCCTTGGTTTTCGAAAGGTTTAGCGAGCGTTCGACCACAGTGCCATGAATACAGTGAACTAGTATATACCATGAACTCGAGGTGGTTAAAGGTGGGAAGTGGACCCGAAGCGCAAGCCGTAAGAAAGTGTGCGTGTGCCACCTCTCGTTTAGTCCTTGGAATGTCCGCTGGATGGCGGTGCTTCTATATGGGGAATATATGATGAAGAGATGCGAGATGGTGGTACTTGGAGTGTTGAATAGATGGACGAATGGACACATAGACGAATGCATGGATGGACGCATGAACGGACGCAGGGGCGGCTGCATGGACGGACGCAGGGACGGACGCACGAACTGACGCACGCACGGACGCGCTGATGGACGCATGGACGGTCACACTGACGGACGCATGGACGGACGGAAACAAGAACGAATGGACGGATGAATTCTTCGCCCCACTCTCCATCATTCACTCCGTGGATATGCTGCCATTTTTTTCTTTCAAACTGCGGTGCGGGGAATAACATTTCTGCGTTTCCTCCTGCCACACGGTGGCGTTGGACTTGTTTGCTCGGGGTTATTTTTAGGGGCGAAGCTCCTTACGCCGTGGGCCGTATGTCACACGTGTTGTCGTAGTCGTCGTGTTAGCCAGCTTAGAGTTTGCTAAATATATACTAGAGGGAACTCTGGCGCTAGTGCCTAAGGGAGCTGCAGCGCACAGCGCTTAAGCAAGCATGGAAATGGTGGGTAGTACACCAATTTGTCCAATATTCGTACTTATTGCCCCGTGTGTATTCGTGTGGCTTGAAGCCGTTTTCTCACAAAACAAAAAATCAGCAAATGTTCAGTGGTTACGCTTCACCCTCTTATTCTTTAAGGTTTACAGTTTCCAATCGGGTCACGAAGTTCAAAAGCGTCCATTCTTTCCTTCAAAACAAAACCGAAACACAGCAATAAACAAAGCCGCAAACATGGTTCACCGCCCGCAAATACAAAGACTAGGCAAATCCGTGTACTACCCATCATTCCCATGGTTGCTGAATGATCGCAGTGCCAGAGTCCCCTCTAGGTAATTTTAGGAAACTCTCTGGCAGCCAGTTGCATTGTATTGCACGTGAATCAAAACGGTGTCACAGCATATCCAATAAGTGAGTGACGAAGAGCGTCCATCCGCGCTTCCGTCCGTCCGTGCGACCGTCCATGCGTCTGTCCATCCGCCTGCGTGTCCATTGACAGACGTGTACAAATGCACACACAAACACAAGTTAAACAATCGTATATCTTTTATAAACAATTGTAGACAGTTGCGTAACGATAGCCACAGCAACATGGATATTAGCAACACCAGAAGCGGTATGCTGATATGAAGCACTCATGCTCGTGAGGATGATAACCCTAGAGAAGGCTACATAAATAAACTTCAGTCAATGTCACTTAGCTACAATTGGCGTTAAGACGGCGTGACGGCTATATCAAATTAGTACATGCGAATTTTTATAAAATTGGATAGCCAACACTAAAAGCTCAATTGATGCTTCAGGAACATTATGGTCTATTTAAAAAGTAGTTACGAGACCTAGCGTGTCTCTATGGTAAATACTTGGTTGCCACGTACAATGCGGGGCTTTGAATCTTGCTGGGACCTTGACATTTATTCTTTGGATTCAGCGAGTACACACCGCCGATATCAGCTTTCCCTTATTGCTCACACCGTTTACGTTCTCGCCATTACCGCTTAACGTTCTCGCCCTACCCGGCCGCGCGCATGTGCCACATGTCTGGTGAATAGGGTTCGACGACATACGCGACGGGCTCACGACATTATTCATGTCATGGCAAGCGAATAATTCCTGTCTAAGAGTTTTTCCCCACTCATAATAATATTGGTTCACCTCTAGTTAAGGGGGTGATCCCGAGAGCACCCAGACGTAGGCGGCCAGATAGATAGATAGATAGATAGATAGATAGATAGATAGATAGATAGATAGATAGATAGATAGATAGATAGATAGATAGATAGATAGATAGATAGACAGACAGACAGACAGACAGACAGACAGACAGACAGACAGACAGACAGATAGATAGATAGATAGATAGATAGATAGATAGATAGATAGATAGATAGATAGATAGATAGATAGATAGATAGATAGATAGATAGATAGATAGATAGTGAAGGTGTGAAAGTGCACGGAGCACGCATTCATTGCTCTAACGTAACGCTATAGGGCACGAGCGCACTGAGCATTACAGCGGCACAAGGCAGTCGCTGCCTTCAGTGCTCGAGAGAGACGGATGAACGGATTCTCCTTCCGCGCGCGGAAGGAGAATCATCGTCGACTTTGGGAGTCTTCGTGCAGCTCAGAAGCACCTGCGAGCCAGGCACACGCTCAAGCCCACCTGACACCCGAACTAGGTGAGGCGAACATATTCACGCCGCATCTGCAGAAGCTTGACACGAAATACCAACAAAATCTCGAGGATCACGCTGATTATCAGGAAACCTTCCAAGTGTACGAGAGCACTATAAAGTCAGACTCTTCCTACTACAAGAAGCGACGCAAGAAGCACAAAAGCCACCAGCGTGAGTTTCGTTTTCCCCACTTTCTAATCTCACCTACCGCTTTAACTTTCTGCCTCCCCTTCACCCGCTTGCCTTCTCTTTGAATCTATTCTGTGATCGCTAATGACCAGCGGTTATCTTGGCTTTGTATTACGCGCCCTGCCCATAACCATTTTTTCTTATTGATTTTTACTATGATTTCAACAGAATCACTTTAGGATTTCATATTTGCTTTATAGCTAAAGTTCAATGTCTGAGGAGGGATTGAAAGCATTATTATTCTTTGCTAACATTGCGCATTATTAGCAAAGAGTTTATGAATTCTTAGCATGTTGTAAAAAAGCATGATTTGCACCATTCTAAGATACGACACAAAGAAACGTGTTTACGCTAGTACCAGGGCCGCTACGTAACTTTCACTCATTATAGCAATCCTGCGGCGACCCTAGAGTGCCAGTTTGACATTTCTTACCCGGCAACCAAACAAGCGAATAACTTCATTAATGATCGGGAAGAAAGCGACAGTCGAGAAGCTGTGTCTAAGGCGGCGTACGAAAAAGCCATCATACTGAGAGAAACGGTGCTAGCGAGGGAGGCTACTTTCCGACGTCAACTACTGATGATGCTGGGCCACAATAAAAGTTGCCGAGTGGGGAACGTCAAAGAAAAGTCTTACGGACAAAAGTCAACAAGATAGGTCAAGAACTCCTAAAAAAACGTAGTGCAGTCACTATTTACAAAAAAAAAAAAAAAAGCAAACCATGGCGCTACTGAAGGAAACAATGGCTCAGCTAAAGAGGAACAAAGGGCTTCGAGAGACAAACGTCTTTGGTCTGAACGCTGACGCCCGCATATAAAGACGAGTTCTGCTTCTTCACAAGCCGCATGCTTGGAGCGATAATGGAGTAAAAGCTTCAAGAGTAATCACTTCAAGAACGTCACTAATAAAAAGAACTAGGGGGAAACTCGCGAGAATGAATCAAGATGGTATAGATGTTTATTCCGCAATGCCGTCGAGGACAGCTGCGTGTGACACTGAACAGAAAAGAAATAAATAAGGTAGAAGCTCTGGTACAATAGAATATATGGTATGGTCGTGAAAGCTGAATTCTGGTGCATGATTAAATTCAAGACCACCACCACCAAAAGCAACAACAAATATTATTATTATTATTATTATTATTATTATTATTATTATTATTATTATTATTATTATTATTATTATTATTATTATTATTATTATTATTATTATTATTATGAAGAATACACAGCTTCCATCAGGCCAATACGGTATACGTTCGCTGAACTCCTATCAACTACATGTACGGGAAAGTGCTACATCTGCAAACGCTACATCTCATGAAGGGTGCGCAACATCTTCGGAGCCAGCAGTTCCCCTCCAAACAACGTATGGCAACAGTACGACTGCAGCAAGAGAATTTAAAATTACCTTTTGCCTTTGCTGGCAGTTCTTCCAAGTGCCGGCCAAAATGAGATAGCTGCTTTTTTATGTTGAACCGGTGTTTTTTTTACTTATACTCGTCGAAGTCTTCGTCATCTTTTTTCCTTCCTCATCTCCTTCCTTTTTCTCCCCTCTAATCTTTGTTTCTTCTGTCTTTTCCCTCCTCCCGAAAGAGTGAGCAGGCGTTGTGCCCCTCCGAGTGGCAGTCGCCAGCTTGCTCTCTCCCTCTTTCCTCTGTGTCCTTGCGTATCGGTGTATGCAAATCAAGTAATAATAATAATATTAATGATGCCAAAAAAGAAAAGACGGCTGAGATAAAAAAGATTTTCAAGTGCTTACTGCATGCACCAACGTCGATTGCTGTCTCTTCCAGAAGGATAACATTCTAAAAAATATAGTCGAAAACGAAAAAAACGCATACATTCACGTAATAGTCAAACCTAGATAAAGTATGTGAAAATGGTCGTAGCGACTCAAGTGGAAATGTACTCTTGCTTTTGGATCATAACCTGACCTCGAACCAATGCTTCGAATGAAAGAAACTGCACGAAATAGGAGCGTTCACATTTTTACATCATTTTGCACAGTTCACACGTTCAAGTTAGGGCTCCCAGAAACAGAGTTGTACTTGAGCACGCGTCTCAGTTTTTCATTCCCGGTTTTCTCGATAAAACGTGGCATATCCCTCCAAGAGCACGTTCCATGATAGGACTCCATTCACATTAGCGCTGAGAAGCTCACAGACTGAGATGCACCTTCGGTAGAAATCAAAATACTTTATATGCCAGTTGCTGATCCTTCTTATGCGTAGGTTGCCTCTTTGAGAAGAAGGCACTTTAAACAGGCCACTCATTCGCGTATGTACACTTTGCCCTCTAATCCTCCAAACACTCGTCCATAGTGAATGAAGACGACGCGAGCATTAATTTTAAGAGGTTCACTTGGCCAGTAGAAGCACCTTTTTTATTTTGTTCCTTTTGCACCCATCAACTCCTCCTCTGCTCTCTACACTTTACGAAATGATGTAATTGGAGAGGAATCACACTAGAACCGAATGTTATTTAGACCTAACAGTCAATGACGCCAAGAAAAGCACAGGGCATGTTATTAGATATTAGAAGTAATTGTCATGTAAATATGTAGAAAGTACAGTGGACGAAAAGAGCACTTGTCACCAGCAGGATCCGAGCCTACGACCTTCCAATAACCCATACGATGCTCTACCTCTGAGCTATGCTGGCACTTATTCCAGTCGAGCTTATAGGATACTAATGTGCATTTAAATGTGGGAGGGTCATTCAGCGCCACTTATTGCCATTTTGTGTGGAACACTCGTTGCGGCACGTCTAAAGTGAATTCTCAAATTTACGCTTCTTTTCTACATTATTTTCTACACTTCTTTTCTACGTGATTGATATGTGGGGTTTAACGTTCCAAAACCAGCATATGATTATGAGAGATGCCGTAGTGGAGGGCTCCGGAAATTTCGACCACCTGGGTTTCTTTAACGTGCACCCAAATCTGAGCACACGGGCCTACACTATTTCCGCCTCTATCGGAAATGTAGCCGCCGCAGCCGGGATTCGAACCCGCGACCTGCGGGTCAGCAGCTGAGTACCTTAGCCACTAGACCACTGTGGCGGGGCGCAAAAACGCAGTTGGTAAATGAACTTATTAAGTTGTACACAACGCCGACCTCCAACACTTATCTTATATACTTCAACAAACAAACATGAGTACATAACTTCTACGTGCACCTCTCAGACAAAAGATGCTTTCAATGTTTTCTTTTTTTTGCTTACTTTTACAGCGAGTGTTTTTACGTCAGCGTTCTAGCAAATCACGGCTGAAGTGGAAATAATACGTGAAACAGCAAAACTTGGGACCTCTTGTGCTTCGTAACTTCCGATGCTTCTTAAAAAGGTGTCGTGACAATCGGCTGGGGCACTTTTCTTCACTTGTTGCATTCCTTTGTCTCGTGACGTAAAGATTGCGCTCGTACAGCTGTCAGCAGTTGCTCTATCAAATTGCGATCTGACAGACGCGTATCATTTGCTTTAGGAAAAATGAGCGGTAAATGAAGGAGCGCTGAACTTACGAACAAGCCTGAATCGGCACAAAAACGATGTGAAGCTGCTGCCGCAGAACGTGCCGTCGTGGCCTTCTATATTTCCCACTTTTCTCATATCGGTCATCTTCATTCTTCGAGGCAAGGTATGGAACACAACCTGAGTGGGACTAAGCCTTCTTTCTTTGCTATCTGTCTATTTTCGATTTCTATTTGATCGAGAAGTCATTCGAAGCTCCACAGTTTATTAGACGATGGAGCCGTTTCAGAGGGCGTCCGACATGAGATCACGCGTAAATTCAGCCATTCGTTATCGAGGCTTCCGAAACCGGCGTACAGTCAAGAAAGGGGTCCTCCTTTGCTTTGAGGCCTGTCACGCTAAGTCTGCTTCCGACGACGACCGCGGTGGTGTGTTTCTTCTCAAGCAGACTTATACCCCTGTCACACGGCCACCACAAAACTCCGTTGAACACCGTCAACGTAAATCTCCCCTAGGGGGTTCAACGGAGAAGGAGTTGTAGCAGTGTCACACGGCAATGACGAGGTTGTAACAGTTGCCGCGAGGGGGCTCAGTTAGCGCTGTTTGATTTTCGGAAAAGTATTCTAATTTCATCTCTATTAATCTTTTTGAGAATCCTCGTTATGCGGTTTTTTACAAAAAGCACTATTAAGTAGGTATGCGACTAACAAACCATTAAAAATAACTTCAAATAAAAACGCATTTGCTAAATGTAGCGATGCTGCTAGTGACGCTGGCCACATTGTGCTTTTAGTTGTTTTGTTGCCTGTGTACATGCCCGGTACGAAATTTCTTATGCTTCCTTGCCTCGTGAGCGCACATTTTGTGTTCTTCAGCCATAAGTGACATAGCGAACGACATGAAGAAGTGGTACGATATTGCGCTGGTAATGACGTTGATCGGCTGGCGCCGGCCGGCCCGACTCGCGAGGCACTGTGTGTAGGGCATCGGTGTTGAGAGTAAGTAAACTCTGGCGGGCGTAAATATATGTAAACAAACACCCGTTGTGAATGAGTACTACAACGAAAGAACGTTTATTATTGCCAAAATGTATTATTCTTTCACCTTGGCCACTTAGTGCTCGAAATTTTTTTCTGGCCTCTAGACTGCTGGAGACGAGAGTACCTCGTTTCGCTGCGAAGGGAGATCGTTGAACGTCTTTTGCGAAGTGCTCCATTTACCTTCGTTTGCGTAAGGGTGGCCGTGTGACACGCACCGCATCTTCGTTGTCGTAAGGACGAGGGAGTTAAACGATCTTCGCAGGTGCCCGTGTGACAGGGGTATGAGTCTGTTTGCTCGGCACGCGTGCCAACGCAGTCCCCCGTTCTGCGGCTCCTGTCAGCCGAGCGCCGCTATTTGCTCGGTTAGGTCGCCATCACAGAAGAAACGACACTCCGACAGTGTGTCTTTTACGATGCGGTATGTGGCTACGCGTCTTTTGCGCATACTGAGGAAAAAAGCGGAAAAATGAAGACCATAGACGAGGTTCCCTATTGATTTTCAAACTGCTGTAACAGACAAAGCCACTGACGCACTTCTTTTTTGATTGATCGATATGTGGCGTTTAACGTCCCAAAACCACCATAAGATTATGAGAGACGCCGTAGTGGAGGGCTCTGGAAGTTTCGACCACGTGGTGTTCTTTAACGTGCACCCAAATCTGAGCACACAGGCTTACAACATTTCCGCCTCCATCGGACACTTCTTTTTTTTTTTTTAGAAAAGTACCGAAAGTAGTTTTCTCAGCATGAGCCACCTGTCATGATATTTTCAGTACGCTGTCTTTCGAGAATAATCTTTTTCCTACAAAAGTTTGCAAAGCCTTATACTGTCGCATATGCCACGATGTATACCTGTGCTATCTTTTGCTGGCTATTCAGTATGCATTACCCATTTTGAGTTACATGTTAAATGACTAGAGAGGTTTTAATTTTCCCCATAACCTGATCTCACTGCAAATTACAAGTGATGTACACTGTCATTATTGCTTAAAGCTATTTAGCTGTGGTTTGTCTTAACGAGATATTAGTTATTGACATTGCTTTTAATGAGTGAGTTAGGAGCATAAGAGAGTTTAGAACAAAATTTGAAAAAGCGTGGTTATTATTGTATTATTGTTGAATTGTGGCTTGTAGTGTATCGAAGAATATCAGGTGTGTACGTCGCCGTCTAGCTGGGCACTTCTTACTAATTTTTATTATCTCGCATTTTATAGCGAATGCTTAAGAATACACGTGCACGTGTTTTAGGGGCGAAACTCCTAAGAGCTGCACCCATTCGTCCCCTGTAGTTTGTAACAAGTATAACATTTTGACCTCCAAGGTGGTGCCGGTGAGAGACTTCTTCTATGCGTTGTTGAACAATAAAAAATAGTGCTCAATGTACATGTCGATGGCTGCTAATGAGGATTGAGAGACAGGAGCATTTGGCTTTTAGTTACCGCGCAGGCTGCGATCACCATTAGCAGCCATTGGCATGTACATTGAGCACTATCTGACAAGAAAGGGTGCTACGTTATACTCGCTGGGTTAACCTCCTTAGCGTTAAAAGGTTAGGCGAGCGTTGAGCCGCAGTGCCAGGAATACAATGAACTTGTATATACCATGAATGAACTCGAGGTGGTTAAAAATGGGAAGTACATACGAAGCGCCAGCCGTAAGAAAGTAAAAGCCGAATTCTCCGCCTCTCATTTCCCATTAGCAGCCATTGGCATGTACATTGAGCACTATCTGACTGAAAAAGTTTGCTACGTCATACTCGCTGGGCGTAACATCCTTGGTTTTCGAAAAGTTTAGCGAGCGTTCGGCCGCAGTGCCATGAATACAGTAAACTAGTATATACCCATGAACTCGAGGTGGTTAAAGGTGGGAAGTGGACCCGAAGCGCAAGCCGTAAGAAAGTGTGCATGTGCCACCTCTCGTTTAGTCCTTGGAATGTCAGCTGGATGGCGGTGCTTCTATATGGGGAATATATGATGGAAAGATGCGAGATGGTGGTACTTGGAGTGTTGAATAGATGGACGAACGACATGAAGAAGTGGTACGATATTGCGCTGGTAATGACGTTGATCGGCTGGCGCCGGCCGGCCCGACTCGCGAGGCACTGTGTGTAGGGCATCGGTGTTGAGAGTAAGTAAACTCTGGCGGGCGTAAATATATGTAAACAAACACCCGTTGTGAATGAGTACTACAACGAAAGAACGTTTATTATTGCCAAAAGGTATTATTCTTTCACCTTGGCCACTTAGTGCTCGAAATTTTTTCTGGCCTCTAGACTGCTGGAGACGAGAGTACCTCGTTTCGCTGCGAAGGGAGATCGTTGAACGTCTTTTGCGAAGTGCTCCCTTTACCTTCGTTTGCGTAAGGGTGGCCGTGTGACACGCACCGCATCTTCGTTGTCGTAAGGACGAGGGAGTTAAACGATCTTCGCAGGTGCCCGTGTGACAGGGTATGAGTCTGTTTGCTCGGCACGCGTGCCAACGCAGTCCCCCGTTCTGCGGCTCCTGTCAGCCGAGCGCCGCTATTTGCTCGGTTAGGTCGCCATCACAGAAGAAACGACACTCCGACAGTGTGTCTTTTACGATGCGGTATGTGGCTACGCGTCTTTTGCGCATACTGAGGAAAAAAGCGGAAAAATGAAGACCATAGACGAGGTTCCCTATTGATTTTCAAACTGCTGTAACAGACAAAGCCACTGACGCACTTCTTTTTTGATTGATCGATATGTGGCGTTTAACGTCCCAAAACCACCATAAGATTATGAGAGACGCCGTAGTGGAGGGCTCTGGAAGTTTCGACCACGTGGTGTTCTTTAACGTGCACCCAAATCTGAGCACACGGGCTTACAACATTTCCGCCTCCATCGAACACTTCTTTTTTTTAGAAGGGTACCGAAAGTAACTTTCTCAGCATGAGCCAGCTGTCATAATATTTTCAGTACGCTGTCTTTCGAGGATAATCTTTTTCGTACAAAAGTTTGCAAAACCTTAAACTGTCGCATATGCCAAGATGTATACCTGTGGCATCTTTTGCTGGTTATTCAGTATGCATAACCCATTTTGACTTGTTACATGTTAAATGACTAGAGAGGTTCTAATTTTCCCCATAACCTGATATCACTGCAAATTACAAGTGATGTACACTGTCATTATTGCTTAAAGCTAGTTAGCTGTGGTTTGTCTTAACGAGATATTAGTTATTGACATTGCTTTCAATGAGTGAGTTAGGAGCATAAGAGAGTTTAGAACAAAATTTGAAAGAGCGTGGTTACTATTGTATTATAGTTTAATTGTGGCTCGTAGTGAATCAAAGAATATCAGGTGTGTACGCCGCAGTCTAGCCGAGCACTTCGTACTAATTTTTATTGTCTCGCATTTTATAGCGGATGCTTAAAAGGACACGTGCACGTGTTTTTTTATAAATGACTTGTATTTAGCGTGTAACACACAGTTGGATTTAATTGTTTATAGGCCACCAAACACGTGAAAACGTTTATTCTTCCCTCAATAGTGCCTGGTTGTGATCAAAAGTTGCAGTTGTGACGTCGGTACATCATAATAGTCCACCACTAGGCCTTTTTCCCTCTTCGTTCATTTCACTTGGCCAAAGTGATGAGTGAGCAAGCAGAACATGGCTTGAAAGTTGAGTTCTTATACTAAAATAAAAAGTAAGCTATCCTAAAACAAAGAAAATAGACATTGGCAAACGTATAATATTTACCTTCGATGGCTTCGAGAAGCGGAGGAAAACATTTCGATCACCCGTAGTAGTGACTTCGTTCAGTTGAGCTTATTCCACTCATTCCAGTCGAGCTTATAGGATATTAATGTGCATTTAAATGTGGGAGGGTCATTCAGCGCCACCTAACGCGATTGTGTGAGGAACACTCGTTGCGGCACGTCTGAAGTGAATTCTCAAATTTACACTTATTTTCTACATTACTTTCTACACTTCTTTTCTACGTGATTGATATGTGGGGTTTAACGTTCTAAAACCACCATATGAATATGAGAGACGCCGTAGTGGAGGGATCCGGAAATTTCGACCACTTGGGGTTCTTTAACGTGCACCCAAATCTGAGCACACGAGCCTACAGCATATCCGCCTCCTTCGGAAATGCAGCCGCCGCCACCGGGATTTGACCCCGCGACGTGCGGGTCAGCAGCCGAGTACCTTAGCCACTAGACCACCGTGAAGGGGCAGGGTCCCGTCCTTGAAGACTTCCTACCTTCAGGTTGTATGCAAGGGATTGTTAACAGTTGCCAGCTCGTAATAACATAACGGGCTGCAAGACGCCAACGGGCAAAAAAGTGTGTTACACCCTCGCCGCAACGGCAACAGGTGGCGCTGACTGACTTACTACCTGTATGGCCACTCCACGACCCTTGTCTCGACGAGTGGGTCTGAGCTGGTCAACACGGCCTCCCTTGCTCGACAGAGGGATAACGCATGATATCCGCTGGTGGCGGCACCATGCTACATTCCCAAAGTATGTGATCATAGGTTGCCACTGCCTGGCACCGTTTACATTACGGCTTTATGTACTCCGGGTATATTTTGTTCAACCCGCAAGGATTGGGAAAAATCGCCTGTGCAGTTCTCTCCAGGCGCATTCCTGCGTCCTTAGTCAGCCGCTTGTGCAGGGGCCAGGTAAAGCCACCGCTCCAGTTTATGCTGATTAGCACTAATGTTAAAGGGCACGAGCCCGTCTCTCGTGGACCATTTCGGAACGGGCGGATCACCTGCCCGGCTGCGAAACCTCGAGCATTCAGGTGAGCCGCCTCGTTCCCAGAGTTCCCAGAGTGTGCTTATGTTGTAATATTCGTGACTCCTGCTGGCCTAGATAAAATTGACTGAACATACTCTGTGATTTTGCTACCCTGTCATAACAACAATTATCACTGCTCTCCGAACAGCGTTGTAAACCGGCAGGAATGAAGACCATTTCCAAGAGCCAATATTTTCGTATAGCATAGCCGCTCTTGTCGACGACACAGAAAAGCTAGAAAGGCTAAATCGTCTTCCTTGAACACTTGAAGCCGAGGCATGTGATTTCAATTTGCTGACTTTTATGAATTTTATCTCATACGTTGCTCGAGCTGAACCAGTTACACCTCCCCTGCGGCACAGGCACATCACAGCCACGCCACCAGTAAAGACACTACTCTTCTCTAAAACCTGGATTCGCATGCATTCAAGCACGGTAACTATGTATGCGTGACACTGCCATCGGACACCATGAATCAGATCATAGACACATAAAAACACTATGCAGTAGCTTTCATGCATATCGCTGACACTGCAGAGGAGCTAAGTAAGCTCTAAAAACATTTATTTATGTTTTCAGTATTGTCCGAATTTTTCAATCGTAAAACTAGTACATCTGGCGTTCTACTGTTACAGACGCTGTCTAACTGTTTGCATAAGACATTCAAATACCTCGGCTTTACCGCAGTGCACCGTAAAAATCGGAGCGATCACTATATTGCGTGATTCAACCACACGGACAAACGCAAACTTAGAAAAGCGTGGTTAAGATTGAATATAAGTGAGGCGGGCTGCGTAGTAAGTATGTTCCGAAGCACGCACCGCATTTCTTTGTTTGTGAGAATCCCCGCATTATTTGCTCGCGTGGCCGGCCACGACTAAGAAGATTTTTGAGAGAGCCTTCTATTGCTTTATAATGTGCTCGAAATCCACTAAAAAGAGGTGAGTCGCCTTTGTTTTGTCTTGGAATAAAGAACCATTCGCTAGTGAAGGAATAAGGCTGCTCGGTGGGACCATTGATTTTTCCGAGAGTGTCTTACCACGTAAAAATTCCGATTGAAAATTCACACAACTACCCACGCCACCACTTGCACTTCCCCTCCCCCCACACACAAAACACACACTTCGTCATGTGTTAAGTGCTAATACATACAACATGCAGCGATCAGTTTTACTGATCGCATTGTCATGGGCATACATTTTCTCTGCAGTTACAGAGCCCTCTATCCTGCGCGGCGCATTTCGGCAGATTGACAAAAGGCTCACAGAGCGCATGCAGTCATTCATTCAACACATAACGAAGGACCAGTATGTCTCTCCGACATGTTTATTTCATGACTGTGTATAAGAAAGTAGGGTGTATGTTATTGTTTCAATAATTCTTAGTGTGCAACAGTGCCACTGGTTTCAGCGTCATACATGGCTATTGAAATGCCGCATGAAGAAAATTCCTACAACCTATTTTCGCACTACAAGACCCACACTTGAAGAGGCAGTCTATCTTGCGACTTCTCACAAAAATAACGCATATATAGCTTGAATCGCAGGAGTAAAGAAGCAAAGAACCAGCGTGGTTGCTGTGCAGAAGCAGTAATGAAAGGACAGAGCTGCTTTGCCATATTGAGAGCACACAGGTAGATACACGAAGCAGAAAAAGAGACACGCATACAACACAAAATAAAGCAGGTTACATCAGCTAGATTTTTATATAAAAAACCTAAACACAGTCACTCAAGATGCTCGGTTCAAATTCGCTATCTTTATTCTTTCCAGGCCTTCATTTTAACATATCCGAAACTTTCAATCTCTTACCTTTCGTACAGTCCGGTATTGATATACGAGCGAGAAAAGAAAATGACCGTTTTCCATTTCCAGTCGGCTATGAGTTGCTAGGTTTTATATAGTTCTCTCCAGGAAGTTCACACTTCAAGCTTATATATATTTCATCTGCTCCTCCTCAATAAGATGACGTAGAAAATCGGCACTGCTGAGCTCCACGCTACTATTCAGTGAAAGTGAGCTGCTTACCTTTATTCAACGAGCTCTCTGTTTGCCGCTGGAGCATTTTCTCGAATATATTTTGTTGAAATATGGCAAAAGAATGTACTTCAGAAGCCTTCTCCTCCCCTGGTTCAGCTTTAGTCAAGATTAAAAATCAGTACTGTGAATTGTTTTTTGGGGAAAACATTAATTGCTTCTTTTTTTTCATATTGGTAAACTGAATTTGAGAACCTATTCGATAGGTTGATGCTGTTCCAAGGAGGTTTAAAAAAATTTCAAACCTTCTTGTGTTATCCCGACATAAAGTTGCTGAAGTTAGCACTCTGTGGAGTCGTCTCTCTTACGTCCTCCTCTGCTAGCGCAGAAGATGTTTGAGATCATGTAGTTTCTACAACTCGACGAAGCAGTATCATGTCTGCGAGAGTAAAAATGGGTATGTCAAACTCTGCTTCTGAAGTTCCTTTTGAAAATATTGATTTTGTTCCTGCGAGAAAGCAGGTTAATATTACCAGGTATCGTCCTAACTAATCTGATAATTTTGAGCTCAGTTGGTGTGGCAGTGTGTTGTGGGCTTTATGTCATGGGTACGATCTCAAAACCAATTGTCAAATTCCGCCGGAAGTGCCATTGCAAACAGCCGGGCATGAAAGGAGTCTTAAGAAAAGCGAGATGGTGAAAACTAAACTGGAGTCTCCGGCTACTTCGTGCCTTACGAACACGGACAGTCCCGGAATTAACGTTTTGACAAGTGGTCTCGATTCTTTCGACATGTTGCCGGTACGTCGGCTTCAGTGGCACCTTATTTTATAGAGTTCTTCGTCTCCTCACGCTTCCGTATTCCGTTGAACTTGTGCCTTTCTTGCGTGCCTCATAGTGGTGTGATTGTGTTGGCCCTTGAGGTCCCCAAATCTACAATTTTAATTTCAATTCTAACGCTGCCGCATAACATCACCCTTGTTGATCGTTTGTGAGTGGTGGGAGCACCACTACGAAGACCGAAAAATACGCGTTGCGAAAACAAGTGAAATAGTTCGTGACGTCACACAAAACCTCTTAAACAGCTTTCACAAAGAAACGGGCCTTAATGAACGCTGGGTAGATTTGGTCTGTTTTCATGCTAAGGTGACACGGGCGCAGACCAATGAAAGCAAGTGTGATCGCTGAGTTTTTGCAGGCTGTGTGGAAGGATGGAAGTGCATCACTACAGGAAAATAGCTCTAAACGTATCAGAGTAAACGAAAGCCGTAACCGGTCGCCTAATCTCGAGTTACTATCACCGACAATAGAGGGCTGCTGTTTACGTTCGACAGTATACATAGTGGTTTAACAAGAGTGAGTACTGATTCATAAAAATTAACAAGGTAAAATATGTTTCATGGATATACGATTTCGGACAGTAGGAATGATGATCATTGATCTAGAATTGGTAACTGCTGCAAACATCCAGCGTTTGCACTTTTGTCATAGCGACAGGAAAGACACACTTTGTGGAAGTAAAAAGATTTGCACGGAACTTATAGGTTACGTACAGAGGAAAACAAAGATGTATTCAATCAAAGTTATGTACAGTGGAACACAAAGATGTATTCAATAAAAGCTGAAGCCTGCAACCACCCTATTTAGTTCAAATGGGGCAGTTTTTATAAGATGTTATACCGAGGATTGCAATGCGCTCATTTCTAGTATTTCGTTTTCCTGGTGTAACAACGATATATTGCGTATTTCATGTTCTGGAGTAATCTCTAAGTACTCGCAATAACGTTGCTGAAATTTTCCTGTAGCCCCTTCAGCGATCCCCACCATCTACAACTGATGGTATTGCCCCCTGCGGGAGGCGGAAATCCCACAATGACCTACTATACTTACGCTGTCTTACGAAAACTGATTGCACATTAAGCATGCCAACTTAATTATTTATTCTTTCCACCTGGCTCCCTGGGATTTTCGGCAGCTTTCTTGTACTCATATAAAAATGTTACAAAAACACAAAAGTGCAAGGAACCTGTAACCTAGAGTAACTGCTATATTGCAAGAATATCAGCCTAGCGAGCAGAAATACTTGTGTCATTTTTCATGCACGTTTCCTCGCCCTATGACAGTTCGTTAGGTCATGACTGGACATCGGGCGTGCAGATTTTTTATTATCCAAGGTAAAACCAGCGAAGGCGGCGATTGAAAGAGAGAGCAACGCGCACAATTACACGCCAAGCAGAATTTTAGGCTAGCCTGTGTGTTTGAGTGCGTGTGCGTGCACGTGTGCGTGTCGTTCTGGCCCTTACCAATAATACTTCCTTTTACATGCGGACAGTTTCTTATACGCACTATGTCTCGATTCTGCGTCGGTGCCGTCCACACACCCACTGCGCATACTCGGCTCGTCTCGTGCCTCGTCTCATCTGCCTCGTGACTCGGGCGGTGTGTATATAAGCGGTGGAGCACGTGTGCGGAATTCAGTCAAGGGTGTTTGCTCTCCGCTCAATACAGCAACGGCACCAAGCATTTAGGACACACTTCAACTTTGCACACCTTGCCTTCGCTTCTACTTCATTCAATAAGTAAGAAAAATAAAGATGAAATAACAAGTGTAAGTATCTCTAAACCATACCCAATTACGCAACATTCCCGCGGTACCCCCATCACTCTGCGACGCATTTACTCGTATTTCCCCGTGGAAAGATGCGGGCGCCAATATTTCTTAGTATGCTCATGCCTTTTCGTTTAGTTTATTGATTCATTTGTAAGGTTTAACGTCCTAAAAGCACCATATGATTGTGAGAGACGCCGTAGTGGAGGGCTCTGAAACTTTCAATCACCTGGGGTTCTTTAACGTGCACCCAAATCGAGCTTACGCGCTTACAACATTCCGTTTTTCTTTTTTTTGGTGTGTGTGTGTGTAATGTGTCAAACTGGGTGCAAACTCACCTAATTAGCAACATCTTGTTGGTTTGGACGAGTCTTAATTGGCAGTCAGACAGTTTAGTCTCAATATTCGCTGAGGCTGTGTGTAGTATTCAAGTTACTAGTGCTGCAAAAACATGCTCTGCTCGAAACTGTCTTGCAACCCCACCTGAATTGAGTGAGGATGCGTTTATAGTTCGAGGATGACAGCAACTCAGCTTCAACATTTATAGAGACCATGTTTCGTGTCAGCCTGATACATCCACATCATTTCTTGGGCTTGTTTTGTTTACGGCCTCAAGCTGTGTCTTCTACCGCAAGTGCGTAGCTTCTGAGCCTTGTGCACAATCTTATAGCTACTCTGGTAACGTGCGTAGTATATACTTCACTGGGGCGTGGTGTGCTGGCGCTGGCTGCAGAGGACCTCCTAACGGAAAGAAGGCCCCTGGAGCACATCTTCACGCTAACTATAGAGAAGCGTGAAACAATTTAGAACTGCGTATGATATTGTCTTTTCTTTAATACGATATGCACAAAAATGCAAAAAAATATGCTTGGATGCGTATATTGGAACGGTAACTTATGCTAAGTGAGGTGGCTCAGTGAATATAGGTGACGCTAAATGAACTGGCAAAGTTCATTAGACATCCAATTTATTGAGGTATTATTCACATCACCGGTATCCATCTATATTGGAATGCCTGGACACTGTTATCGCAAGGCAACAAAAATTTACTGAGAAGAGTGCACAACTACACTTGTGTCTCGTGAAAAACCATGCAATGCTTCACTGCATGGCATGAGCAATGAAGCAGCACCTCGGTTTCGAATTTCTTTCTCTATGTGAAAAAAAACATTTTGTACGACAATAATTATTTATATATTGTTTCTGGGTTATTATCTACAAAATTTATATTTTCAGTTTTCTTTTCCTTAAAATTTTTTGCGTATATAGGGCTTTTTCTTCCGCTGTTTACCAGCTGGTGACCGAAAATTCAACACTTTTCACATTTTTATTTGTTTTAAAATATTTTCGTTGCTCTATATTATATATTTTTGGTGAGGAGCATTTCATTGTGGAAAGTTTGGTATGACGCAATGCGTACTGGAATACTTTTTTAAACTGGCAAAACCGATATTCCCGAGCCATATGAAAAACAACCATCTTCACGTGGTAACGAAAGAGTTAAGAATTTATGTTGAAACAAAAAAGGACAACCGCTTGAATTCTGATGCTTAAACTGCACTGCGTTAGTCGAGATAGGACAATCACATGCATGCTCATTTTAATATACAAAGGAAGTTGCACTTAATTGATTGATTTGTGGGGTTTAACGTCCCAAAACCACCATTTGATTATGAGAGACGCCGTAGTGGAGGGCTCCGGAAATTTTGACCACCTGGGGTTCTTTAACGTGCACCCAAATCTGAGTACACGGGCCTACAACATACGGAAGTTGCACTTCTGTTTTGACTTTGAACGCTCGGCTTCATGCAGTATTAACCGTTAACGAAATGAAAAAAAATTCTATCCCTTCCGCGCTGAGGACCAAGTTGCGTTTAGCAATCTTTTTTATAAATGTAGTTGTAGAAAGGCCTCGGTATTCAAGTATACTCTCATAATAAAGTACGCATAACTCACTTCCTTTTGCTAGCACCTTTTCATCATTCGAACACGACGAATGACGTTAGTTGAAAAAAAAGCATCAGCTGAAAATGTTTCACAAGATAGTCAACGTTTGAGTATGGAGCATGGTCTGCGGAGAAAATAAACCATTTTTGCTTTACTAGGGGTATTGACCTTTGTCACGCTAAGAAGTTATTGTGACAAAAACAACTGTTCATGTGCAAAAAGAAGCCAAGGTGACATGACCTGTTGGAGTAGTGTTGAGCGTTTCAAATTTGTTGTTGCGTAATGAAAGAGCTTAATGCAGGCAAAATATTCTTGACTTGCTACAAAAACGACAGAAACGTTAGAAAAAATCAGTACTCGAAGTTAAATTTGCGACAGGAAAACAGAAAAACGCACTTGCGAAAACAAGCCAAATGTTGAAGTACTGCCGAAAAAAGATAGCCAAAAGGCATTACGTAGACAAAACAAAGCGAAAAGAAACAACAACAGACCGACGGCATAGCACTCGCACAAATGCGCCAACGCGATATCATCCATGATAGTCACCGTCTGGTGAAGAAAGCAAGGCATATTGCATCAACCGGGTGCGTTCCTGGACAACTAGCCAACAAGGCCCAACCAGTGACCAGAGTTTGGAACGACTAAAAAACAGTTTACCCTGATGAAGAATATTGTGATGCAGCTTCACAAACAACAGGAGAAGCCTGCCCGTTTCCATGTATGTGTGCGGAACTGGAAAGGATAGCAAGCGTCGGTGAAGCCGTGTTTATCAGTGTGGGCTAGGTTTGGAGACTGAAGAAGCGCTGAAAAGATACAAAAGTGGAGAAATAAACGTAGATAGGAACCCTTCGGGAAGTTAGTCGCAGGAATAGACGGATCAGGAGTAAATGTGCTGCTCCGTAGGTAGGATCGTCTTTGAAGACCGAGGAGTATAGTATAGTGTAGTACGCGCTGAGGAAAAACAACTTCCGCAGACGCGCAAACGCTAACAGAGAAGGCAGGCGGAAAGACAGGTCTTTCGAAAGACCGTCACGCTGAAAGGGCGAGGAAGAAGGGATGAAAGGAAAAAAATCAGCGCGATAAAGTACAAGTTGGAGAATTTACGAAGGCAGGAACGAGGTTCAAACATTTTCACGACGACTGTTTTTCGCGGAGGGAATTGAGTTCTCCACAAAAGAAACGTGAGTCTTCTAGTGATGGAAGCGAATGTCCCACATTTCCTCTGCTCGAATTGGAATCTCAGGCGTAGTGTATGGCACACGGTATTCTAGGTCTTGCAGTAGGTCCAAAAAGAGGTGGGCGAGTTCAATGAATGTTTGCTGGTGCTTGCAGTAATAGCTTTGGCTTTGCATGCGAAAAACGCAGGAGAGTGGAAAAGGAATTAACTACCTTCCAGTACTAGAGCACATTGAGCGACAAGGTGAAAGTATTAAAAGACTCACATAGGTAACACTCCGCTTTTAATATCTAAAAGGTCAGGTCTTTTGTTGCTTAGTGGTTTGATCGATATAGCGGAGCTACACATGCGAAACTGATTGCTTATTCATAATAGCAGGCTTAGCGTGAATAAAAAGCTGGACTAAAAGAAGCAAATGCAATGGCCTTGGTTTACCTATACCATGCTATGAAAATAAGGTGTGTTTTTTTTGAGTACCATCAAGACATCTGCTCTGAAACTCAGTCGTACTGGGTGGCTGTCCACGCTTCTCTGAAGTACCCTGTGACGACATAGGTCAACGTTTTACGATTTACTAATTATTCATTGGCGTTTGTTATGAATATTTTCTTTGAAAATCTTGTTGAAAGAATAAGCGAATGAAAACTAAAGCACCTGTTATTCTCTACACTCCATACCCTTTCGCTCTAAGTAAAACCGTGTAAGCGGTATGGGGAAGGAAAAGCAGTAAACGCAGAGTGTCTACCTTCGATGCTCAGCGTGGTTGGAACATAGGCCCAAGCCCACTACCGTAGTGGGCGTGGGCCTATGTTCCAACTATGCTGAACATCGCAATAAGAAAGGAGGACAAGTTATCAGTGCATCGTTCTACCTGTCCTTTTTTTCCCTATTACATTGAGTCTACTACGTTGTTTTGTTCTGAAACGTAAAGTGGAAAATTACAAGATGCATCTTAAGTTTTCAGTTTGCCAGTCACTCTGACATCGAGGGTGTGGGCGTCCATGTTGTATCTTAGAGGAACAGAAAGCGTTGCTAGTTGGTACGTGTTCATTTCTCAAAACACAGGGCGTGCAAACACCAATGCAAGGAGGAAGTCGAGACACCCGGGAGTCAGGTAGGCGTCGGTGGTGTCCGTATTTCTGTTTTGTGTGCGCGATTGCATGCCCTGTCTGTTTTAGAATGAAATAAGTTGGATTCCAGGTCCCCTTCACTCGTAGTGCGGTAAGGATTCTGTACTCTTCGACAGCGTTGAGTCGTCACCACTCAGCAAGTGGGGACAGTGCATCTAAAGCAGATTTGAGGCTTACACTGCACACGAAGGAGAGGAATAGAAACAAGCAGAGGCAGAAGAGTCAACGAGGCGCACGTCGGCTTTGCTATCCGGCACGGAAAGAGTAGATGCTCAGGCGGCAAAGGACAGAAATAAAAAAAGATATTAACAAAATCCCACCTACCGTTTGTTCAAATAGCGTTGACCCCTCAAAAGAGCCATCATATTGTAAACTCACGTATTCCTAATACTCGAAATATAGTTACTGGCTAACGACTTATCTCTTGTCATTGCAAGCCTCTGTAAAAAATACCGCTTATACGCAGAAATCTAAAATTACAAAGACAAATACGCGAAGAAGAATTAACATAAACATCTATATTGAATTGCAAAACGGTGAAGCTTCCACAAAGTTGCGCTAAATTTGAAAACTGCCTATCTCAAACATTTCGAAAATAATATCTATCGTTGCTTCTAGTTTGTTACGAGGCTTTAGCAAGGTGATATTAGGTTGTTTTTCTGTAGCTACTGAGCGCACAGAGGTTCGAGGTAAACCACAGGCAATCACGGACATGGCATGTGTGTGTATTGTAAGAATTTATTGTACATCATCTTTCTCATCTTTTATTAACCATAATCAATCTTCGCGTCGTTCCTCTTGGTCATCGGCGCCCTCTTGCTGTTGCTTGAATAAAGCGTCAGCTGAACCGTGGCATTTCAATATATACAAATAAACCCGCACGTAAACCGAGCGTTTCCACCTCCCATAGCTGTAAACGGGCACGCTGTCGTTCGCGAGGGTATTCCATCGCGTCGCGGTCTTCTCGCAGCAGTCACTGCCTTTGCCACGTCCTAGTATTTTCTCGTTGCACGCAACATTGAGGTGCTTCACACAGATGATTCAGCAAGGCTGAGACACGAGGCCAGTGGTTTGATTCCGACGGTTTAGTAAAGCTTATCTCAAGTGGTGCTTACGTCTTTCTCCGAATCTTGATTGCTGTTTAACGCCCGTTTTGCCGTCATCACTTTTTTTGGGACCAGCGATGAGTTGATGGATTTTCCCCATTTCTGTGACGCATAACCAATCGTAATGATGATACTTCTGTTCAGACCCCAAGATTGTTGCGATCGACATACAGAAGGCTTCGGTGTGAAAATAACGGTTTACCATACGCCGAACATCGATGCAGTCATCAATACGAAAACAAAAAGTGCCCTTATTATTTCGCATTCAAACCAATCTGGCGGTTGACATATCTGGAGTGTAAGGCAAGCAAGTGACAACGCCTTCACTCAAGCCAGTGTCTGCGTGTTAATTAGCTGGATGCCGTTAGTGAGAGCTTGTTGCATCTGTTTATGCTAACCAGAGCATCTGTACAGTTGACTCCTAAATTACAACACGTCAGAAGCACTTATACCTGTCGTACGGTAGCCCGCCACACCTTGAAAATTACAAAAAAGGAAAGGAGAGTGGGAACCGAAAAATTAGAATACTAGAAAGGAGACCTGCTTTTCTAGCGAAAGTCATCCAGTCAACGTCAGTTACAGCTGCTGTTCGCGTATAATCGTCTGTTACTTCCTCTTCATGTTTATTTTTCTTTTTTTAATTTCTAATCGCAGCTGTTGCCAAGTTTTCATTGAATATCCAACATTCAGTGAAGTCTTTTGTTGATTATGCAGCATTCAGTATTCTAATCTCTTAATCTTTAGCGCTCAAGTTCTCGCGGCGCAATCTCAAGGCAAAATATTTCGGGGAATGCAAGAGAATCAATCAAGTGTCCTCTTAATAGTGAGTGGCTTTATATGCCAACGCGACATATAACAAATATGTGTAAAATGTCAAACAAGTAAAATGCGTCATTTCGCGCTGCAAGCAATTGGTCACAGGAGGTGTTGCGACAGAGAAGTAAAGCTTAAACAAACCTTACGCGGAATTTGGGACCCAAAATTACCGGCTCCTTACTGATGCATCTTGAGCTAACTTTGCTCTTAATGGGAACAAGGACAGTGTTTTACTAACAGATAATTGACAGCACTACCCCATGCGGCTGCAATGGTGCTGGGTTTGAGATTATATGTAGCGCAGCGTCGTTGAATTCAGGTACTTCGACATGCTACTGAAGAGAAAAAATTGGCAGATCCCACATATCTTGAGAACGGACATTATGCAAAGCATGCGGATGGAAGGACGTTAGCTGCACGCAGTACACACGCTACCAGCATCAACTGTGATAGGCTGAAATGTTTTATAGCACATGATGGTGGTTACGTGGGCACACATCATGAAGACGGCGTACATCTGTGACATATCTTTGACGTCCATGTGTTGATGGCGCATGAGTACGCGTCCAGTGGGCTGTTGATACCTCCTTAACTTAGGCCAAATCACTGAAATGTCAACACCATCAGCAGAAGTATAATTGTTCCTATAATCATACGTTAATGCGGCGATGAGGCGCCCATTTACATCGAAGTATGAGGTATAGTTTAGTAACTCGAATTTGTTGGTGTCTGTTATGAAGAAGTGGTCAATAACACCTCCGTTTCCCATCGTGGGCACGAGATCTCGGGAGGCTCTGTCTACATAGTAAACTCCTTTCATGCATAGTCTGAACCAGGTCTGGTTGTGCTTTCACACATCCGCATTAATAGCATCAGCAATGATGAGAAGCCGTAAGCTGATATGTAGCGCTTGTGCAAGCGAGTATGGTGGCCCTGGACACTGCTAGAGAAATGAGCATTACTGGAGGGCGGTTCAATACAATCGTTGTTATCTCGACGTGACGGCTGTATGAAAGAAGTACGTATGTACTGTTCATAAGATTGGATATAGACAGCACTGCAACCGTAATTGATGTTTCACGAACATTGCAGTCCACTTGAAAACCAGTTCCGAGACCTAGCGTGGCTCTGAGATACAATATTTGATTGCCACGCAGAATTTGTGATTCTATTCCTGCTGGGACTATGATATTTATTTTATTCGTTCGTTGGATTAACGCTGCCAATGCCAGCATTTAGGAGTGAAGCTCCTTTGTGCTGAACTAATTAGCGCCCATCTAGACCCGAAAAACACGTACCGAAACTTAACACCTGCACAGGAAAATACTAAAATATACGTGTAAACAACCGACATTGGGTGTAATCAACTACAGGACAGCGCAATACATGACCTACCGCGCCGTCCATCTTTCCGTCCATTCATGCACTCTGTCCGTCTGCCTATCTGCCCTTTCGTGCGTCCTACACCATTCATGCATCCGTGCTTACGTCCACCTGTCCGTCCGTCCGTGCGTCTGTGCGTCCATCTGTCCATCATTTATAACATTCGGCAAGGGAGAGAGAGAGAAAAGGAAGGCCGGGAGGTTAACCAGATATTGGCATCTGGTGTGCTACTTCAACGTAGACATTATGGACCTTAGGACCTAGCTTTGCCCACTCACATCATTCAATTCGTTGAGATGCACTGATCTTTAATTCCCTCAAAATAAAATTAGCAATGTCTGTTCCCGCCATTATTGGTAATTTAATCTGTCAATCAATTTCAGTACATTGCGCTTCACTACAGTTGACCTTAGCACGATGTGAGGGCTGTATCGTAGAAGTACATATGTAATGTTCATAAAGTTCAATAGCCATCCCTGCATCCCCGATGGACGCTTCATGAAGATTACGATCAACTTGAAAAGCAGTTGCGAGACCCGGCATGGCTCTGTGGTAGAATACTTGGTTGCCATGCAGAATGCTGCGGTTGAATTCCTGCTGGGACCCTGACCTTTTTAGGGGCGAAGCTCCTTAGGTCATCGGTCGTTCCCTCCTCCGTATGTATAATGTAGCCACCTCTAGTTTATGACTTGCTCAATGGATGGCGTTGTGTGTATATGTCCTTGGGAATAACAGAACTAGATGGCGTTAGAGGTTTTCACAGCGTATACACGGAGTGAATGATGATGAGTGAGGCGAAGCGGCCGCCCGTCCATCCATGTGTCCAACCGTCCGTGCGTCGTCTGTTCGCCCGCATGTCCATCCGTCCGTGCTTCCGTCCGTACGTCCGTCCGTCTGTTCGTTCTTGCTTCCGTCCATCCATCCGTCCGTGCGTTCATTCATGCGGCCGTCAGTTCATCTGTGCGTCCGTGCCTCTGTCTGTCCGTCCATACCGACGCACGGACGGATAGACACTCGTGCCTACCCTGTTAACAGCACGTGACATACCTTATTCATAAAGCGCTCATAGTAAAATCGCAGAGCAAGAGAGATTTACAACTGCACACATCCACGATTGTTTGCGTAACAAATTTAGCGAAAACTGCATTGCTCTCGCTGCACAAACTATCTGTCGGCATTGTGCAAGCTTTGTTCCCGATTCCACTTCACTTCACCATAAAGAGAATTTAGCAAGCGCCGCATAGCTGGTGGCAGGATCAGACCATTGTCTGATCCTGCCATCAGTTATTCGGCACTGCAAATCAGACGTCGCAACACAACGAGAGCACGTTCGTTCAGTGATCTCAGCATTCACTTATGTGCATATATTTGTTAGTAATCAAGAGTCTTTACACATAGGTTTCAAGTATCTGTATGAGTGACTTGCTTTGTTCTGACCTGACTGTATACATCGCTTGTACCGGCTTGGGCACTCGCAATAAACGATGAAAACTTTATTTGATTCACGTAGTCGATGCCAGTCTGGTCCCCTGACGATAATTAGACACGCGAACTACGATTTGGCAACGAGAAAAAAAACTAAATAACACATGGAGCGTGCGGCGTGGTAGCGTGAACTACCAGTAGGCCACCCAACCAGCATCAACAAAAGGCGTCGGTCAAATTATGATGAGAATAGCAGCGGTAATTCGCTTCGCAGTATTGCAGCTCAGTAAGCCACTGTTACCCTTATTTTAATGAGGGTAGCAGTCAAAGATAAGACAGTCAAATATAGGAGTTTCCGTTTTCTAAGGTGTTAGGTCAGGCCTTACGAACCTTCAACGTTAAAGATCGGGCTAGAGTGGAGGCTTCCGGAACGCTAGGCCAGCGAAAGTGGAGACATAAAGAAACAAAAAATTGGCAGATTCCACGTACTATGGGCATCGATGATATGCGAACCACGAATGAGAAATGTTGATATGTCACTTCAAAATTAGCACAACGTTACGAGGTTGAAGTAATTGATGCCGTACAAGACTTCTGTATCATGATTATCATGTTTGGATGTGTCGTTTACCTTCGTCATCTAATCAATTCTCGTGATACCAAATTTAGAAAATGCGGAGCTAGTGAAACGGCGGCGACCAGGCTGTGAGCATGGTATGTTGTCCTGTTCTTACATGACACGCGTGTTAGGATTATCATGTTTGCACCAGTCATATATTTCGTCATTCATTGACGTCACGTAACACCAAATTTGGTATATGTGGAGCTAGCAAAGCGGCAGCGAGCACATCAAGAAGGGTTCAATATACTCCAATGTAGCGTTGACGTGCGCGCCCGCTGAGCACAGCGACGCTACGTTACCAAAACGAGAGCACTCTATAGTATGACGCCAGGCGCGACCAGCGTTCGTCGGCGCGGCCCGACGGCAACCGGCGCGAAATGCGACATGCTGCATTTTGCGCCGATGCGTTACCCAGACAACACTGCGTCTCCATCTTTAGGAGCGAAGCTCCTTGTTCAGAAAAAGTTTATTTACAGCATGTACAGAACACAAAGGCTTCATACCATTCCAGTAACAGGGCACATACACTTCTGCACATCTATATTTCACGACTAACATCACTACGTTACGGTGAAGACATTTGCTCTAATATACATGATTATGTTGGCATACATGTACACAAAAATTCAATGTGATATAACGATACAAGGGTATAACGATACAATAGATCCAAATGAAACAAAATTTGTAACAAATTAAATCATATACGACAACTCAACGGGCGCTGCTTAGCACCAAGTCGGTCAAAAAATGAGTTGTATCCTTTCGTGTTCCACCTTGACGAAAGGGCACGACCAATGCCGCAGAAACTCTTGCTCCCCGAGGAAGAAAAGCTCTTCGGAGAGGAACGCGAGGATCTCTCGTCTCAATCTCCCCAATATCGGCCCCAAGGCACGCCGGCGGCAATTGGCAGCTACGGCCTCACATCGGTTTCTCCAAAGGCTGAACAGCCCCGCAACTATTAAGAGAGCGGAGAAGCGGCTACGCGGAAATCGGCCGTTGGACACGAAAGTTCGCACACCCTGTCCCCGAAAACCAGCATTGACCGCACGCCAGAAAGGTGGGAAACCACACATTCAAACGTCGCATGTCGATTGGTCTCTACCATGGCGCAGTTGGGGCAAGTGGAAGTGCGAACCACCTGCCATCGCTGCAACCGATCTCGCGTGGGGAGCAAGCCCCAGCCCAACCTCCAGACAAAGTCTCTGAGATGCCCTGGCAACACTGCGGCAGTTATTGGTTTCCAAGCGCAGTTCAATACAGATTGACGATGCTGGGGCACCAAGGGCCGTAGAAGGGCGGCCATTGTGTCCACCACTTTAGAATCGGCCACCTCTATCTCTGGGCACGTAGCTTCCAAACGTCGGTGAAATGCCAGAAGGGCTCGATACAAAGATGGTAATTCAGTTGATTGGGGACCTTTGTTTATTTGGTTATCCGGCAAAAAGACATGTAGTGATGGCCCCAGAGGGTAACGAGCCAGTGTCTGAGCGGGCATGTCATCATTGCTTAGTATTCGCAATAGAGTGCGGAGGCACAATGTAGAAGCCGTGAAGAAAACGTCGGCGAATGCAAAACCGCCTTGATCTCGCGATTGAGCTAACGCTGGACGCGATAACAATTCTGTGCCACCAGACCAAAAAAATGAACTAATGCAGCTTTGCACTTTCCTGCAGACGTGGAGCGGTGGTTTAACAGAATGGCAAAGGTACCAAAATTTTCCTAGGTACACCGTTTGGTTAAGTATCGGCGCTTCCAAGAGGGGGAATTCGAAGAACCTGGCTGCTTTGATATCATTTAGAAGAGTTTGTACAACGGATGACCAGATGCTATCCTGTATACCAAATACAGTGAAAGTAACTCCGAGTATTGAAATCTCAGGAGACCACTGTAAAGGCGACGTGATGTTGATACGACCGCTGGGGTTGCCAATGAAAAAATACTGGCTTTTAGAAAAGTTTAACCTTGCACCGGAGAAAATGCCGAAATCATGGAATGTATCAAGAGCATGCTGCAGTGACTGTTCAGTATGTACATATAGAGTGATATCATCTGCATATGCAGCGACTTTTACTTGAGTGTTACCGGGTAGAGGTAAGCCACGAATCTGCGGGTGATGTTCAACGGCCCTTAAAAAGGGCTCTAATGCAAGGATAAATAACACTGGGGAGAGGGGACACCCTTGACGGACCCCACGCGTGACTCTAAATACGTGACTCTCACGGGAATCTAAGTAAAGGGTACTTTCTAAATTAGTGTACATCGCGTTGATAAGGTCAATGAACTTATCCGGGAATCCGTATGCATGTAAAACATTTAGTATGTAGCCATGTTCTATGAAATCGAAAGCTTTCTCTTGATCTAAGGAAACCAACAGTCCTTGCGCACATCGGCTAATGGTGTATTGAATGATGTCACGCGTTAACCACGTATGGGTGTGTATTTCTCGGCCCGGAACAGAACAGACCTGGTGGGGAGCGGTTAATGATGCAAGAAATGGACTGATTCGGCGCACCAAAATGTTAGCCAAGACCTTGTAATCTACATTGAGCAGGGTAATAGGGCGCCAATCTTCTGGTCGCGTGGACATTGGGTCTTTCTTGGGAACTAGTGTTATACGGCCTTTGTGGAAAGAAGTTGGAAGTGTAATATCTTGGAAACACTTGCGAATGACGCGTGACATAGTGCGACCAATGATAGGCAGAACTGTACATAAAACTCTGCAGGGAGTCCGTCAGGCCCTGGGGCCGATCCCTTTTTCATTGCGTCTAATGCGCCTTTGATTTCGTCATCGGATGGCGGTGATAGGAGGACGTCATTTGACATGTTGGAATCATGAGGTAAATCTGTTAGTAGAGGATGCGAAGAAACGGATCCTGGGTAACAGACATTAGCACCAGATTTAGCTATTGACTCAAAGTGTTGGGTGAATTCCTGAAAGTCGCGCGTACCCGCAGAAGCTGGGGTGATAGAGTTCAGCGAGTGGGCAGGCGAGCCTGGTGGACGAAGCAGAGCTCTGCGTGCATACCTTAGCACCTCAGGGTGCGCACAGGGTGCACGTCTACAGCGCCAAGCTGCAGCCGATAGTGAAGAAGCGCGCATAATACGCTGGTACCGTTCAACGAGCTCCTCTTGCCATGCCCGCATTACAGTGGAAGGACTCGGATCTCGATTGGCAATGCGTATCTTCTGGATTAACAATGACGCATCTTTCGATATACGTGTGCAAAGTCCTCTGCCCGACGCACTGCAATGATGCCGCCACTGTTCTTTGAGGCGATTCCAATCAGCTACATCGGCCCCAATAAGCGATGCGCGTAACGCTCGGGATAATTTCTCCGTAGCCTGAGAGTCCTGGAGGACGCGGCAATCGAGACGCCATGGTCTGTGAACCGTTGGCGTCCCCGCTGGCAGGCGGAGAGATAACATAACCGGCCGATGGTCGCTAATGTACACCGGTGTCGGTGGCAATGACATTACCCCGGTGTCGTGAACGTAGGTAATGAGACTGGAGGATGCATACACGCGATCAATTCGGCTGCTTGACGCTGCTCGACGCCAAGTATAGGCATAATTACTGCCATGCACAATTTGATGAATGTCACTCAATGCCAATTGCTGCACTAGACGTTCGAGTTCTCTGGCATTCCAGTTTGACCGGCCGCGACCCGGACCTCGAACGTCTGCGTGTGAGTCTAAGACACAATTGAAATCCCCTAAAAGTACCACATGTCGGGAATTTAAAAGGAACGCATCAAGAGATTGGAAGAACGCGTTTGAGTTCTCGCGTGCCGATGGGGCATACACGTCAACAAATCTTATTCTTAACGAAAAAAAAGTGCAGTCGAATGCCAGCACGCGTCCGAAGGCATCAAAGGAAACATGACGGTCACGTAAAAGACCTCAGTTAAAAATAACGACTCCGACGCCAGTCGAATGCGTGCTGGCGTACGAAAAGAAACAATCAAAATTGAACGCGCGCTTGAAAGCGAGTACATCAGAAAGCTTGAAAAAATTTGTTTCTTGCACGAACAGCAAATCACAGTGCACTGAACGTGCAAAAGCCAATACCTCAGCCTGTTTTTGTGGATTTCGGAAACCTTGAATGTTAAAAGTAATAACTTTTAGAGTAAGAGCCATGGGGAAAATGAAAACATATTATAGGATCACGCAAATGCAGGGGTACCTTTATCAGGTGCGGGAGCCAATGCCCCGCAAGTGGCTGAGTCATTTTTTCCGGCCAGGTGATCCACCGGAGGCTCGAGGCTTCGGGATCGCGTCAAAGTCCGCAGGGGACTTCTGTCTCTGGTGGGGGCTTCTAAGTCACGAGTAGTTATCCGGGGGCGTTTGGTGTCCGGGTGTTTGAGCGAGGATGGTACAAAGACGTCTCCACTGTCCTGGCTTATGTCACTGGAGCTGGTGTCTTCGTCAATTTGTAGGGGCGCCTCACTCGCGGTGCTGTTGGAATCCTCGTAGATGCAGGCGTCGTCGTCTTGAGATGTAGACTCCTCGATGACACCTGAACTTGTCGATAGAGCAGCAACGCGAGGAGCCTCAGATGCAATATTCCCATCCGAGACGCCGTCCTCACGAGGCGCTTCGTATGACGAGGGCTTGGCCTGCGATTCCTCAGAAATGGCCACGGGACGCGGGGAACTTACGTTTTCAGTACCTGGAGGGATTACCAGGCCAGGAATCGTTGGGAACGCAGTGGGCGTCTGGTGCAGCGCCGCGATTGGCACACCCTGGTCGTGGTCGGCCACCACGGCTCGCGCCGACGAATCGTCGCACTTGTTCTTAGATGGCGTTCCTGGTAAAAGTGGAGGGAAATCCTTGGATGCCGCCTCGGAATACGATGGCCTGATGGTGCAGGCCACGGTGGCATGCGGGTCCCCACAACGGCGACACGGCAGCGAGCAGCTTTTCCCGTCGTGGCCATAAACGCCGCACCTTCCACAAAACGGAGCTGCGCAGTTCATGCGGAAGTGCCCACTGTCTCCACATCGACGACACACTCGCTGGATGCCTTTATAGTCACAGGTCACTCAATGGCCCGCGACCTTGAGGTAGTTGGGCACCGGTGACGAAGCCTTCATTTCCATGCGGACGTATCGCGTCCCAGTGGTCACGGTTGGGTGCGATCCCATGAGTCCTCTGGTGATGTGCAGCACCTTCCCGTAGGGAGAGAGTGCTTGTGCTAGGACTTCGCTGGGTACGCGGCACGGCAGGAACAGGACGGTCACTTGGGTCACTTGGGGTCCCAGGGGTACGATGGCGACGCGCTCTCCTCGGATGATAAGGTGCGACGCGTCTACGATTTGGGCCAGTGCGGCCTCACTGTTGACGGTAACTTGGTAGTTCCGGCCTCCAAAGTGCTGAACGCAGTGCACTTCTTCGATTCCTACTATTGAAGACGTCGCGTCAACGACGTCTTCGGGACTAGTCCCCTCGGGGTCGACTACGTCGAAGGCTACGCCTTCTTCGGGGGCTGGCTTGCCATGACGGGCGTCCGCCAGCCCAGGGACGCCGTGAGACGCTAACGACGACGTGAGACGCTAAGACGCTCCTTAGGGCGTGGCTTCGGCGTCCCTCGTATGTAACCACCAGTGGCACATACCCGAAATAGGTATAACACTTGACCTCCAAGGTGGTGCCAGTGAGAGATTTCATCTGTGCGTTGTTTAACAATAAAAATAGTGCTCAATGTTCATGCCAAAGGCTGCTAATGGGGAATGAGAGACATGAGCATTCGGCTTTTAGTCAACGCGCACGCTGCGATTCCCATTAGCAGCCATTGGCATGTACATTGAGCACTATCGGACAAGAAAGGGATGCTACATTACACACGCTGGGTGTAACCTCCTTAGCTTTAGAAAGGTTTAGCGAGCGTTGAGCCGCAGTGCCATGAATACAATGAAGTAGTATATACCATGAGTGAATTCGAGGTGGTTAAAGGGGAGAAGCAGATGCGAAGCGCAAGCCGTAAGAAATTAAAAGCTGAATCCTCCTGTCTCTCATTTCTCATTAGCAGCCAACGGCATGTAAATTGAGCCCTATCTGACAGGGAAATGTTGCTACGTTATACTCGCTGGGCGTAACCTCCTTGGTTTTCAAAAGGTTTAGCGAGCGTTTGGTCGCAGTGCCATGAATACAGTGAACTAGAATATACCATGAACTCGAGGTGGTTAAAGGTGGGAAGTGGACCCTAAAGCGCAGGTCGTAAGAAAGTGTGCGTGTGCCACCTCTCGTTTAGTCCTTGGAATGTCCGCTGGATGGCGGTGCTTCTATATGGGGAATATATGATAAAAAGATGCGAGATGGTGGGACTTGGAGTGTTGAATAGATGAACGAACGGACACACAAACAGATGCATGAATGGACGCATGAACGGACGCAGGGGCGGATGCACGAAAGAACGCAGGGACGGGCGCACAAACAGACGCATGGACGGTCACACAGACGGACGCATGGACGGACGAATGCTTCGCCCCACTCTCCATCATTCACTCCGTGGATATGCTGCCATTTTTTGTGACGGAGGGACGCCGGACACGCCGAAACCCGCATGCGTCAAAGCGACACAGTGTGGCACGCGCCCGCGAGTATATGGGAGGACCGGCGCCTGGCGTGGCAACGCTGACGTGACGCAACAAAATGAACGCCGGCGAACAAGTGCACCACATCACGTCGAAATGTATTGGCGTCTAGATCATTGCATGTAGTCATGTTCTGACATAAAAACGCATCTCATGCTTATCATGTTTTTACCACTCACATACCTTCGTCATCCATTGACGTCACGTAATACCAAATTTATTATATGTGAAGCTAGAAAACGGCCGCGAGCGCATAATGAGTGTGGCATGTAGTCATGTTGTTACATGACACGCATGTCGTGATTATCATGTTTGGATGTGTAATTTAGCGATGTCCTCCGTTCGCGTCACGTACTATCGAGTTTGGTACATGTGACGCTAGAGAAATGGTCGTGAGTGCATCATGAGCATAGAATGTAGTCATGTTGTTACATGACAGGCATCTCATGTTTATCATGTTTGCGCCTGTATCATACCTTCGTCATCCGTTCACGTCCCGTAATACAAAATTTGGTACAAGGGAAGCTAGCGACACGGCCGCCAGCGCATCATGACCATGGCATGTAGTCATGTTGTTACATGACACGCATGTCATCATTTTCATGTTAGGGTCTGTCGCTTGTGTTCGCCATGCAATCATGTCATACCATACCAGTTTTGCAACACGCCATGTGCACGAAACCACCGCAAGAGCTGCTTGACCATGAAATATAAATCATGACATTCATGGCATACATGTCACGATTTTCATGTTATGGCTAGTCAAATATGTTCTTCATACAGTCATGTTATGCCATACCATGTTTGGTATTGATACCATTATCAAAACGGCCATGAGAGCTAAAAGTCGTAGGCGGCTAGATAGATAGATACGCTCAAAGTCGCCGAAGTTCGCTTAAAAATACTTCGCATTTAAAGAATTTTTTTTCTCACTATGGTGAAGCCAGCTTTTGCACCCCACCTCCCCTCAAATATCTAAAAAAACATACATTTCATTATGGTGCCCACCTAAGGATTGGGTAGCTTAGCCCTGTTACTGTAAATGTTACTTTAATTATAAAATGAAAGATTGAAGTTGTCGACGAAAGTGACCTATAGAAAGTATTCTTCACTTGCTATCACAATAAACGTTCTCCTAAACTTGAAGCCCATTTGGGAAAAACTAGTGACACAAAGAAGCGCTTGGAGTAGTATCTGAAGTTCTGAACGAAATACTTGCCGCATTGAAGAATCCTTTAAACGTCGTCTTTGCACTTCTTTAAAGCACACGTACCCTATGCTATCTTGCTTGTGCATCCCACGGAAGTGATTTTGTGCAGTTGTTTTCAGCTGAACTGCTGTTACTAGTGTACAATGAACTTCCTTTTAAAAATGTTATTGATATCTGCAATAATAAATTTTAACAAGAAAGCGTTTTAAGCCCGGGTACACCATGACCCGCCTGACGTATTTTCATAACGAATATGACGTTGCAAAGTATATACTAACAGATGGCACACACAAAGAAAAAAAAACAAGAAGGAAAGGTGCTGTCGTAGAACGTCGAACCAGGGACCTCGCAATCTTCAGCATGCGGTGTCAACCTTTAAGCCACGGAGTGTACGTTGTGTAGCTAGCTAACGGCAAGCAAATTACATGCACCATATACCATTTGACGGTCCTGAGAGCTCCGTAACTTCAGGGCATCTTCGTTACCGACAGTGAGATAGCGCGAAGGGTTCGCATAGGGCACGCTCCAAAGGGTCCTCGCCTATCACGTTTCGATGAGCACTGCCTCCACTGCGAATGGCTTTCTCCAGCGCGCATGCTTATCTGAATCACGATTCAGGCAAGCACGAAGGTCACTTCACTCGCTGCCGCGGCTGCGTTCACGAAAAGGTCAGTCACGCTGCTCACACACGAAGTCAGAATCATGACCATTGTTTGCTCTTGTGCTGTGTATACTTGTGCGTCTGTCTCATAGATCTTTCTTTGTGTTGAAAGCAGCGCCTTAAGTGTCGAGCTGTTACAGTTGTTAGTCCGCGCTCATGTGTGGTGTGCTCATTTTGTGCGCCCTTTCTGCTTCAGGTGGGCACTGCAACTTTCGAGCTGCTTGACGTTCTTCGCGGGACTTTTGAAATTTGTTGCTGAAGCATTCATTTCTTCGCCCTTGTGGCGAAACAATACACCCTAAACGCTGAACTACTTTTGTGAAGACACGTTTCACTTTCGTGTTTTACGGATTCCTAAAAATAGGGGTCAACCACGTTTTTTTAACACCAGTTGCACGTATCATTTCAGTTTAAGCGAGACCACAAAGAGCAACAGAAGCAGTGTACGAAGTGAACGAAGGGACGTAAAAAGACAGCTGTGTCATTCCCGTCGAGATTCTAAACGTGGTAAGAGAGCACGAACGCCTGAATCTTGCCCTAAACGCAATGGTTGTTACGAAACGGAAAGGTATCTCGGATTACGTGCCTGGCGAAAACGGCCCTGACAGTTGGAGCTGAATAATTTAACAGCCCTCTCTCTGTCGGTTCACGCCCGCTCAGACATAGTTCGGTGTTTGGCCATGACTATGCGTGAGATAGTGAGGCGCAAGGAAGCTGAGGTGGCGAACGAGTCGAGAATCTTCTCAGCCACTTGAGAACGTTTTGCTTGGCAGGTGCTTCAAGCATACGAAACTTTTCGGAGCAATTTAGCACGCAGACCTCTTCGAGAGCTCTGCCAAATAGTTTTCACTACTTTCGCAATGCCAGTTCTGCCCTTCGTTACTTCTCTGCGTTCTCGTAGAAGCACGACAGCTGGGATTCGGTCGAGGAGAGAGGAAGAAAATTGTGAAGATAACGGGTGTTACTACGTCTCTGAATGTACATAGTGGCGATGTTTTTCTCTTCACCCACTCTCTCTGCAGCATGTGATTTTTTTGTTTCCTGTTTTCGCCAGTGTTGTAAATTAAGCAACTTTACTTTTTTCTGTTCTGTAGGAGTGGTGCAGGCGGAAAAATGAAGAAACTTATGAGATTCAACTTTTTCTTGCTCCAAATAAACCGAGTAGTGACTTACTGGACAAACTGAATTTCGCTTGCATTTTCATAGCTCTAAGGTCGGGTTGTAATTGCCGAAAAATATTGTACTATACAGTTCTTGTGTCTATTGTAAAGTCAAGGCACCAAAACAGCTAGATTCTCGTTTTCCACAAGTTTAAAGAGAGGGCGATGTCAAACTTCAAGGCTGTAACAATCCTCTTGTGCATTTCCTCTATATGCAAGGACACTCCACACGAATGGTCGGACATAGCAAATGTTTAGGTCATATTTTCATTCACTTCCAAAGTGCAACCAAATGCAGATTCTTCCGACTGAAGCCCATCACAAGTGCATTCAGCATTGGCGTAGTTCCATAGGCAGGGTAACAAAAGTTGTAGTGACGTTGCACCAGATCAAGGGTGGTCGTAGGCGTTCGCAGGTTTCTCCTTCAGAGGAGACAAAGGCTCATCAGAGCTGCCTTCCGCCTCCCTGTTATGTTAAAGTGTAGGGTTGACTTAGCGCCTCCCTCCCTATTATTTCAATGTGTGGACTTTGCACAACCGCTCTTAGGTGACTACGGAAGTGGCCTCCCCTCTTACCCCCTCCCCCAATGCGCACACCTATAGTAGTGAGGTGTTTCCGGAGCCCTCCACTACGGCGTCTTTCATAATCATAGGGTGGTTTTGGGACGTCAAACCCCACAAATCATCATATAGTAGTGAGGTGAGTTATCTCCTGATCTTCGTCCCGTAGGTTCCGGCGAAGAATCGCGGCTGCTGCAGCTAGCCATGGCCACTGTTGGTACGCTTGTTTTGCAGATGCTTGTGTGGCATGCGTGTGCGAGAGCAGATAATAATCAGCATGACGTGCGTCACTGCCTTGTGTGGACCAAGCCACCAACACTGCTCAACACGACGCCCAGAAACCAAAACCGAATGGTGTGTGTATCGTGGTTCTTGGAGCTGTAAAAACTAATAATAATAATAAACGCTTGCAGCAAAGAACGCACATGCCGCAATTATGGTGGCACCACCCCTTCAAAACTAGTCTTTCTTGTTTAATATGTGCGCGAATTCTTGGTCCGGGAAGGTTACCGTTTATACATAATGATTTCTTTATCAGCAACGAAGGATCTTTCATACAGATAAGAAAGGGTTTCAACAGAAGGTTATGAAATGTTAATTAAATGATAAAAAACGAACGGCGAGTTAGAACCCAGAAAAAAAGCTACGCTCTTTTCTCCTAAAACATTTTAATTAAGATGGCGAAAGGAATGTCCCAGTGCCACCTAAAAATATATTCCATTTTTCTAGTTGCTTAGTGTTTCAACAGTGATGTTTCAAAAAAATAGCTACAAAAGGCCATAGGGCAACCTCGTCGTGTTTCTTGCATTCTTTGTATGCTAAATTACGCTATACTTTTTACGGTTTTCGATGCCTTTTGTGCCCTGTCATTCCCTAGAAAGATCGTAATGCAAACAAAGAATGCCAAAACTCTTTATAGGTGAACTCTTTGAAATTTTTAAACTGCAGCGCCGGACGTCTTCCAATACCGCCAACCTGTGAGCCCTTAGATAACAGCTGGAAAGCTCCGGGGACATCATCCGTTCATGCGCTCAACCTTCCAGTTACCGATCACGAAATTGTCCGCATAAAATTAAACGCAAACAAAGCTGAACACGTAGATACCATGCCAAATGAACAAAAAGAAGATTTGAAGTATATGCAGCGATTGAGTGAATATTATTGATTTTTGCAAGAATAGAAAAGGGTGCACTATAAAAAAAGAGATCTCATTAAAATGTGGCCGAGATTACCACTTTGACAGTCAGTCTAGAAAGAAATTTAAAATTCACAGAAGGAAGAAAAAATTGGGGGACCGATAAGCTTCGCCTTTAAGAGTTGAACGCGATAGCGAAATCAGGCGCCTTGTGCACCTTTACGCCGCTAAGTGCACACTTATTGATATGTTTTGTTACACACACACGGACACACACACAAACGTGCGCGTGCGCAAGCGTGACGTATATATAGTAATGCAGTGACTGTGCAGTGCGGCCACTTCCTTCTGCTAGAACGGCTCTCTGCTGTAAGATTGATTGATTGATTGATTTGTGGGGTTTAACGTCCCAAAACCACGATATGAATATGAGAGACACCGTAGTGGAGGGCTCCGGAAATTTCGACCACCTGGGGTTCTTTAACATGCACCCAAATCTGAGCACACGGGTTTACAACATTTCCACCTCCATCGGAAATGCAGCCGCCACAGCCGCGATACGAACCCGCGACCTGCGGGTCAGCAGCCGAGTACCTTAGCCACTAGACCACCGTGGCGGGAGCTCTCTGCTGTAGTCGAGACACGTTTTTCACATTGTGCCACAAATGGCACACAGACACACACGCGCGCGCGCACGTGCGCGAATGGGGCATACAGGTTTTTATCTAAAGCAAGAGTCGCATGGTTTCTAAGATTCACTCCGCACGCTTGCCATCTCGGAGGCCATGAAAAGTCTCACAATGCCTCACAGATGGCAGCACATTATGTAGTGTTTGTGGTTTGCTTGATCAGTGCCTCTGCAAAGGCATGATATTCTTCCGCTAGATGGACATGCTTGCTCATTTTTAGGGCTGTTTGAAAGTTCCTGTGTGTTTTAGCGGCGATGGCCGTACTATCCCGGTCTTTTTCGACGTAGTTTGATGGCCTCCCAAATGCGCCTACAAATCGCCGACCGGGGCTCGTTTTCGTCATGACACCTGTTGAACAAAATGCGTTAAGGAGACTCCTCTACATAGCATTTATGTAGTGTTTTTTTTTCGAAGCAGCTGCAAGTAACATTGTGGCATTGTGGTAGGACACCTGCTTGCCACGCGAACGGCACGAGCTCAATCCTCAATGGAACAGGAAATTTTATTCTTTATTTTATTTGCTTCTTTCTTGATTTTTCGCTCACGGACGATTTTTCGCTCCCAACTAACGATGCCGACGCCAACAGTAGCTCTCTGCGACAGTAGCTCTCTAACGCTTTCACGTTAAAGCGTGCACCCTATGCAAACGGATATAAAACGATTGCCCCACTGATCTTTTTCGTTTAGGTAAGGCTGATAAAGACCCCGAAAACAGCCATCAGTTGTCTCAGCACAGGTGGCGAATCCAAAAACACATGGTGCTGGCGCAACGATGAGTGCAACGCACCCATCCTGAAAGCAGAACGTTCAAATTCTGAAAAAAAAATAAAAAGTTTCAGCGCAAATTTAACCACTTTTGAATATAAAGTCAGCACGCGCATCCCAATCCATGGGTCGAATGCAGAGAAATTGCGCACGAAAGAGCGCATTCTATGGCTGGCGCAGGCGGTTTGCTGCCCCCGGTGAACAGCCAGGAGTGAGCACCCTTGGGGGCATCAGCAGGCGACGATCAATTGAAAGCCGACGTGAAGGCGCGCCCAGATGCATCGGCGTCATGGCCGTTCCAGGAAAACCCAGAATTACCCGAGGGAACGCGCATCTGTCGAGACAAATGAGGCTGACGCGTGCCAGCTGAAATAAAAGTGGCGACGGAGGTAGGAGTGTTCTTTAAAGAATTACAAATGATGGTAAAGGAAGGCATTGTCGACGAGAAACCACCGACATAATCGTGTTCTCGCTCTCTCATATATATATATATATATATATATATATATATATATATATATATAGAGAGAGAGAGAGAGAGAGAGAGAGAGAGAGAGAGAGATGTGGTGCAGCGCAAATGCGAGCGGCAGGCGTTTTTGTTTAGCGGAATGTTTAATGAGTGTGAATTGTCTTTCGACTAAGTGATGGCAAAATCATCTACTATTCTTTCCGTTTCCCTCTCTCTCTTCTCTCTCCAAGAAAGAGCACGGAGAGCGAACTGATGGATGTCGGAGACAGCGACGCGTGTGCATTCTTGCACCACCACTTTTTTCCTTTTCGAGCGGACGAGAGAAAATTTGAATCGTCTAACATGTGTACGTGACAGCCCGCATTATATACGCGTTTCGCAAATTTTCCTGCCGTCGTAGAACGGTGAGCGCAGATTGACATATTTTGACTAGGAGTCGCCTGGCTAATAGCGCCGACGAAAGTCCAATGTGCAACGAACTCGTTGACGGCTAAACAGTTATTTTTAATTTCGCCAGCAAGAATGTGATGTTCATTCCCCCTTTGTCAGGAACGAGGTTGGACAAAGGAATGACAGGAAGAAAAAAAATGAAAAATAAACACGTTCTTTCATTGCCAGCATAAAAAATACAGCGCTGAGAAACCTAACGAAAAAACATGTCGGTAAAAGAAGTTTGATGGTGGGGAGAAAATTGCCTGTCATCGATTCACTGCGGTAGCCAGTGCTGATGCGCATTATAAAAAGAAAGAATTGTCACCTTTTTCAAAAAGAACACAAGGACTATACATGCACTTGAACGGACACAGCAAAATTTGTGTCCCACATAAGAAATGCGTCATAAAATTGTTAGCAAGCCATTATATTGTGGAGTTTTATGAAATATGACCGCACCCTTCATTTTGGAAACCTGGTGTTTAATAATTCTTGGATTTCTGCAAGCCAAAACCACTACATGATTGTGAGGCCCGCCAGGCTCCGGAAATTTTGACCTTGTGTATTTTTTAACGTGCACTGACATGACACTGTACTCAAGCATTCCGCCTCAATCGAATTGCGCCACAGGTCGCGGGATCAAATCCCGGCTGCGGTGGCTGCATTTCCGATGAAGGCAGAAATGTTGTAGGCCCGTCTGTTCAGATTTGGGAGCACGTTAAAGAACCCCAGGTGGTCGAAATTTCTGGAGCCCTCCACTACGGCGTCTCTCATAATCATGTGGTGGTTTTGAGACGTTAAACACCACATATCAGTCAATCAATCAATCGAATTGCGCGAAAGCAGGAGCTGCAGTGAGTGAAGTGGCCTTCGTGGTCCCTGTAACGTCAACGCAAACTTGCAGCGAGATCACAAGACGTGCAAATAGCTCGCCGTCATCATGCTACTGAACATGCCATCTGTGGCCGAGTTGTTTTGGGCCGTATGCTGCCGAGCGAAGGGTCATGGTTCACTCGCGGTGATGCAAGTTTTCCTGTTAGTTTTTTTTCTTTGTCATCTTTGAGTGTATATTCTATAACGCGGTAACCATGATGAAAATACGTTCGTGAAACCATGGTTGGCACCTGTGGAAACGACTTTCGTGTTGAAATATTCAGGTTAAAAATATTACACACTTACATACATGGTATATTAATGACCCGCCTCTACCCAACGACACGTGGCTACATGTTCCCGCTCTGCAGCGTACCAGACACCCTCGCACACTTGCTCCTGAAATGCTAGTGCCATGCTAACGACGACGTGCAACTGGAGCGGGACCAAGCTCCAAGAATAAACGACGACCACCTAATGGAAACGTGGAAGGCCAAGCTCATCCTTGAGGACCTGGAAGACCAGCGACAACTCGTCGCCAGGGCCAAGAGGGCAGTCGAAGCCAGAGGATTCCTGAAGTAGGGAACCCTCCCACATTATGGGGACATCGGGCCTCGCTCGGAACACTGTTTCTAAATAAACGTATATTTCTCTCACTGAACACCTCCTGGGGGCCTAAATAAAATACGGTGATAAAAAAAAGCCTCGTACATCGTACATCAGGCTACGAATAAGACCATGAAGGCTACCGAATGAAGCATACGTGGAAATAGACGTAGACGAAGAAAAGAATTGCGGCCCGTGGCGCACGCCGGAAGCCCTTAAGGTCTCTTCCGAGTCTTTGAAGGTGCACTAGAACGTATCCGTGATACAACACGAAGATCGACTGCCACTGGATTTGCCCAGATTTGATCTTTCTTTTACCGTCGGCTGGCACTATAGTTACGTATTCATTGTTATTTATCCCCAGTCTTGTAATTCTGTCTCCTCTGGTCCGACGTGGTAGACGAAACGCCTAAACACGTCGCCCCTGCCGTAACCGACCACCGTGCAAAAAAGAAAAACATTTAAAGAGACAACGTCGGCATTTGGTCGGGAAGGAACAAAATAAAAAAAAAGTTCGAGCAGCTCCACATGTTGAACACCGACAAAATAGCAAATTTGGTGGCGTTCCTATCGTCGGACAAATGCGTTTATATATTTTGCAACCCTTTTACGTTGTATCCGTGGTTGTATCTCATACTGGTCTTCTTTAAGCACTATTTGTTATGCTTTCAGGGGTTAGTAAAGTTCGACTGCATCTTGACCACACCACTCTTTTGCACAGGCTTATAAAGAAGCTTTCGCTTAAGATGCCCTGATATGTTGTATAACTGCTCTTCATTAAATGCTCCTTTTTAAGTTTAGATTCGGTAGTGTTGTCCTCAACTTTCATAAACACAATGCATCTTATGGCAGAGGTGTGACCACGGTAACGCGCACATCCCTTGTTGGGCTAACCGCAGCTGCCTTCTTCCTTTTCGTGGACATTTTGTGTTGTGGTATTTACCCATATGTCGGTGACCAGTACGGGTTTATAATAATGGTACTTTTTCTGATAGAGTGCACAGATTTTTGTAACACACACCAGCTCGCCCGGCCAGCTGTTGCCTTCAATTTTGGCAGAACAGTGTTGACTAGCGGTACTTATCCAGCGTCTATGGCACACACCCTACTATGACACCCACATGCGCTACCGCGGAATCCGGACATGACGGGTTCGACCAAGAACGCCTTCGCTTTTAAAAGACGTAGCCTACACGGAGAAAATAAAATAGCGAGCACAATTTTTGATGTGCTCGCATGAAAAGACTTATCTGATTCATGACACCACGATTTGCTTTTTCGATGGTTCTCTGACTTTAAATTCCTTTCAGGTGCAAAAGACGATGTTGCTTTCGCAAGATAGCGAAGAAAAGATGCCGATACTTCAACAGGGATAATCTGGGCTAAGCTACAGTGCATGGAGAAAAGGCTGCGTTGGACACGAAATCACAGAGTGAACGCGAAAAATATCCGGCAGCAGTTACTCACTTTCTAACGCTTGTTTCATCGACTTCATCGTAGCATACTGAATATTATCGATGGGAAAGTCTTAGAAGGAGAATTGAAAGTTTTCAGCGGGCATGCCACAGTCGTTCTGTGACTTTAAGTTGTCAAAACTATATCGGGTTGGAAATGTGATCAAACAACATAGCCGCTTATAAAAGCAAAATTCGTCTTTAGCAGGAGCAAAAAAAAAGAATCTCTATACATCTCTAACTTAGCCATTAATCTGTTGTACACAATCAAAAATATAACCGCCAAGGATACGTCGACGGGTAATTGATGAGGCTGTTCGGTGAGTTCCCTTTTATTGACAGGATTCCCGCACAGTCCTCCGGTTTAAAAGTCATGATATTTATACCATCATTTTTTATCTAAGCTATAATCGATGATGCAGAAGGCCTTGGAAAACACGCATAAAACTGCTGCAATAATCACTCAATAGAAGGCGAGTTGGTTCAGGTTCATGATGAAATGAAAGGGGGCAGTATCCTCATCTCGCCTTCAGTATTTGTCCCACCACTGCTCCGTTTCATTTCATTAGGAACATGCTGCAATAAGCACCGACAGAAACTAATGATGTCAACAGGCGGAGGTCTCGCTTAGGTAGATTGAGACATACATCTGCTTCCCACGTTCCTGAAGCGCGTTGCGGTAGTGTACGCATAAACACAAGCGTTCGTTACTCTTATACTGAACAGCGCACACCATGCAGTTTTTCTCCTCAAGTGACGACTCTTTGAAGGAGTGCGTATCGAGTATACCAGTGTCTATTATGAGCTCGTTGATGCCACTGTTGCAAAATAATAATGGAGCAACTTGGAGCGTGCCGCACTCTATGGAAGAAGAGGAAGCAGGGGGGAAGATAAGCACGCGCTAGTAGGGGACAGCTTGGGCTCCATGACGAATAGACGGATCGTCTCCCCGTAACGTCTTCGAACCGGTTATTTTGTTACCTTCGCGTGTGGCTCACCGTATGCTGCTGCGAGGTACATGTTAACAGCATCGGCTACTACAAGGGTCCCATCATGGCTAGGAGTCAACGGGTTTGCATGATTTGGTGCGCGGAGTGCGTGGTGTCTACGTGGGTGCATCCACGTGAAACGATCCTATAACTATCAAACGTCAATAGGGATTGTACAAGCTGTCATATGTTAATGAAAAGCGAACAATGTGCCACTCCCGTGAAGACACGTTTCACTTCCGTGTTACGCCAATTACTAAGACGGAGGGATCAGCCTAGTCCCGTTATAAGCGAAGCTTTTTGAGCTGCCCTAGGACATCCGACGTATCACGATTCATTGGCTCACCACTGGTCTCCTCATCATAGCATTGGGCGTATGCCCAAAAAATTGGGCTCTTCGCGAGTTCTTTTGTGTTCATTTTCTTCGTTGCATCATTTTTGTTCATGAAAAAAATTAACAGGTGCCGACAAAACTGAACAACGTTTTCTGACGTTTAGGTTTCGAACGCGCGCACGCGCACGTGTGCGTGCGAATTATATAGTGATGTTGTTGGTGCTCAAAATGGTGGCCGTGTCCCAAATGATGAGCGCCAGCCGGGTAAAGTGAGTACAAAGTTACGCGCCATAAAACAAAGGGAAACAAATGAAAATATTGGAATGACGTACGCAACGTTATAATAAAATCCCCAAGTAGGCTAAAAGATTGAAATAAAAAAAAATCCTATTTCTCAGCTCGATAACACATTTTGAGCTGGAAAACATGACACATTCACACACACACACACCCAGGCACAAACACGCACAGTGCTCACTTCTAACTGATTTATTCATAGCACTAAAGCTCGAATGAATCAGAGATGGGATTCACTTGCATAATTGATAGCGAAGGGGCGCTTACCCAGTGATCCTCATTTTTTTTTCTATGAAAAAGACCTCTAACACTTCCCGTGCAGTCTTTCTTCTGCTTCTGCCGGGAATTTCGTTTCAGAGAACCGTGCCTCACAAGAACACAAAATGACATGCGCAGCCAGGTGCGCATATTTGCCATCTCGTTTACTTAATTATCGGGCATGTTTCCTTAACCGGTCATTAATACAGCTTTCGGTTCGGCCTAAAGATGTATAACCTGTTTGTCGGTTCTAGGCTGTGAGATTATAAACTGTATGCCTTGATAGTGTATGCTGTTGACGTTCAGCAATGCTGACACAGGTATCTGGATGGAAACCACCTCTACCACACTACGTGGGCTTTAGTTTGTATGCCTTGATAGTGTATGCTGTTGGCGTTCAGCGATGTTGACACGAATATGTGCATGGATGAAAAGAAAACCCCCTCTACCACACTACGTGGGCTTTATTTGTATGGCTTGATAGTGTACACTGTTGGCGTTAAACGATGTTGACACAGGTATCTTGGTGAAAACCACCTATACCCTACTACGTAGGCTTTAATTTGTATGCCTTGATAGTGTATGCTGTTGGCGTTGAACGATGTTGACACAAGTATCTGGATGGAAACCAATTAAACCACACTACGTGGGCTTTAAATTGTATGTCTTGATAGTGTATGCTGTTGGCGTTCAACGATGTTGGTACAGGTATCTGAATGGAAACCACCTCTACCACACTACTTGGGCTTAAATTTGTATGCCTTGATAGTGGATGTTAATGGCGTTCAACGATGATGACCTTCAACACAGGTGTCTGGATGAAAATAAAACAACCTTTACCACACTACGTTGGCTTTACTTTGTATGCCTTGATAGTGTATGCTCTTGACGTTCAAAGACGTTGACACAACTATCTGGATTGAAACAATCTCTAATAAACTACGTGGGCTTTAATTTGTATGCCTTGAGAGTGTATGTTGTTGGCGTTCAACAATGTTGACACAGGTATCTGGATGGAAACCACCTCTACCACACTACGTGGGCTTTACCTTGTGTTTAGAAAAAATTTATTTACAGCATGCACAGAACACAAAGGCTTCATACCATTCCAGTAACAGGGCATATACACCTCGGCACATCTATATTTCACGTCTAACATCACTACGTTACAGTGAAGACATTTGCTCTAATATACATGACGATGTTGGCATATATGTACACAAGAACTCAATGCGATATCATGATACAATGGTATAACGATACAATAGATGCAATGAAACACGATATGTGACAAATGAAATCATATAAAACGACTCAACGGGCGCTGCTTAGCACCAAGTTGGTCAAAAAATGAGTTGTATCCTTTCGTGTTCCACCTTGACGAAAGAGCACGACCAATGCCGCAGAAACTCTTGCTCCCCGAGGAAGAAAAGCTCCTCGGAAAGGAACGCGAGAATCTCTCGTCTCATTCTCCCCAGTATTGGCCACAAGGCACGCCGGCGGCAATTGGCAGCTACGGCCTCACATCGGTTTCTCCAAAGGCTGAACAGCCCCGCAACTATTAACAGAGCGGAGAAGCGGCTACGCGGAAATCGGCTGTTGGACACAAAAGTTCGCACACCCTGTCCCCGAAAACCAGCATTAACCGCACGCCAAAAAAAGGCGAGAAACACCACATTCAAACGTCGCATGTCGATTGGTCTCTACCCTGATGCAGTTAGGGCAAGTGGAACTGTGAACCACCTGCCATCGCTGCAACCGATCTCGCGTGGAGAGCAAGCCCCCGCCCAACCTCCAGACAAAGTCTCTGAGATGCCCTGGCAACACTGCGGCAGTTATTGGTTTCCAAGCACGGTTAATTACAGATTGACGATGCTGGGGCACCAAGGGCCGTAGAAGGGCGGCCATTGTGTCCACCACTTTAGAATCGGCCACCTCTATCTCTGGGCACGTAGCTTCCAAACATCCGTGAAATGCCAGAAGGGCTCGATACAAAGATGGTAATTCAGTTGATTGGGGACCTTGGTTTATTTGGCTATCCGGGAAGAAGACACGTACTTTGTATGCCTTACTTTGTATGCCTTCATACTGTGTGCTGTTGGCGTGCAACGATATTGACACAGGTATCTGGATGGAAACAACTTCAACCACACTACATGGGCTTGAATTTGTATGCCTTGATAGTGGATGCTGTTGGCGTTCAACGATGTTGACACAGGTATCTGGGTGAAAATAAAACAACCTCTATCACACTAAGTGGGCTTTAATTTGTATGCCTTGATAGTGTATGCTGTTGGCAAACAACAATGTTTACACAGGTATCTGGATGGAAACCAATTAAACCACACTACGTGGGCTTGTATGTCTTGTATGTCTTGAGAATGGATGCTGTTGGCGTTCAACGATGTTCGCACACGTATCCGGATGAAAATAAAACAACGTCTACCACACTACGTGGACTTTAATTTGTATGCCTTGATAGTGTACGCTCTTGGCGTTCAACAATGTACACAATTATTCGAATGGAAATAACCTCTACTAAACTACGTGGACTTTAATTTGTATGCCTTGATATAGTATGCTGTTGGCGTTCAACAATGTTGACACGGGTATCTGGATGGAAACCACCTCTACCACGTTACGCGGGCTTTAATTTGTATGCTATGATAGTATATGCTGTTGGCGTTTAACGATGTTATTGTGCGCATGTGCCACATGTTCAAGCCTTAGTGCTATAAATAAATATCAGTTGGAAGTGAGTGCTCCGCGTCTTTGATGCCGTGCGTGAATGTGTCATATGTTTGCGCTCAAATTATTTTTTGAGATGATCTACCAACTAGCCTAACAACAAGTTCTGTTACGATACATTCCTAAGCACTACTCACTGGTAACATGCCGGATTATTTATTGCTTTGCGGGCGAGTGCACCAACACTTTGTCTTAGTGGCGACTACTTTTAAATCTCAATACACAGAATAAAGCCCACGTAGTGTGGTAGAGGTGGTTTTCATCTAGATACCTGTGTCAAGCTATTATTACTAGAAGAGTATACAAGGTCGCAGTACCCGGCCCACCTGTGCGTAAACACTGTAATGATATTTAATCATTACGTGTGCCGTAGCCGCGAGTCAAAAAGAGCCACGTATATCTTGCTCGTAGTCGCAGATTGGGCGGTAACAGGGTCAATACGCATGCAGACACCCGAATGGTCTTATAAAAGTCCACTAGTTTCTGGCACGTGCACAGATTGTAGTATCTTCTTTTCTATTTTATCACTTTAGGTTTACAATTTTCTCTCGCTGCATAAAGCGTGACACAATTACGAGGTGTGTGCTCTAGCGGAGGGCTCCGGAAATTTCTATCACCTCGCACTCTTTAAAATGAACTCGCATGGCACAGTACACCGACCTCAAACATTTCGCCTCTATCTAGATGTGACCGCCGTAGCCTGGTTCAATATGCTAACCTTGGGGTCAGAAGCCGGGCAGTGTAACGACGGCACCTCGGAGGCAGACGCGTATACCTAACTGGTAAAGTGTTAAAGGGCCCTAAAATCAAATAACAATTTATGTTGTAAGGAAAGCTCAATGTATGACAACGTCTAAAACAGCAATATTATCAACAGCAGTGCTCTACTTACCGAAACAATGATGTAAATTCACGAGAATACATGCGCTACAGTAAGACATCCACAAAATTCTCCCAATTACGTCATAGGTACCGCCTACAAACAATCACTAGCAATTCTACTAGCTACAGTAAATAAAGAGCCTTCCGTGCATCAAGAGACGTAATAAAATGCTGCTTGTTCGTTTCTGTTTGATTCATGCACGAAATACCCGCCGGACATTACCATGCGGAATGGCGCGACTGGTTCAAAAGATAAATTTTCACCTGGTCGAAGGGAACAGGTCGTACCAACTAGCGGGGCTCAGCTGCAGCAAGCACGTCTGCCATCTCACAGGGCATGGCAAGAAAGTGTTCATTGGTCGTTGTTTGTAGTGTGGCTCCGCTACTTTCATTCTGCTACAAGTGTCGGCGGCCGCGCAGTAAAGCTGGAAAACGTTGTGCCCGGCCACAGTGACGTTACACGGTCCGTTTGAAGCGGGAAACTTGAAGTGTGCTAAGCCGGTGTAGACCACCAAAACGTGATTTTATTTCAAAAGAAGCACTTGGCATAAAAGTAACACTACGGTATTTCTGGACCGCTACTTCGTCAATAAACGTCGACCTACTAGTTCATTTTGTGTCCCTTTAGGCTTGCGAAAGCGTTGTGTCCACGCGGAGACACTTTCTCATCTTCTCTGCTAGTGTCCTCGTTTCAGTAAGCTAAGAAAAAAAAAACTTTTGAAAGTTGTAGATAGGCATGAAAATCGCCAACTGTCGGTAGAATGAGTCCTAGGACACCAGCCGAAACCGTCCTCGGCACGCATGGCATTGACAGCGTTGTTGCGCTTCTTGCGGGCAAGTGGTCATGGGGACAGGCTGTAAGCAATGTCGTCGATCGCACTTCGGTCGTTTTTGTCCACATCTCTTTGCTGTCATTTTTTATTCACCTTACCCTCTTTCTTAGCACAAGGTAACCATGGGGTAACTCAACTGGCTAACATCACTTTCCGCCTTTTTCTCCTCCCTTCCTCTTCATAAGCTCTAAGATCGCGAAAGAATTGTGATTGAACACCATGGCAAGGTACTCTGCATGAACTTATACCAATTCACTCAATATTCTAGCAGCCGCCAGTGTGCCCAACAATGCACTTCTATATCACCTAAGACATATCGGGGCTACCATCTTGGGCTCTTAGACAATGTTTTCTCGTTTTTATATTTATATATTGCGACGTGAATTGATAAGACCATAAAGATATCATGCACCAACCAAAACATTTTCATTGGTATGCGTCCACTGTAACAATGTTTGTTTAGACGTTAAAGATAGAAAACACCAATAGAATAAGGAGCGCAATATCGCAGCAATAAAACACGTTTGGAAAGTAGTCTATATATGACAACACAAACATTTCATGCATATCCCTCTCCCACCACCATAAATAAGGGTGCTGTGCTTGGAAATAGAGCCCACACCTTGAAATTAAGCAGCCAACCCCACAGGCCTGATTATTTATTTATTTATTTATTTATTTACTTATTTGTTTATTTATTTATTTATTTATTTATATGTAGGGTTTAACATCCCAAAGCCACCATATGATTATGAGAGACGCCGTAGTGAAAAACTCCGGAAATTTTGACCTTCCGGGTTCTTTATCGTGCACCCAAATCTGAGCAAGCGGGCCTACAACATTTCCGCCTCCATCGGAAATGCAGCCGCCGCAGCCACCGCAGCCGAGATTCGATCCCGCGACCTGCGGGTCAGCAGCCGAGTACCTTAGCCACTACACCACCGTGGCGGGCACAATACAAGCCTAAGCCACGGCGACAATGTTTCTATTAGAACGAAAAGACTATACTAGAGCGATCTCTCTACATTATTAACGTTTCATTATTCCTACTTTAATGTAAATAAAGCTCGGCAGGCTGAGAAGCACTCGGCTTTCTTGTTCAAAACATATATCAAGAACCATGCGACGAACCAGAACTGAGGGTTCAGCGTGCAGGGCGCCTGCATTGGCGTTGCATGCAATTTCGAGAGACAAGCGCCATAGGTGTCAGAGCGCGAATGCGAGCACGAGCCCATTAAAATTCATTACTGCCCTTGCCTTGTGCTCAGTGTGGTGACTGGCTTTAATGAATGGTGCACGCCAAACTACCACGCGAAAGTGTATAAATAATTGGCTTCTGATGCAACAAACCAAAATGGGTGATCCGAAAAATACTGTTGTGGTGGTATTTGTTGTCCTTTTTGTTTCCTTCTGAACTCTAACACTGGCTGCATGTCAGCTAGAATGGCGTCCATGTTCCACCGTCGTTTGAAAGTATACGCTGTGCATAACACGCGCTGGTTAGGGTCATACGCCAAACAGCATGGCTGAGAAAGAAGTATGGTTAGTTAGGGACACGGCTTTTGAAAGACCTACTAAAGATCGCAGCGAAAGGTTACACCCCAAAACAAATACGCGCTCCACCCCTAGTCCCGCAGCGCGCCTGTCATTTACTTGTGAAACAGAGCAATGACCCGTGATTCCCGTTCAAACCATATGCCTTTTTTTGCTAATAATGCAAATACTACGCATATAATGAATTACAAGTTTGTCGTTTGTTGTTAATTATTACGTTTGGCTGAGCGGTAAGCGGGAATGTTTGATTAAATTTAGGAAGTAAAATAGTTCTACCGAAATTAAGCGAAGTGAATACGTGCCTATATGGCCAAGTCATATGCCCGATATACATGAAATGCCCTGACGTCACGTATTTTCAGAACTGCAACTAGTGGGACCCTTTAGAAAAATTCTGCTTGGGTAGCACCGTGACCGCTGTGGGCGGAGCTTACATTTATTCTTAGGCTGTAACCGACTTTAAGAGTTCATGTTGCTCGAGCAGCAGCTCCGAACTTCGAATGCAAGGACACAGTCACCAGCTCGTGCACTATCTCAATATACATCACATAACTAAAGAGGTCCGTACACTAGGTGTGCTCTCTCAGCGCTTACTTCTTGTTGAGGCTATACAGACAGCGTCAAAACCAAGGGTGTGTTCCAATACTCACCGTAGACGGCTAAATAGACAGCTAAACGGAAGAAGTCTCACTCCAAATTTTTACGTAGCCGGCAAAATAGACAGCTCCGAGAAGACCGCATCGTAGACAAATACGATGCAGGCTACTTTGCTGTATAAATAAGATGGTGGCTCAGCAAATCGCTCAGATAGATCAAATCTCGCCGGAATGGTTGTCTGCACACAAGCAGACGATTTCGCGGACGCTCAATGTGAGTAACGTTTATTTATTTTTGATTTCAACACGAAATAGGCCAGAAAACACAACTGTTGCGTTGGTTTATATTAGCTTTTTCTTCTCGACACGAGGTGGCGCAAAAGCCGACCAAAAGTGTTCCGATTCTCGGACAGCATGGGCTTGGTGCTGTCTTCTAAGCAGTCTGCGTAGAGTGTCTACGTGCTGTTTAAGAATTGAAACACAGCCCAACTTCGCTGTCTGAAGCAACAGCAGTCGCTCTAACCCGCGTCTCGTAGAGTGACGCAAGATCGAACTCAAGAGAGCTAGCTGCTATAACTTTGCTTCATAAAACATTCCAATTCGTCGCAACTGACCACATGACTTCAATCTTGCGGTGAAACTGACTTCGTTTAATATGAACCATTTTCTAAATATTTGGAAAATAGGAAGTGACTGAAAGCGAAACAGGAGTAATCTGTTGCTCATGGCACTAAAAAGTGTGTGCACGCATGCGTATGCGCTTGTTTCTTACGTTTTCCCGGAAGTATTTTGCATAAGGCCATTTTCTCTTTTTCCTATGTTACCTTATTCTCTTTCAGGAGCGTTGGCAGAACGTAAGAATAAACTTAATAGGAACACCTCAGTACAGCGCTGTATAAATCAACGCGTTCGAAACCATAAAACGCGAATTTGTTCTGCTTTCAAAGCATGCATGCTTTATTGTACAACAGTCATCAAAATAAGGAAAACGGCGCCGCGGTGCTCTAGTGGCTAAAGTACCGGGCTGTTGAACCGCAGGTCGCGGGATCGAATCCCGGCTGCGGCGGCTGCGTTTCCGATGAAAGCGGAAATAGAGTAGGCCCGCGTGCTCAGATTTGGGCGCACGTTAAAGAACCCCAGGTGGTCAAATTTCTAGAGCCCTCCACTACGGCGTCTCCCATAATCATGTGGTGGTTTGGTTTTGGGATGTTAAACCCCACATATCAAGCAGTCAGAATAAGGGAAGGGCAAGTGATGAAAACGTTCACATTAGGAGCGTGCGCAGGGCTTGTTCCCTGCGGGATTGAGTACCACCTACTCAGCGACAAAGATGGATGCGACTGTTCTGTTGCCATTACCCAGAAGCACCGAGAAGTGACCAGAAAAGGAAGTTGGATAGAGTCTGCGTTCATGAAGAGTCTTCATGAGGGGAAAGAAAGAAAGAAAGAAAAAAAAAAAGAAAGAGAAAAAGATGTAATAACAGGGTGAAAGTGAATCAAATGGAAGGGTAGGTCGACAAACGTGTCTAGTTCTCGTTTATTCTATGCTAACCCCTGCAGTCCTTTCAACTATTCTTTTCACTCGGAACAAGCAGCTTGTGTGCAGAGAAGCTCCTTCGCGCGATAAAGAATGACCGCACTAACGCCCTTTTTGTTCGGCGTTAGTTTAATGAGAACTCGACCGTTTGACACGACAGAAGGATAATTTTTTCCAGTGGTTAAATTTCATGTAGAGATAGTCGAATGAATCAGACAGACAGTGAATCAAAGGGATTGATTGATTGATTTGTGGGGTTTAACGTCCCAAAACCACCATATGATTATGGGAGACGCCGTAGTGAAGGGCTCCGGAAATTTTGACCACCTGGGGTTCTTTAACGTGCACCCAAATCTGAGCACACGGGCCAGTGAATCAAAGGGAGACATAGCGTGAATGATTCCTGTTTGTTTCTTAGGTGTGGCGTAAAAAAATACGACAAATCAAAATGTGTTAAGGTGGACGAAAAAACACCCTTTCAATCAGTGAGAATGAACTTCACAACCTTTGAATTCAGTGACCGATGCTCTATTGAGTTACGACTGAGGCACTTCTCCGCCAATTTTATGCCATATGAAGACGCATTGTAATCAACGGCAAGGCGAAGGGCTGATAACGTTTTAAGTGTATTCTTCCTACAAGTCCTCGCATCATGCATTTACTACTGCAGTATGCATGTCGGTGTACAAACATTCATGAAAGGCTTATAAGACTAAGTAAATTGACTACAGAGAGCTTTGATGCGAGACTGATGGCAGTATGTATTGTCACAGCGTCGTGACGCGTGCGAAGGGAGCAAACTTCAGGTCGAAAATGAAACTCCTTATTCGGGCCGAACTTGTGGCCAACAAAAGAAAAGTGAGATTACAGCAGGACACTGGCACTGATAACGGCGAACAGAGCGTCGGCCATGCATCGATCAACTGACAAGCGGTGAAGCATGTCGGCACTTACACCTTGCCATCAAATATTCTAGCGTAATCGCTAGCGGTGACGTAGGTTCCAGAAAAATCCGTAATTTGCCAGAAGTGGGCGTAATCTTAACAAAACGATCTACCATAGCCTCGAAGCCTGGAGGATATCGTAGGCGCGACTTGCGCTGAACGTAGTGTAACGGGCGATAACAAAGCTTAAGAAACGAACGTGGCAGTATATATACTGTAGACGCCTGAAGCAACGCTAACTCAAAACAATGAAAACAGATAAAAAAAGGCTCCAAAACTGCGTTCGAAAGAAAAGTGTCGTTGGCTACTCCTTCATGCTGAAGTACCGGTACTGAACTCCACAAAAACGTAATGTCAACACGAGCATTCTCGCATTTACTTATTGAACCTGCACAGTAGAGTGCAATAACATCTACTACAAAATGTCACTGAATTCCTATCCCGTGCAAAAAACAGCGGATGCATCGCTGCCCTAATTTTCAAGAAAGTTCTCGCTTCGGCAGCGCAGTTCCTCTGCTTATCTTGACTGAAGTCTATATAGAACGTGCACCTCGTATTTTGTTTTCAAGTTGTCGCCAATGTCGTGTGCTACACCGCATCGCAACACTTCTTCGCTCGTTTGATTCAACTCCGAACGGCAAAATTTAACTCCCAGCATAAGCTAGAAATTCAAATGTAAGCGTTGCGCCACGACAATGCGAAGAAAGATGGTCATTAAAAGAAAAGAGTGCATTGTTGCCGTTCACAAAGAGGAGAATATGACAGAAGATTGCACGTACAGTGAAGTGCTGAAAAGCTTTCGTTTTCTTTGGTATAACTGCAGCGCAGTTTAAGGGACCACTCTGTCGACGTTTGCTTTCTCACACCAGCGTCGAGCAGATTACACGTTTGGCACACGTACTTAAGCCGAGCAGGACGCACGTTTGGAACACCAGCGCGCACTCACTCGCGAACGCGAGCGACACTGAAGGGCAAATTTCATCAGTCTGAGGCAGCGAAGCGACAGCGAAACGCCGGCGTCAATTGTTTACACGCACCGAGCATCTAAATCAGAGCAGGAACCACAAGAAAAACAGTAGAGACGGTGTATAACGAAAAACGGATAATTACAAAGCATATGCGATATCCCCAAGAAACTAACGAGAGAAGTATACAAACATCATATATTCGCACGAAGCAGATCAGAAAAGAGCAGATTCACACAACCAATTAACACAAATGAAGAGAAGAGAGCAGATGAGCACAAGGTAAGCACAATAAAAACTCAGGCGCCTTGAATCCGGTGCTATCAAATCTACAGAAGCACCATGGCTCTTTCTCTGCAGCCCTTCCGTAAACAAGTGAAAGCGGCATCAATTTTCCAATGGAATGCCCGAGGTCTTAAACCCCGCATTTCGGATTTTCGACCATATGTTTTCAAGAATGAGTTTCCAATTATCGTAATTTGTGAACCACGTCTTCACAATGCTATACGACTTTCTAAATACGAGGCTTTCAGATCTGCAACCCGTAACGAAACCAGTAAGGTCATTGTTTACATCAGGTGCGAACTCACATATATTGAGCATCCAGTAACACCGGACGACAGCAACCAATACGTGTGCCTGACATTTAAGCGTAAGAACGTGAACTTCACGCTAGTGGCAGTATATATTTCGCCTTCAGGCCGCTTCGACCCAGCAAGACTAAGCGCCATTATATCAGCGACACCTGGGCCATGGATTATTACCGGTGATTTTAACGCTCATCACCCCCTGTGGGGAAGCCAGAAGATGGACCGTCGGGGAAGAGATGTGTCCTCCTTTGCATCTGACCACCAACTATATTGTTTAAATGACGGCGCTGCCACGTTTTTACGGGGTCTGACATATAGTAGCTGTCTCGACCTAACTTTTGTGTCAAGTAGCCTGAACACCAAGGTGCAGTGGTTTGCGGACAATGAAACGCATGGCAGTGACCACATCCCCACCTATATAAAGATCAAGGGGCTAAGCAAGTCGCAAATCGCGCCCGCTTCACGGATAGACTGGTCAAAGTACAGATCATCCACAGAGAAGCAATGCGAGAGAAACCAAGAAGGTTCTCTTGAAAGCCTAGAAGGTATAATGAAGGCCGCTATTCAAGAGGCAACGTTTAATTGTGGACCTTTGCCAGATTTTTGCAAATATGAGGTGGAGTTGGAGCGACTTCGCGCAATCTGTCGTCGCGCCGAACGACGTTATAGGCGCACGAAATAGTGGGCATGGGAGCAACGCTACGATGCGGCTCACGAATATTTTTTGTTTCTGCCTGTTACAGCTGCCGTTCGTTGTCGACGCATGCGCTGTCGGTTTGCCCGAGTGGCTTCCCGGTGACGCTTATCGTTCAACGCCGATCGTCTCCGAACCAGCGCTACATGACGCACGCTCCGACATGCCGTGGGAGACCACTCTGACGCAAGTCCCTGTGGCTCCCCCTGGATCAACCTGGACATCTTCGATTACGTCAGCAACGCCGCCTGATATAAGCGCATCGGGCCAGCCGTGCCACATTAGTGGGCATGGGAGCAACGCTACGATGCGGCTCACGAATATTTTTCGTCTCTGCCTGTTACAGGTTAGTGAAGCTCCTTCTAAGCGCTCCAATAACGCTTTTCTTGTTGTATTCCCATGCCCACAAGTGCTCTTACAACATGTAAACGAGTGCTTTGATGTGTTGAAACTGTTACTGTCGGGGGATGTGGAGCTTAACCCGGGGCCTACTAAACCTCGACAGGGTGGCACGCAGGTGTCCGAAGTACCACCGGAGCCTACGACCGATGTTGTTATAACAATGCTGAGGGACCTCACAGCCCGTTCAAAGCTGATCGAGGATGGTCAGGCGCGCATACTCGATTCCATCGGAAGCTTAACGTCAAAACACGCTGAACTGAACGCGACGGTCACAAACATATCTGAAAGGTTAAGCTTCATGGAAAACAGGTTTGAAGTTCTGGAAGAGCATGCTGAAGACATAACTACAGTAAAGGATCTATTGGCACACTTCAAAACGAAAATACTTTGTTAAAAGTACGTTTGTCAGACCTGGAAGATAGAGTGAGAAGGGACAACCTTTTATTTTTTAATGTGCCTGATAACCCCTCGGAAACATGGGCGGACTCGGAAAAGGAGGTCAAGAAGATTGTACTTGACCAAATGTCGATTAATCTTGTCGATAGCGATATCGCGCGTGCGCATAGAGTTGGCACATTGCATCGCGACAGAGCTCGACCAATAATAGTAAAGTTTGCAAATTACAAAACAAAAGAAAAAGTACTCAGCGCAAAAACCAAACTTAACGGATCAGACATCACAATTAGTGAAGACTTCTCGCCAGCTACCCGACATGCCCGTAAAATTCTAGTAGACTTTGCGAAACGCTCAGCGCCAGATGAAAAATTCAAACTCCGCTATAACAAACTCACTTTAAACAATAAGTGTTACGAGTATTGCGAGGTAAGCGGTGAAGTAAAGGAAAAATGCAGAAACCCCAGCGCCTCTAAAGCTCCGTATTCAACTCTTTTTCCACATGCATCCACAGAATAGCCCACCGTCCGTCCACATAACGTGCCGCGGGCGCCAAGTAACATTTCAGTTCTTTTCACTAACATACGAAGTGTAGTCCGTAACCACGATTCTATTTCTTGTGCTGCTGACACTACTGCCGCTGACATTATTGTATTAACTGAGACTTGGTTGAACGAATCTGTACGGGACAGTGAAATTTTTTCTGCTCAAAAGTGCTACAATATTTCCGATGCGATCGCTCCTCAAAGCGTGGCGGTGGTGTCTTAGTTGCTGTTAACCACAATTTTGAATGCTCACAAGTCAATGTCACTACAAATCTTGAGTTCACTTGCGTCCAAATATCTGTTAACTTCACTAAGTTTCTACTCTGTGTATGTTATCGTCCGCCGTCTACGCCACTAGGCTTTTGTAATGGTCTTCACGACACTCTTAACACCATTCACATAAAGTTTTCTATTCAGCAGATATTTCTTTTCGGTGACGTCAATTTTCCCGATGTTAACTGGCAGTCACCCGCTATCTCAAGTGAAGAAACATGCGAATCATCAAATTTTGTGGCACTCTGTTCAACGTTTTCTTTGACTCAGGTTATCACTGAGCCAACAAGAATAACTGATTCCACGTCTAACACACTTGACCTATTGTTAACAACAGCTCCCGATCTTGTCACCGACATCAGCTATTTACCGAAAATTAGCGATCACTCCGTAATACACGTAATGTTGAATGTCCCAACTCGTTTGTCCCATAATAACCCTAAGGTTATTTACGATTACGGAAAGGCTAAATTTTCGGCCGTTAATGATGGGCTGAAGATTTTTTTGGATGAGTTTCTTGTTGGTTTCGACGAGAGATCAGTCACTGAAAACTGGCACCTGTTTAAAAGTACAATTCACAATTTAATTAAACATCATATTCCCCAAAAGGTCATTACCACTAACCGTCAGTTTTCATGGTTCAGCCGTGCATTAAAACGCCTTGCTAACAAAAAAAGGCGTTTCTTCATCAGAGCAAAGCGGTCTCGAAAATCGGAGCACTGGTCAGCACTTAAGGATGTCGTATGTACATATAAGAAAGCTTTAAAGCAAGCAAAACATAAGTTTATGAATGTTACATTACCTGAACTTCTTTCCGCAAACCCTAAAAAATTCTGGAGTCTGATTAAGGATACAGATGATTCGACAATTTCTCTTGTTGATTTGCAGTCAAACCGATTTAGCAACGCTTATTGCGCCACCGCTCTGAATGACACGTTTGCAAAAGCATTTTCCAGTTGTACTAACTCGTCACTCCCTGCCTGTCACACTCATTATGATTTCCCCATGGACCCTGTTCATTTTGATTTTGATGGCATTGTACGCATTATTGAGAGCCTAAAATTATCTTCTAGTTGTGGTCCCGATGACATTAATACAAAAGTGCTCAAAAACACCTCGGTTTATTCTGCTATAATATTGTCCAAAATATTTAATCAGTCTCTTCAGTCAAGGGAGATTCCAGATGACTGGAAAATAGGTAAAGTGATTCCACTCCATAAATCTGGTGACAAACATTCTGCTTCGAACTATCGCCCCATTTCGTTAACGAGTATTTCTTGTAAAATATTTGAACACGTCATCGCTTCCCACTTGGCAAAATTTCTTGAATCATTCTCATTTTTTTCACCTGAGCAACATGGCTTTAGAAAATTATTTTCGTGTGAAACGCAGTTGGTAGCCTTCACAAACGACCTTCATTCTGTACTTGATAATGGTTCCGCGGCTGATTGCATATTCATAGACTTTTGTAAGGCATTCGATAAAGTTCCCCACAGCCTGCTTCTTCACAAACTAAGCCAACTGAATATCGACCCTAACGTTCTTAAGTGGATTAAATGTTTTCTAACAGATCGCTCTCAATTTGTTCATGTTAATGGTTTTAACTCTTCAACTCTACCTGTCACTTCAGGCGTCCCACAAGGCTCAGTTTTAGGTCCACTGCTTTTTCTTATATAAATTGTTAAGGCGTTTATTAGCCGGCAACGAGCGAGAATACACAATGGCGACAGTCACAGCCAAGCACGGGCCCTCAGCGCGAGCGGCGTCCTTGTTGGGTAGCCCCACTAGAAGGTACTCAAGAGTTCGACCCATTTCATAGTTCGGAGGCTTCGCTACAATTACCCCGGGGTCGAAGAGGGAGCCGCCTGGCGACCTAACAGCTTGTTATTATGAGCGGGTCATAATAAGGCTTCAGGCGCTCCACGTTGACGATGTCTCGCCCACGGCGGCGCATGTCCGAAGATTGTTCAACGGGTTCGATCAGATAGTTGACGGGTGAGGTGCGCTCGATGACACGGTAGGGGCCTTCGTATTTGGGACGTAGTTTGGAAGAGAGGCCAGCGGCAGAGGTCGGGATCGAGAGCCATACAAGCGCACCAGGAAGGAACGTGGGCTCAGAAGTGGTGGAGCCATCCCGGATACTCTTCTGCCGCTCTTGTTCTTGCGTCGTAAAAGTCTTGGCAAGCTCGCGACACTCTTCAGCAAGCCTGGCTGTCTCGGAAATAGGTGTACACTCAGATGGATCCGGCGTGTACGGGAGTATCGTGTCCATGGTGTGCGACGGGTGCCTTCCGTACAGCAAGTAGAAAGGTGAAAAACCAGTCGTGCTCTGAGGGGCGGTGTTGTAGGCGTAGGTGACGAAGGGCAGTATATTATCCCAATTAGTGTGGTTGGCAGCGACGTACATAGAAAGCATGTCGCCGAGGGTGCGGTTAAAGCGTTCGGTGAGGCCATTCGTCTGTGGGTGGTAAGCAGTAGTTTTGCGGTGGACAGAATGGCACTCCGTCAGAATGGCTTCGACGACTTCCGACAAGAAGACGCGGCCTCGATCGCTGAGAAGCTCTTGGGGTGGTCCGTGGCGCAGTATAAATCGATGCAGCAGGAAGGACGCAACATCGCGCGCAGCAGCCGCAGGGAGAGCGGCGGTTTCGGCGTATCGCGTTAAATGGTCAACGGCAACGATGGCCCAGCGGTTACCAGCCGACGTCAGAGGAAGTGGTCCATACAAATCGATACCTACGCGCCCAAAGGGACGGTCAGGGCAAGGTAACGGTTGTAGACTGGCGTGCGACATGTGGGCTGACAGTTTACGGCGTTGGCAAGTGAGGCAAGAGCGAACGAACTGCTGCACATAGCGGTACATCCCGCGCCAGAAGTAGCGTTGTCGAATGCGATGGTAGGTTTTGAATACCCCAGAGTGCGCGCATTGCGGATCAGAATGGAAGGATTCACATATCTCTGACCGCAGACTGCGGGGTATCACGAGTAACCACTGCCGGCCGTCGGCGTCGTAATTGCGTCGGTGTAGGAGGCCGTCACGAATGGCGAAATGGCGAGCTTGACGACGCAATGCACGCGTGGATGGCGTTGCGGATGGATCAGAGAGCATGTCGATGAGCGGGCCGATCCAATTATCCTTTCGCTGTTCGGTAGCGATGATGTCAACATCAATGGCAGAAACAGCAGCCGAGGATACTGAGCAGAGCACATCACCTTCAGGCAGAGGGGAGCGCGAGAGGGCGTCGGCGTCAGCATGCTGGCGTCCGTTGCGGTACAACACGCGGATATCGTAGTCTTGTAAGCGAAGAGCCCAACGGGCGAGACGGCCTGAGGGATCCTTCAATGATGAAAGCCAGCATAGTGCATGATGGTCGGTGACGACATCGAATGGGCGACCATACAAATAAGGTCGAAACTTTGTAAGAGCCCAGACGATCGCCAGGCACTCTTTCTCCGTGACGGTGTAGTTTTTCTCGGCTCTCGTGAGCGTACGGCTTGCATATGCTACGACATATTCAGGGAATCCGGGTTTTCGCTGCGCCAGGACAGCGCCGAGGCCTACTCCACTGGCGTCCGTGTGCACCTCCGTTGGGGCTGTAGGGTCGTAGTGGCGTAGAATGGGAGGCGACGTCAACAAATGGCGGAGCTTCGCGAACGCGTCGTCGCACTCGGATGACCACGAATTGAAGGGCCCGTTGCTTCCAAGGAGCTTCGTCAGCGGTGATATGATCGTGGCGAAATTTCGTGTGAAGCGTCGGAAGTATGAGCACAGGCCCACGAAACTACGCAGTTCTTTGACAGATGCAGGTCTGGGGAATTCGGCCACGGCCTGAAGCTTGGCAGGATCAGGAAGAATGCCGTCTTTGGACACGACGTACCCCAGTATGGTGAGTTGCCGCGCTGCAAAGCGGCACTTTTTCAGATTTAGTTGTAAGCCGGCATTCCTCACACGTGCGAAAACTTCTTTCAGACGTTGGAGATGCGTGGAGAAATCCGGAGCAAAGACAATGACATCGTCGAGGTAACACAAGCACGTGTACCATTTCAAGTTGCGCAAAACGGTGTCCATCATGCGCTCAAAGGTCGCAGGTGCATTACATAGACCAAACGGCATGACGTTAAACTCGTACAAGCCGTCTGGCGTGACGAAGGCGGTCTTTGGTCGAGCGTCGTCAGCCATGGGTACTTGCCAGTACCCCGAGCGCAGATCGAGAGAAGAAAAAAAATCGGCTCCATGAAGGCTGTCAATCGCGTCATCGATGCGTGGCAGTGGATAAACATCCCTGCGAGTGATCTTATTGAGCCGTCTGTAGTCCACACAGAACCGCACAGAACCGTCTTTCTTCGCAACAAGAACAACAGGAGACGCCCATGGACTGTCGGAGGGCCGAATAACGTCGCGTCGGAGCATATCGTCAACCTGATCATTAATTACTCGACGTTCAGCAGGCGACACGCGATATGGACGTTGCCGTAAAGGTGGATGGGCACCAGTGTCGATGCGATGCGTAACAACGAACGTGAGACCGAGAGAACTTCGCCCGACATCGAAAGAAGAACGATATTCTTGTAACAGGTCCAGAAGTTGGGAACGCTGTACGGCCGTAAGGTTGTCAGCGATGGAGGGGCCAAATACATCAGCAGACGACGAATCAGAAGTGGAAACAGCATTGATGGTACACGACCTGGGAGCGCGCGTGTCATCGGGTACGTCCAGGACTTGTGCGTCGTCGACTGGTTCCACTCTGCCGAGACATTCCCCTCGAAGCAAGGTAACAGCGTACGGGAACGGGTTGGTTACAAAAATAGCAGTGTTGCCCTGGTTGACCTGCACGGTCGCGAAAGGTACTAGCAACCCTTTCCTGCTGCAAGCGCGGTCAGATGGCGAAACAAGTCCAATGGTGTCGGAGAGACCAGCGCAGTAGACAGACACAGCCGTTGTCGAGTTTGGAGGCACTGTTGTATCGTCTTTCGTTAGAATCTTGCTCAGTGTCGGGGGACTGTCTTCTGGCGTCAAATGCGAGAAGGGTGAGAGCTCAATTTCGGCGGCGGCACAATGGATGACGGCGTCATGGCGGGAGAGAAAGTCCCATCCCAGGATGACGTCATGAGAGCATGCCTGAATGACGATGAACTGGGCGACATACAGAACGTCCTGGATGACAACGCGAGCTGTGCACCCTGCTGTAGGATGAATCCGGTGCAAACTTGCAGTACGGAGGGATAACCCAGAAAGTGGCGTCGTCACTTTTCGAAGTAAGCGGCAGAGTTTTTCGCCCATAACTGATACGGCAGCTCCAGTGTCAATAAGAGCCGATGCACAAACACCGTCCACAAGCACGTCAATGACATTCGAGGGACTGCTCTGAGGGCTTTCACATTGCGATAGCGTCGCAGTCCTTGCCTCAGGGACTGCGACGACTAGTTTTCCCGCTCATGAGCTGCCGCACTTGGCCGCATGGGAGACAGGGAACGGCGTCGTGGAGACGGTGATCTTCGAGATGGACCTGGGCGAGATCGAGGTGGCATAGACGGCGGTTCTTCGCGATAAGGACGGCTGAGTTGGCCAGCAACAGGTGAAGAAATTGGAGCCGGCTGTACGCGATGGCAATAACGGGCCACGTGACCGGCGTAACCGCAGGCAAAGCAGATGGGCCGGTTGTCGGGTGTGCGCCATCTGTTCACCGGGGTAGGTCTCACCCATGTCGCAAGGGCTGATGGACGGAACGGTGGCTGCATGGTGGACTGAAGCTGAGGCTGAGGGGTTACGTCAACATACGTAGCGGGCATACCCGCTGCAACGGACGGAGGTCGTGCAGCAGCTTCAGCGTAGGTCAGAGGGGCGGGTGCTTGAACGACTTGGGGTGGCCTGGCGACCACTTGCGCGTAACTCAGGGACGCAGGAGCCGGAGGCTGTTGGGGGTGGTAAGCAGGCATTACCTCCGCTATTTCCTGTTCAATCGCTCGGCGGATGGGAGGGAGAAGGGTAGTAGCCGATTGTTGAACAGCAGGTTGGTGGGAAAAGGGCAGGAGGGAGAACTGACGCGCGATTTCCTCACGGATAAAGGACTTCAGTTCTGCCATCAACGCCACTTGGTCACAACTGGCCTCCAAGCCAGCAAGCGTTGCAGCTCGTGGTGGAGAGCGTCGGGTCATCGAACGCTGCCGGCGGAGCTCCTCGTAGCTCTGGCACAGTGTGATGACCTCAGCCACCGTGCCGGGGTTTTTGGCGAGCAGCATCGTGAAGGCATCATCGTCGATGCCTTTCATGATGTTTCGGATCTTGTCAGACTCGGACATGGTGTGGTTGGATTTGTTACATAGGTCGAGGACATCTTCAATATAGCTGGTGAATGACTCACCAGCCTCCTGAGCACGTTCACGCAAGCGCTGCTCGGCTTGCAGCTTGCGAACAGCAGGGCGGCCGAAGACGTTGACGATTGCGGTCTTGAAATCGGACCAGGTGGCAAAATCGGACGCGTGGTTGTTGTACCACAAACTGGCGACACCGGCAAGGTAAAACACCAAGTTGGTCAGCTTGCCGTCCTCGTCCCATTTGTTGGGGACGCTCACGCGGTCGTAAATGGCGAGCCAGTCCTCCACGTCAGTGCCATCAGCGCCAATGAAGATGGGTGGATCGCGGATTCTGGGGACACCGGGACAAGGGGGTGGCATTGGAGGAGGCGTTTGCTGAGAAGCGTCTTGGTACATAGTAGATGGCAGGGTACGTGATCGTAGCTCCAAAGGCATAGACAGGGATCGCAGCACTCTCCACCAAATTGTTAAGGCGTTTATTAGCCGGCAACGAGCGAGAATACACAATGGCGACAGTCACAGCCAAGCACGGGCCCTCAGCGCGAGCGGCGTCCTTGTTGGGTAGCCCCACTAGAAGGTACTCAAGAGTTCAACCCATTTCATAGTTCGGAGGCTTCGCTACAATATTACTGATCTGCCTAGCAATCTGACTTCTTCTGTGAAACTTTTTGCCGATGACTGTGTTATTTACCGCGAAATAAAAAATGCTACTGACGTTTCTTTGCTTCAACAGGACCTTGACGCTATCGATAATTGGTGCTCGACTTGGCATATGACACTTAATATTAATAAATGTAAAGTAATGCGGTTCTCACGCCAACGTAAATTAAACACTTCCTCTTACAGTATAAGCAGCTCCCCATTGCTACCAGTGTCGTCCTATAAATACCTCGGGGTTATTTTAACAGCAGACCTGAGTTGGAATATGCATGTCTCCTCTATTATCTTAAATGCTAACCGGACGCTTGGTTTTATTCGGCGACATTTTTCTCTAGCCCCCGCTTCTGTTAAACTGTTATTGTACAAGTCACTTGTTCGATCTAAACTCGAATACGCGTCTTCAGTATGGGACCCATGCAATAATTCACTAATAAATGCACTTGAAGCAACCCAAAACAGAGCATCGCGTTTCATCCTTCAAGATTACGGCCGTTTATCAAGCGTAACGCAAATGAAAGCAACTCTATCTCTTGAACCACTCACACTGCGCAGGAAGATATCGCGCATGTGCCTTTTCTTTAAAATCTATAAATTGAACGCCACCCTTAAAACTGCTCTTATCTTACCCCCTGCTCATGTTTCATTGCGCATAGATCATTCTTGCAAAGTTGGTATCCCGAAATGTCGCACTGTAGCATATTCAAATTCGTTTATTCCTAGAACTACATCAGAGTGGAATCGCCTGCCACCATCCCTAGTGCTTACTAACAATATTGACCAGTTTAGGAAAAAAGTGTCTGATTATTTCACTTCTGTCTGATTAGTGTCTAATTACTTCACTTCTTTTTTTTCCACAGTGTTTATTTACCTTATAATGTGTCATATGCATTCAGTTGTCAATGTTAGTTTTGTTATCTTTTTATGCTAGAGGCAATACCTGTGTAGATTTGTGTTAAACTTTTGTATACTTCTACGCACCGCTGGATACTTGTTTGTTCAGTGCTTTTGTATATTTGCTCTTATGTGTGCAATGTTTGTACAATTCAAACACCTTTCAACATCCTGATCCTGTACCACTCCACTCAACAATGCCCTCTGGGCCATGACGGTACCTGAAATAAAATGAATAAATAAATAAAATCCATCTACGACTTGAGGGAAGCGAGACGTCTACAAAAGAAGATTCAACGTCGAATCAATGCAATACAGTCGCAACGATGGAAGTCAAAATGCGAGGCGCTCGATCCCCATAAACCTCTTTCGCAAATATGGAGAATAATCCGCGGCCTACGAACATTGCCACAACAGAATCGTCCGTTCACATGCCTTGCTCTCCACCAAGGCCGGCGTGAAATCGATGTCGCGGAAGACTTCTGTGCCAGGGTTGCAAACAAGGGGTCCGGGATCAACATGAGTAACCTACGAAACGCGCCGGCGTCCAGAGACACTCGGATGGACAATATGTTTTCTCTAGAGGAGTTTCAGGCAGCATTGGCAGCATGCAAGCGCTCGTCATCGCCTGGACCCGATGGAGTCACTTACATGGCCCTTGCTAACCTAGGACGAACAGCTCGGCGTGCCCTTCTAGCTGTATACAATGACTCGTGGAGCAACGGTTTGGTTCCTCCTTCGTGGAAGTGCAGCCGCCTTGTGCCCCTGCTCAAACCAGGCAAATCGCCTCTGCACATGGCCTCCTATCGCCCCATCGCGCTTGCCAGCTGTTTTGGAAAGGTGATGGAGAGAATGGTGCTGACTCGCCTGGAGTGGTACTTGGAACATAACAATATATACCCCGATGCTTTGACCGGCTTTCGACGTGAACGGTCTTCCATAGACAATGTTGTTGATCTTGTCCCGTCTGTACAACAGCAGAAGAGCCTAAAGAGATTATCAGCGGCACTTTTCTTGGATATTAAGGCTGCATACGACAATGTATTACATGAAACCATCCTGGACGCCTTGGGCAGCATTGGATGGGGAGGCCGCGTTTACCAATGGATCTACAGCTATTTGAAGGACAGAACCTTCTCCGTTCAGACAGAAGATGGCGCAACAAGGCAACATCATACTTATCGTGGCGTACCTCAAGGTGGGGTCCTAAGCCCCATACTTCTCAACCTTGCACTCATCGGCCTCGTTGACGTCCTGCCACACTCCGTACATCTGTCGATATACGCGGACGACATCTGCATCTGGGCATCAGAGGTCACGCGTCTACACGTACGAGCCAGGCTTCAGACAGCGGCTACACTGACGTCAAACTACCTTCAAGGACGAGGACTGGAGCTGTCATATGAGCAATGCTCACTAGTTGCGTTTACGCGCAAGACAATGACGCCATACCGCATCAGAATTAATGGACACACAATCAGCTATCAAAAGACTCACCGTTTCCTGGGAGTAATAATAGATCGTGATTTGTCTTGGAGCCCTCATATCACTTACATGAAGAAAAAACGGACCATGATCACCCACGTCCTAAGGTTTCTTGCGGGAAAATCATGGAGTGCATCGGTACGAGCCATGCTTCAACTGTATGCTGCACTTTTTTTTGGCTTCATGCGCTACAGCCTACCTGTGCTTGGCAAGGCCCGCATAACAAACGTACACGTCCTCCAGTCATTACAAGCTCAAGCACTGAGAATATGCCTCGGGCTGCCGAGATGCGCATCCTCAGCAGCGACTGTCGCAATCGCTCATGAACACCCTATCACAACCTACATTCGTGTCGATGCTTTAAGAACGCACATAAGACATGCCACCCGGATTCAATCGCATCACCGCGCCTCCCTTCCAACTTCCAGGTCATGCTCTGCGTTCTGCTCTATTATTGCCCCACATCGCACGGTGATTCCCACGAACTTCACGCACGCAGCAAGACCGTCGTTACCATTGTGGTGTCTACATCCACTGGAAGCCCTGATAACCATCCCCGGAATGCAAAAGAAGAAAAATTTGTCAAATTTGGCCCTAAAACAAACAACATTACTGTTCCTGCATGAGAAACACAGTGGACGCATTCACATTTACACGGATGGGTCGGTCACTTCAACAAGTTCAACAGGCGCAGTGGTAATTCCGGAGAAATCCATCACGATAAAGTTCAGGACCTCGCATCTGACATCATCCACGGCGGCAGAACTCGCCGCCATTCATGCCGCTCTGGAGTTCCTAGTTGAAGAACCGCAACAGACATGGTCAATATTCTCCGACTCCAAAGCAGCTCTCCAGGGCATTGCCTCGCCATATCGTCATGGACCAAACGAACAGCTAATTGCTGAAATACGACTGCTTCATCACCGGGCTATAGAGAAACAACATGACATAGCGTATCAATGGATACCAGGCCACTGCAGCATTGATGGAAACGACCGTGCCGATGAAGCAGCCCGAACTGCTCATGATGATGCCCCTTGTGTAGCTATACCATTATCAAGAACGGACGCCGCTGCAAGGCTTCGATCACTTGCACGAGAACTGACACTCGCTCAGTGGAATTCACCGGCATTCACCAACGTCCGTCTTCACAATTTGGACCCACACCTACAGCTCCGTCTTCCATCAGGAATAACCAGAGCAGAGGAGACACTTTTGTGCCGTCTGTGGATTGGGGTGGCCTTTACGAATGCTTATTCGTTTCGAATCGGAATGGCCAGAAGCCCGACATGTGACAAAATAAAACTGTGGCTGCGCAGAGACTTTCTCCCATCTTCTCTGCGAGTGTCCCCGCTTCAGCGTGCCAAGAAAAGAACTGTCAAAAGCTTTAGATAGAATAGACAATCGCCAATTGTCGGAAGAAAGGGTATTGGGACACTGGCCGAGACCGTCCTCTGCACGCAAGGCATTGAGAGCGTTGTTGCGCTTTCTGCGGGCAAGTGGTCTTAGAGACAGACTGTAAACAGCGTCGTGGATCGTCTGATGACCTTCTCTCTCTTTTTTTTACAACGTCTCTTTTCTCTCATCCTTTATCGCCCTTACCCCCTTCCCCAGTACAGGGTAGCCAGCCGGTCTGAGAAAGGCTAACCTCCCTGTCCTTCCTCATTTATTCCTCCTCCTCCTCCTCCTCCAGGCGAATTAATGTTCCAAAGTTCGTATACAGCTTTCACTTCAGGGTGGAAATGGCTTAAATTTCTTGAACCTTCCCCGGTAAGGTCATTATTTTTATGCGTAAATGAGAAGTACAAATGGCCTGTCATGTCAATGTGTAAAAAACTTTAGATCAAAAAGCTGCCTAGTTGTTGTTGTATTTCTTACTTTACATAGCTTATTTCTCCCAACGATTACTAAATGGTTACAGGGTTGTCATGTTGTTGCATGTATGAAACCAAAACTTGTGTATGGCTAAACTGCATTATATCCCTTGGTATCTACTCATTTCTTTATGAATTGCTGTACTCACACGCCTGTATCTCACATGTTACTGCTAAAAAATACATTTTCGTCCTGCATTTTTTTTTCGTGTGCTAGCTGAATTAATTCTTGTCTGCTGTTTGTTGGTTGTGCCCTTCAAGCCCGTCGAGGTTTAACTGTTTAGTTTTTTCGTTTTCCTTTTTTGTATATTTTTAGAGATTGGCAGGGCTATGAAAAATATTAGGCAATAAAATTTGAAGCAGTGTGTACAGCTCGTCGTTTGAAAAGTAGGCACAAAATACAACTTTTTTCTTATTCTTTTTGCTGTTCATGTATGCTGTGGTTAAGTTATTCCCGCACTTTGTCACAGCTTTCTTCCATTGTGTGAGTGTGTGTGTGTGGGGGGGGGGGTATGTTCTTTGAGGCGTATTTTATCGTTGTCTGAATAAAAGAACCGTAAATTCAAAATTAGAAATATTGAGGTCGTAGAAAAAAGATCTTACAGGGACACTAAATTTAAATAATGATCTACGTCAGAGTGAAAGCTCAATGTATGACATCTAAAACGATAGTATTATCAACAACATTACTCTACCTAATGAGACAAAGGCACACATGTACCACAGTAGGAAATTCTCAAAATGATCCTGATAACATCAGATGAGCCACCTACAATTACTCACTAGTAATCGATCTAGCTGCACTAAATAAAGAACCTTCCGTGCATCAAGAGACGCAATGAAATGCTGCTTCTTCGTTTCTGTTTGATTTACGGAAAAAAGAACCACCAGACTTCATTATGGGGAATGGCGTGAGTGGTTCCAAAATTCAATTTTCGTGTAGTTACACTGGACAGGTGGTACCATCTAGCGGGGTGCAGTTTAAGCAAAATTCGTCTGCAATCTCGGAGCCAATGGTGGGAAATTGATAGATGACCGTTATTGCTGCTGTGGCTCCCGCTGCTTTCGGTCTGCTGCTACTAGCCCAGTAAAGCCGGGCAACGCTTTGCATGGCAACAGTGACACGAGTCGGTGCGGTTGGTCTGCTTCTTAAAGCGGGTAGTTTGAAGTGTATTAACCCGATGCGATCCGCTAAAAACGTGATTTTATTATAAAAGCAGGTCCTTCCTTGGCACAAGAGTAACACTACGAGGTTCCTGGACCACTATTTCAACAATCAACGTCAACCTAATAGTTGCATTTAGTGTCCCTTTAACCATGTGGCCTGACAACCTTGAGATGCGCCCTGCTAGAGTATCGTCCATGTAGTGCATAGAGACGAGCAGTCTGAATTTTAGTAGATAGCAGATCATCATCGGAACAAATCATTCGTGGAATTCTCACCTCAGAATTCGTTGCAACAGACGACGACATACAACCACAGTGACATCAATCCTTAAGCGCACCAAAGTGATGTGCAACCCACTTTAATCCTCAACCAACAAAGAAGATTCACAAAGTGTAGCATCAGTGCTGGAGCCAGTTCACGTCATTTACTGGTTTTTTTTTCTTTTCACCCACGAATTCTGCTGGGCGAATTCAATTACTATCGCGCTCGGTATGAGCTACACCACACGAGTGCGTGGCCCAGAGCAATTTGATCTTGTACAGTGACGTTAATCGGGGCATAATTTAGAGTCATCGGGAAAGAGTTTCGCTATTCCCGTGAACGCGTATCACTCTCTATGCCTTGCTTTTACCCTCGCCGTCCTTTGTTTAAAGGAGTGCTTTGCGATTCATTTTTTGTGTACTGAAGAAAAATACGAAATTTATGTTTCAAGCCATGGTGGCAGCTATCACTTTCGAAGCTGATATCATGACGTCGAAACACGAAGGAAGAGAGAGAGAGATAAAGATGCAAGGAAAGGCAGGGAGGTTAACCAGACGCACATTCGGTTTGCTACCCTGCACTGGGGAAGGAATGAAGGGGAGAAAAGAGGAAAAGAGAAACACGAAGGAAAGAGTGAAAGCAAGTAAAGGCCATGCGCCATCAAACTAACCGCCAAACCCACCCCTGATAACTCTATAAAGTATATCCCGATCGGCGCCACTGTGCAACCTTACAGTGTACAGTACTGACGAATTGAAACAGGACACTCGGAGCGCGTGGCCGACGGTACATGTGCCGCCGCTAGTGGGTGCGCGTAGAACCAATGTGTCGCATTGTGGTATAGAGCGAGGGGAAGAACACCTACGGAGCAGGATTGCTCTTTCCGGTCGCCAAAGTGTCGGCCTGTAGTTCACCATGTGTCCGCCGCCAGCGTGGCGCTGCAAGGCTTACGCACATTCGCATGTCGACCGCACTAGCTCGCCGCTGCGCACCACTTTTATTGCGGTGCCAGCAGACGACCCTCTTGTTCTGAGCGCTTAGGCGATGCGGTACGCATACTGTGCAACAAGGACACAAGATTCAGTTAAGAGATTGCGCCTTGCGTGCGTTCGTATACCTGATAAACATTTGCAGAAAAGCATTCAAAGTTTTCTTCATGCTTTCTGGCTCGACAAGAAAGAAAATGAGTGGCAGGATTGCCTTCATGCAACATGGAAATATTATCATGTATTAGTGTCGCTAGGGAAAACTGTGGCCTATTGTTGAATAAATATAGCAGAAGCTCGCTCGTCCTTCCGTGGCCGGCAGCTCTACAGAAGTTTGGCACGCAGAATAGCCGCAATATTGGCTGCTCGGGGTGAAACAACAAAATAGTGAGCGATTGTTTTAATGCTGCACGGAAACAGGCCCATGGCTGCTGCTTTTTCTTTTTCGTCGTGACAAAAAGCTTGACAAACTTTATGCTTTTGTGCAGCTGTTTATCATATCTGCGATCATACTTCAGGCCCAATATCTCCTACGTGCCTCATCATCGAAGAGCGCAGATCGAGGGCGTCGTCTGCTTAAATGGTGCGCATCGTTCATGCGATTCGGGCTGCATGCATGCGAAAGCGCGCGGGCCTTGCACCACCACGCTGAAAGTGTGGGCTTTGTGAACTAAATACCAACTCTTTAGCGACCGGAAGGAGTAATCCTGCTCTGTAAGTGTTCTCTCCCTCACTCTATACCACAATGCAACGCCTTGGTTTCACGAACGCCCACGAGCGGCGGCACATGCACCGGCGGCCACGCGCTACGTGTGTCCCGTTTCAATCCAGGGTAAGTACTGTACTTGCCCTCGAGCTTCCACGGTGCAGCACACATACTGAGCGTGATAGTGTTTAGCACTCAAGAGTGATAAGGACGTAATTACTAAGCCATGGTTACTGCATTACCAAGTAGAGCGATGTTAATGAGTACTGACGGCCGACATAAGGCGGCTATAGCTCGAAGCACTGATCTGCTTTTATTTCACCGTTTAACGGCACTCTGATATAAGCACATTTATTAAACCTTATCTACTCAAACTTAAGCTAAACTGATCCTAACAGCAAATACGTTATTGGCAGATTTCAACCGCCAACAAAGCATAAGGCGAGGAGGTTGCTATGTTCACGCGCCGTCCCTACAGATGGCGACACTACATGGGAAAGCGGCCAGCGAAGGCTCTACTTTTCTCCTGAAGGCAAACCAACAAAAATAAATACGAGATGACTTACCTCTTTTTTCCCCTTCTCCTGTTCAAAACGAGAAGTGGCAAACGGAACAGCTTGACCGCTGCATTTGACACGTCAGTGAGCCGATAGCCCGCAGGCGGTAGGCGTTTTCCAGCTTGATATAGCGTGCACGGACGGTCATTGCACAGCACAGGCGTTTTTTTTTTTTTTTGCACGTATCGCACCACTCCTTCACGCGTTGCCGCGGGTGGCGAAAGAAACTCCGCGTAAAAACAGCGTACCAGTAAAGCGGACGTGTGTCGGTTCGCTTCGCTTACATTTTGCTCCGCACAGCTCACGTTGCAGAGCCTTCCATTCTTGCGGGAGTACGACATGACTAAGGGCTTACGTTTCGTAAGAAGTTCACAAAAAATATGAAAAGCGAAGATCGCCCTCACCGACAAGCATCGAAAAAAAGAGACGGTAATCTCGCGGTTTCCGCAACGTGTGGGGTGTAGCGTGATTTAGGAAGGCGATTGGTTGGACTGTCGAGAGCAGGAAACACAAAGCGCTGAAGAAATATTTAAAGTAAACGAAAATAAGTGAGAAACACAAAAGTAAGTCACAAGAAATCAGTCGTAGCTGCGTTCTTCACAGAACAACGGCGCTCGCGTAAAACGCAAAATGTGCTGCCAGTCGTTCTTGAAGTGCTTATCAGTTTCCCTTTCTCAGCTTCTGCTCGACGTAGTTTGTTCTACAATTCAGCATATTTTTTAATGGAAAGCATTTCTTTGCGCACTGCAAGTACTCTTGGTGTCTATCTACGTATCTGTTCATCTATCTATCTGTCTACCTATCTAGCCACTTACATCTGTGTGTTCTCATGATTTCACCCTTAACTTGGTGTGTACCAGCATTAGTATGGGAGCGTGAGATGGTTTGATGAGTATGACGATCTGGTCCAGAAATGAATAATGTCCCATTCCCGTCGCGTACGTTGTCAAACACTTCTTCCTCAACTGTGGCGCATAGCCGCTTGCTTGCATGCGCCACTGGTATTACCGTATGTGCCACACGTGATTGACAGTATCTACCCAGCAACGATGAGAACACACATGGGCAACTTTAACGCGTGAGCGTTAAGAGAAACCTCACATCTTCAGCGTTGACCCGTCAAATGTAAAAAATAAATGTTACAGTCCCAGAAAGAATCGAACCCAAGTATTCTGCGTGGCAATCAAGCATTCTACCGTAGAGTCACGCGAGGGCCGGGAACTACTTTTCAAATAGACCCTGATGATCGGGAAACGTCAAATGTGGTTGCAGTGCTGGCTCTCCAAATTTATAAGCATTACATATGTAACCTCATGGTATACATTCGTTACGTCGGGTTAACGTCAACGGCAGATGGGTGCAACGCACAGATGTTGATTCATATAGCAGTGCCCAGGGCTACCATCCTTGCAAGCATCAGCGCATCATATCAGCTTAACACTTATGGTGTTGCTAATACTCACGTTCCTGTTGGCATCGTCGGTCAAGTGCAAAGAACTGGCAATGTAAACATCTCCAATTTTCAACTAATGTCTGTGTGTGTAACATTCGTACATATACTTACTGTTTTTATTACCTTGTCGCTCAATAAAATAACACAACAAGGTCATCTTCCCTCCGCATGCTCCTCGTAGCGTCGATTCCCGAGGTACGTGGGATCGGCTGAATTTTTCTTACAATTATTGTACCGCCCCCCCCTTCGCTGTAAATGCAGGAAAGGACGAACTGTTCGACATGTTGCCAGATGTGTGCTATGTACTAAGAATGTCTTAAAAGAACAGAGAGGTGGGCTAGTTGCAGTGGCATATATAGAGGAGGCGGCACACGTGGTCCACTTGCCCCTGGAAAAATTTCTGCCAACGCTCCAGGCTAGTTCGTAGTACACAACTCAGAAAAGCAGCGTAAAAAATCACACAGACGACAGAGCAAGACGGGACACAGCCCGAATCCAGACTGCACAGAGCAATAATGTTAGCTCTTAGGTCTGTCATTTCTCGCGCTACCATTCTGAGGCGAAAATGTCCTGTTTTTTCTCGGTGATGGGCACTAATATAGCAAAGGTTATAATAATTTCCGAGGTATTAAGTGACAAAACCATGACATGATTAGGATGCTCACATTATGTTCCGGAAAGTCTCTCCATCTGTTCTTTACCATGCGCTGACATTGCATAATACCATGGGTCTCCAACGCTTCGCCTCCATCAAAATTTGACCACCACGACCTCAACCGAACCCATGACCTTGGCACTGAGCACCATAGCCACTCTACCCTGGAGGCAGACTATTCGTAAAATTTGAATTTTCATCAATGGGTAAACTACGCAGAAGCTTTTCGAAGCAGGTTTTTTTAGTTTATGGCAAAGCAAAAACGACAATTCCTCACTATTGTATTAGCACTTTACAACCCAATGAAGAAAATATCGCTTTGAATTTTGTATGATTTCTCGGCTGCTGACCCGCAGGTCATGAGTGCAAATCCCGGCTGCAGCGGCTACATTTCCGATGAAGGCAGAAATATTGTAGGCCCGTGTACTCAGATTTGGGTGGACGTTAAAGAACCCCAGGTGGTCGAAATTTCCGGAACCCTCCACTAGGGTGTCTCTCTTAATCATATCGCGATTTTGTGACGTTAAACCCCATAAGTTAATCAATATTGTATGATTTCATCATTCATCGGACGTCTAACACTAATAAGTTCATTGATTCGAACACGTCAAAAAAAATTACTCTGATTAAGCTGAGCCTCACCCGAACGAAATCACCAGACTTATGGGTCATTCATTCATTCATTGATTCATTCATTCATTCATTCATTCATTCATTCATTAGACTGAGAACGCCATAGGACTCATACGTAGAGTAGCCAATCGGCATCGTGACATCAAAGACAACCTGTGACGTCTCGTACACGCGCTTGTTTTGTGCCACTTTAGCTACGTCGCCACCATACCCGAATGGCAACGTGTTGAGCGTGATCAACTCAACGCCGTTATTCGAAAAGCAGTCTCTCCGACGCAAAAACTCTTCGCGCTGGAAGTACACAACACGCTATAAGAGATAACCAAGGCTCAGGAACGAGTGCCAATGCCCCCTACTCACTACCACCAAGGTGTCAGGCCACATTCTGTGTGGCTCGGCTTCTTCTCCTTGACGGCCAGGGATACCCCAGAGTTGGCACTGATTCTCCGTGAAATCCGTGACCATATCACAATCGCTTCCATTGCGTGAAATGTACACGCTGATTACAACAGACGCAAGCACGTTGGGCGTGCTACCGTCCTTCTTAAGCGCGCAGACATGAAAGTGGACGACGTCTCGTTCGCGGACGCCGGTGCCTATCGCAACAACCGAGCCTTCGCCGTGGTCTCATCCGCACAGCGGATTCTTAACGATCCTCATCCGCAACCCCGAAGTAGTGGATCAACTATAGCTATAGCTGTAGCTGTGCTCGACAACAAACGGGAAGTTATCTACAGCGACTCCAGACCGGCCATCAAAGCCTTCAAACGAGGCGTAGTCTCCGACCAGCCATTACGAATTCGCAGCACTGCGGAGCCAAGTACCCTGAAGCGCCACACTGTCATCTGGTTCCCCGCCAATCTGGTACAGGTGCCGGGTGCTCCGTTCAACCTCAACGAGATCGCCTATGACGCAGCGCGCGCACTTACCGACCACGCCACCACACGGAAACCCATTTACTGAGTTAGAGACTAATCGAGATGCAGCCACTACGTACAACAACGTCACAAAACACTTTTACCTAAACGCCGCATTTTTCCGCCCCCACATCCTGAACTTAACAGACCGCAGGCGCTAACCGTACGAGTTTTATTATAGCGGAAAAGAGCAAATGCAAGGATCTAGCAATAGCGCTAGCATTGCGTGCTCTAAACGGAGTATGTGCAGAACGTTAAAGTATAGCCCAAACTCCTCCGCACAAATGCTATTTCTGGCATATAGCGTTCGACGCGAACGCACGCAAGACATTCCATATGTAGGGCAAGATCCATGGTGTCGCCTGTTGAAGTGAGAGCCCTCCCCATCAAATCTGAATAGTCCACAACCTCCATTGCTAAGCTGTTCACTCCGAAATACTGGTCGTATTAGGTTTAGATTTCAGTAACGATGCTTCGCCGGCTGTACAATGCCGATAAACTAACTTCGTTTTCAGATATACCACGGCCGCTGGATAAAAATAAGGTTGTTTTTATCCAGTGGACGTGGATATACACTTGATTTTGCAGTACACAAGGCAAAAAAAATCGTCTACAAGGTTCGCTCATGTTTTCGATTGCAACGCAATGATAGCGACGCCGTACTTATCTTGTTTACAAGGTAAGGCAAATGCCGCTGCAAGTAAAGCTGAGCAAGGTAATTGGTGTATTGAGGAATACTCCATTATGGCACATGTTGAAATAAAGCGATGTGTTCTGGGCTGACAGATGCAATACTGAACCAAATATGGTATGGAGACGCAGCGATGGCGACTTCGGGTCAAATTGTTTTACTGGCGTACTTGAGGTTTCCACTGTGTATACAGTGTTTAAAATGTGAATGCATTTGTTAGTCGGGGCATGTCAGGCGTCTGTAAGTGTCCGCGCGCCGGGATGTGTTCTTTCTCCTCTCTCACTCTCTCCCACAGCAACAGCTGCGGGCGTGCGCCTTTGTCCTCGCCCCTAGCAGCGCAGCTCAACTTAGTCGGCGTTGCGCTGCTCCCAGAAACCGGAGCAGATGGTGCGGGCGAAGTAGCGGAGAGTAGGTGAGTAAGTAGAGAGGAAGAGTGCACTCTTGCAGAGAGAGTACATACGAGCAAGCAGATGGCAGAGTGGCAAGAGAAGGAACGGCGAGAGAAAGAACCGCGAAGCACTGCACATAGCTTCTTCTACACTCTCTCTGCAAGAGCGCAACCCGCGACCTCTGGGTCAGCAGCCGAGTACCTTAGCCACGAGACCACCGCGGCGGGGCGTGTGTGTGTGTGTGTGTGTGTGTGTGTGTGTGTGTGTGTGTGTATGTGTGTGTGTGTGTGTGTGTGTGTGTGTGTGTGTGTGTGTGTGTGTGTGTGTGTGTGTGTGTGTGTGTGTGTGTGTGTGTGTGTGGAGCGAAGCGCGCACCACACTCTGGACCATTGAATGTCTGATTAATGTGTAAATAAGTGCTTACCGCACAGATCCTCGTCTCCTCAATATTTACGACATCAAATTTATTACTCCGTGTACTCATGGCGCTAGAAATGCATCCGAATTTTCTAACAATTTCCTTCGGGGAGGTGGGGGCAATTTTTAAATGCGAATCATTTCATAGCGAACTTCGGCGACTTGGCGCGTATCTATCTATCTATCTATCTATCTATCTATCTATCTATCTATCTATCTATCTATCTATCTATCTATCTATCTATCTATCTATCTATCTATCTATCTATCTATCTATCTATCTATCTATCTATCTATCTATCTAGCCGCTATGACTTTCAGCTCGCCTGGCCGTTTTGATAATGGTATCAATACCACACTTCATATGGCATAACATGACTGTATGAAGAACACACATGACTAGCTATGACATGAAAATCATGACATCTATGCCATGAATGTCATAAGTTACATTTCATGGTCCTGAAGCTCTTGCGGTGGTTTCGTTCACATGGCATGTTGCAAAACTGGTATAGTATGACATGATTGCATGACGAACACAAGCGACAGACCCTAACACGAAAATAGTGACACGCGTGTCATGTAACAACATGAATGCATGCCACGTTCATGACGCGCTCGTGGCCGTTACACTAGTGTCACATATACCAAATTTAGTATTACGGTACGTGAATGATTTTCGAAGGCATCTGACTGGTGCAAACATGATAAACATGAGATACGTGTCATGTAACAACATGACTAAATCCTACGCTCATGATGCGCTCGTGGCCGTTTCGCTACCTTCACATATACTAAACTTGTTATTACGCGACGCGAACGGGCGGCATAGGTTAATGACACATCCAAACGTGATAATCACGACATGCGTGTCATGTAACAACATGACTACATGCCACACTCATATGCGCTCGCTGCCGTTTCATTAGCTTCACACATGCTAAATTTGGTATTACGTGACGTCAATAGATGACGAAGGTATATCTATTTATTCACAATACTGCCAGTCTCCAAAGAGACCATAACAGGTGGGCACTACAGTATACAGTTACAAAGAGCACTTAACACTTTCGGGATCGTAAATTGGTAAATAATGTGTAAAAATACAAATCAGCAACCTTGAAGCATACAATCAGCACTTATGCACAACATACACACCAAATACAAGTGAATGCTGGTTTGCATGTCACAGAAAAGCAGACATATCAAGGACGCTAAAAGACATTATTTTCAATTCTTGATAAGAAATCGCACAATGACTGGGCATTAGTGGTGAAAGGGGTTAACGAATTCCATTCGTAGATGGCAACTGGAAAAAAAGAGTATTTAAACGCATCATTGTTACATTTATATTCTAATAGAGCCTTTGTATGTTGGTGCCGGGTAGCTCGTGTTTGCGAATATTCAACGTAGTTTTAGACATCTATTTTGAAATAATTATGTAGGAGTTGATAAAGAAATTTCAAACGTGCCTGCTTCGCCCGTGTTTCGAGCGTGGGAAGCCCAGAAACAGCTAGAAGGGTAGTGGGTGAATCAGCCAGTTTAAATTTGTTATGTATGAATCTTATGGCCTTCCTTTGTACCTTTTCTATTTTTTATGTTAGTCCCGGTATGAGGAAACCATACAGTATTTCCATATTCAAGGATTGGCCTAATGAATGTTTTGTAGGCTAGTAGTTTCGTCGAGGTGGGTGCCAGATGGAGCGATCTGCGAATAAAAAATAGCTTTTGCATAGCAGAAGAAGTAACATTATCAATGTGAGCGTCCCACCTTAGATCTCATGTTATTGTTAAGCCTAGATATTTATGTCTGTGTACATTCGTGAGAGCAGCACCATTTATGTTATAGCGAAAGTTAGAGGGTTCTTTTTTCTGTGTTATCGTCATGCATGCAGATTTTTTTACGTTGATTGTCATCTGCCAATGAGAGCACCATTCTGCAACGGTATTAAGAGACTTGTTGAGAGAGAGGTGATCTTGTTGATTGTTAATTTCTCGATAAATAATACAGTCGTCTGCGAATAACTTTATTTTACTATCTATATTAGTAGTTATATCACTTATATAATCGAGAAATAACAAGGGTCCAAGCACAGAGTTCTGGGTCACTCCTGACGTCACTGGTACTGTGTCTGATCCAAATGTTCAAAAATAACAAACTGGGATCTATTAAACAAGAAATCTTTAACCCAAGCGATAATATCTCCATCTCCGATAAGGCTTCTTAATTTAGCTATTAGCTTTGTATGACAAACGCAATCAAATGCCTTGGATAGGTCGAGTAGGATTATGTCGGTTTGGCGGTGATTGTTAATGCCTAGCGTGAGGTCGTGTATTACTTCGGTTAACTGTGTTACGGTGGATAAACTTTGGCGAAAACCATGCTGGTTATTGGACAGAATGCGTTCTTGTTCAAGAAAAACGGTTATATGTTTTAGAATGGTATGCTCGAGTAGTTTACATGCCGTGCTGGTTAGCGATATTGGTCTGAAATTTGTTTCAATGGATTTATCTCCTGATTTTTGTATCAGAATAATTTTGCTATTTTCCAATCTTCTGGTAGTTTGGATGTTGAGAGGATTTCCGAAAAATAATTCCCAGGTATCTGATTTGATTGATTTGTGGGGTTTAACGTCCCAAAACCACCATATGATTATGAGAGACGCCGTAGTGGAGGGCTCCGGAAATTTTGACCACCTGGGGTTCTTTAACGTGCACCCAAATCTGAGCACACGGGCCTCGACATTTCCGCCTCCATCGGAAATGCAGCCGCCGCAGCCGGGATTTGAACCCGCGACCTGCGGGTCAGCAGCCGAGTACCTTAGCCACTAGACCACCGCGGCGGGGCTTCCCAGGTATCTGCGGCACCACTGTGCGCATCGTTTAAAAAATTGATTTGGTATATTGTCCGGACCACAGGCTTTTTCGGTGTCTAGGCCAAGCAGAAGATTAAGAACACCGGCGTCTGTGATAACGAGTGGCTGGATAGTAGGACCAGGCAGCGGATGTAAGTCCGGCCTGACACCATTATCTTTAGTGAAGACAGAACGGAAGAATTGGTAGTATCTGTCGGCTTTTTTTTTTTCAATGGACGAAAGCTTAGTTGTGAGTGTGTTTTTTTGGCGGAAGTGGTTCCAAAATCTATGTGGGTTGTTTTTTAAGAAGCTGGGGAGTACAGTGTTGAAATAATGACTTTTTGCTTCTTTGGATTTCTGTTTAAAAGTTTTACTGCAAGCGCTAGCCTGGAAGCGTTAGATGGGTTGGTGCCTGGTACCTTGTTCGCCTTCCGAATCCTTTTGAGTTGGCGTTTTGCATGTATTACTTCACGTGTAATCCATGGGTTATTTTTTAACGGTTCTTTTAACCGCACAGGTGTTACACAGTGCGACACTATATCTTTGAAAACACAACCAGACATCGTTTACATCAGACAAGGGATCTGAGGCCAATTCCGAAAACACTGGGAATTTATGAGCCAAGTAGGTTTGTATCGTCATTTGCTCTGTCAAACTTTATTATGGTTTGCGCGACCATTTGCATCGGTAATGAACAATCTAGCGGTAATACACACATCGGTATTCTGTGATCTGATATCCCTTCAATTATTTCAACCTCTGTTTGTTCTAAAAGGAAGTTATTACTCAACAAGATTAAGTCAAGTACACTGCGACACTCGCCTTGTACCCTTGTGGGGCATTCCACAATCTGGCGCAGGCTAAAACTTAGCATCATATCGACAAGTGCTTCTGAAGCCTTTGTCGTGTACTGCATGGTAGCCCAGTTAAAGTCGGCAAGGTTGAAATCCCCCATAAGAATAACCCGGCACTTTCCAGCATGTTGGTGCAAATACTCTTGTTGGTGGCTATGCATTCGTGCCCACATCCGGGGCTTCGATAGATGCAGCCAACAACTATACTTGTGCTTTTGGTAATAATTTTACAAAAAACTGCCTCAGCATCTGCTACTTCTGGAAGGATGATTAGTGGGATTGATTTCTTTATTACTAACGCCACACCTCCACCACGTGACTGGCGGTCTTTTCTAACAAGTACATAATTTGGGGGAGCAACTTCATGATTCGAGATGGATGCCGATAACCACGTTTCGGTAACTGCCACTATATCGGGTTCTTGATCGAGTAGTAGGCTTTCAAACGGCTGTACCTTATTCAAGATACTGCGGGCGTCTATGTTCAATAAGCGTTATTTTTTCTTGCGCTGGCTTTGGCGCGTTGCGGGCCGGCTTGCTTCGTTTTTTCTTTGTTCCACTTTGTCGTACTTCTCTATTTCTACCCTTTCGTTCTTTTCGTCATCCCAGGTGAACATACGGCTGGTAATGAACAGCTTATTATATGCTAACGACACTTTATCTTTATTTTCGCGGTTTTGCTTAGCACTGTCCCAGAGTTTTTTTGTGGTTTCTCTGAGTTTTCGGCAAACATCCTCTCCTATAGAGAAATCTGTGCCCTTCAGTTTAAAGCCGTTTTTTTAGTACCGCAGTTTTTTCTCTGGCATCAAGTAATTTAAGTATGACTGGCCTTGTCTTGTTTGGTCCAACTCTTCCTAAGCGATGAATGCGCTCAATGGCCACAGGTTCAAGTTGAAGAATTTTTGTAATTATGCCGTCATTGACTGCCTGTTCTAGGGTTTCACTTGTTTCTCCTTCCGGTTCCGGTATGCCATAAACGATTAGGTTTGACCTCCTGCTGCGGTTTTCCAAGTCGTCTATTCTTGCTTCAAGGCCCCTGATTACCCCCTTCATAGAAGCCATTTCTTTGTGGTATGCCGCGACTTCAGCCTCAAGTTTTGTAATTACGCCAAGCTTGTCATCAATATCCGAGAGTCGCTTTTCTTTGATATCCTTAATGTGTGCAGCGATTTCCGTCAGTTGTTTAGCAATCTTTTCGAGCTCGGGGCCGGGATTGCTTCCGATATCTCCACCCATTAACAGTAGTTTCTTGAAATATGTCATGCATGATTCACGCACAGCGCAATACTGCCATGGGCACGGCAACACCAGCAAGAAACGGTCACTTGAGCGGATGCATTTTCCATATTGCTTCCTCACCTGAAAAATGTAGACGAACGGGCAATTTGTGAGCCCCATGTCGACGGTGCCACCGTTCCCAGTGACAGGGGTTCCCTAAGGAACGCATATATAGTCCCGGACAGCGCAGACGCCAGGTGGCGCTCCAGGGCGGATGGGTGGATGCATGTGCCGGTAAGCTGATGCAGTCGATAGTCGAAGAAGATCCGTGTCGGCAGCGTCGGTACGTGGTCGCTCTTTGCACGCTGGTCCAGCGCAGTCGCAGTCGCCCCGGTTGTTCCGAGGCCCACATCGCCTGCGCTGTGCAGCAGGCCGAAGACGAACTGAAAAATGTAGACGAACGGGCAATTTGTGAGCCGCATGTCGATGGTGCCACCGTGCCCAGCGGGTATATGAATGGTGCAAACGTGATAATCATGAGATGCAAACGTGATAATCATTAGAAGCAACGCAGCGGGGCGCGTGCCCCGCTGCGTTGCTTTGACGCATGCGTGTTTCAGCGCGTCCAGTGTCCCTCCTTTACAAAAAGAGGGAGACGTAGTGTTGTCTGGGTAACGCATCGGCGCGAATGTCGTGCCGATTGCCGTCAGGTCGCGCCGACGGACGCTGGTCGCTCCTAGCGTCAGACTATAGAGTGCTCGCGTTTTGACAACGTAGCGTCGCTGTGCCCAGCGTGCGCGCACGTCAGCGCTACGTTGGAATATATAATTGGGCCCTTCATGATGCGCTCGCGGCCCTTTTGCTAGCTCCACATATACCAAGTTTGGTGTTACATGATGTCAATGAATGATTAAATATATGACTAGTTTCAGTTTCAGTTTCAGTTTTATTGAGCATTTTCTTCACAGAGTTGCGAAAAAGAAAACGCAAGGATAAGAGCAAAAAGCTGCTATGTTAGCAGCTTGACGACGCTCCTACCCCTTTTCACTAGTACAAACATGATAATCCTGACACTCATGTCATGATACCATACCACGTTAATATCGTACTTGCAGCCGTTTCGCTAGCTACACATATAATAAATTTAATATCACGTGACGTGGCTAAATGCCGTAGGTAAACGACACATTCAAACATGATAATCTTGACACAGGAGTCATGTACTGTATCATTTACCTCCACCTCGTAACGTTGTGCTGATTTTAAAGTGACATAGCAGCCTTTCTTATTCGTGCTTCGCATATCATCGATTCCCATTGTACGTGGGATCGGCAAATTTTTAATAATTAGATGGCGCCCTCAGTGCGTTCGTTTGCTTTAGCGGGAATGCCTTCCTTTGTACTAACAGGCCACCAGTTGGCAGGAAGCGCGTTCCATTTTAGCTTTAGCGTTGAGATGCACGCCGATAACGCTAACGTAAGCGTCTTCTAAAGTGCTAAAACTTCCTTGTTACAAACTCACACCTACGCAAACCTTACCAAGCTTCCCGCTTTCTATCCCAATGCGTACCCCAGAGATACGTGCCCCTCATGTGGACACACGACCACACTCACACACAAACTCTTGGAGTGTCGAAACACTTATCCCGATTCGACCTCAAACAAGTGGCAGGGTTCCCTTAGAAGCTCACTTTTCGTAGACCAGCAATGGGCCATCCAGCAAGCCCACGAAGCGGCCGCCAGGTACTCCCTGTCGGTCCCTACGTGGGAGACGCCCGCTACGCGCTAAGCGCGTTCTGCAGAATAAAAAGAAAGTTTTTTCATTCTATTCCGTTGCATTTGTTCATGAATTCATTAGGCTTTCTTTATTTACTATAAACAACCAATACAGCAATCCCACACACACCTTCGACAAGCCCCCTAGGATGTTTTATCGTTGATAAAAGAAGTTCCAAAGCTGAAGGAAAAAAAAATATTTAAACCCTCTCTTCACTGCACTTCATCGAAAGCCTCATCTCTATTCAATGGAAATAAACTCAAGCCACAAAGAGACAAGAACTAATTTACTTTTTTTGCAGATTGAGCATCAATGTTCATTTGAATCAGCCCAACACGGAGAACACAATGGCTTAAAATAGTACTAAGCACGAAGGAAGTCCTACGTTTCATACACGTCTCATGCAAATTGGATTACGCCTCGCTGGCCGAGACATCGGCTGGGCATTCAGAAAAAGCGGTTTCCATATTTGTACGCCGACTATATTATATGCGGCTCACCACACAACCTTTATATTCCGTCGTTTGCTTTCATTTTCAATGTACTTGCGAGAAGCTAGAGCTAGTCCATTACATAGTGAACTTTTCCATTTCATTTCTCTGCTTCGATTTATTATTTTAATTATTATTGTTTCATTGGACCAACGAGCTCGCGAATTGCCTTTTAGAGAATTCTTAGCATCAATTGATGCGTGCTATGAACGTATACGTTTCTAACTTTTTTTTTCCTTAGGCTCTCGTACAGTATGCAGTATACTGTGCCCTTCACAGCGTACCTCTGTAAGTTCATTTCTGAATGTTTAAATTTATGTAAAAAAACAGCAGTTAACAACGAATATTTAAAAAACATGGGGAATACTGCATAAAAAATGTCGACTTCATTTACAAAATTATCTACGATATAACCGCATAATCGTAATTAGTAGTAAGAAGGCTATACTCGTTGGGCCTATAAATATATAGTTTGTGTATATTTGGAAAGAAGAATCGCGATAAAAGAACCTCTTTTTGAGAAGTCATACAACCCTCTTCCTCCCCCCCCCCTCACTAAACGAAAATTTCTCTCTCACTTTCGCTCCTTGACAGCGTGTTATAGAGGCAATAATTATTACACAAACTACGAGACAAAATACGTTGGGGTATCACCTTTTTTTACCGCTGTATGCACGCAAAGGGCCACGTTTATTAAAGATCTCTTCAACTTTGACTAATGTAGATACATGTAGCAGATGTCTCGATCTCAAAACTTTGCGCCAAACAACAATAACAACATGCTGTCGTGTTATATGTATATTTTTTATACTAATGCAGTCGAGAACATCTCGTTTGTTGAAGTGAATTATGCCTTTTTATCTGCAATAAATAATAATGTTTAATAATGGATCAATTTAGGTATTACTAATGTTTCTAATAATATTATATTTATTAGATGCTTGTGGTTTTTCAGTAAGGAAACTTCGTGAAGCATTCATTCTTCGGTGAGGCAGAAAACGTGAACCTAAGAAAAAAAATGCTAGACCTGCGCTGGCAAGCGCAGCACAGCCATAGCGAAAGCTAAAAGAGCAGGCATTCGGAGCCTTTTCTAAACAATCAAAGGGTAAATGCTGCAAGCAGGCTTGCTTGATGCCCACTACGGCGTTAATAATAAATACTTCAGGGTCGTAAACCGGCATTCGCTGTGCTATTTTTCGTCATTAGAGAGCTATAGTTTAGCGTTAGCGTGATAGCGTAGGTTAAGGGAATAGCGCTACCGTGCAGCACACGTTCGTTGTGGGCAGCATCTTATAGTTTAGCGGAATAGCGTTTACGTGGTTTACAAGCCCCCGCTGGGATGGCGGCACCACCTATTATATGTTTAATAAGTTGAACAGTGAAAATAAAAATAAAACGAGAATGTTTGCCTATGCCACCGCGCAAAGCATTGTTAGAAGTTATTTTAGTGATAATAAAAGTGAATAAATATGAACCACGCACCAAACGCTAAACCATAAGTTCCCGATTTGTTTACATCGATCTTGTAGTTAGGCCTAGACGCGTTCAAAGTGGGAAGCTATCTCAAAAACTACGCCAACTTATCCGTAATACTAGGTCATCGAAGCTGACTGAAGGCAAGCGAAGCAACCTTGAACAGTCGTTTGCTGCGAACAAGGTGTATCTTTCACCAGCTACGCCAAAATCACTTCGAAGCAGGCGTCCGAAAGCGCCGCCATGTTTACGTACACTACGTACACCTACGCTACCACGGTACCGTGAAATCTGAAAAATACCGCGCTTACGGGAAGCTGTACGGGTGACGTACGTATCTGCGCATGCGCACTTCGATTCCGGTATCACGGTACACCCGGTAACCCGGTAAGCCCGGTTTACTATAACTCACTATTCTTCTGAGAAACGCGGTATCCGCTAAATTATTGCGAAGAATTTCGCGCCAATTGTTCATGCAGTGGCTGACAACGATAAGGAATTATGGCTGAAGGGGGTATGCGCCACAGTTAATAGCTGAACAAAAAGAAGCTTTTGTATTGGTTTGAAGCATTGGACGACCCACTCGTTACGCTATTCGCTTTGTGCGACGACTGCTTGTTCTTTCGTTATTTTAAAACGCTTAATAAGTCCTATTAACGCGATTGCTTTCCCGACATCAAGCCTGCCTAAGGCAAGTTTGGCAAGAAGTCGTAAGCACCGGCGTGGCTCAGTGGTAGAATTGCTGGCACCCAGCGGACTCGGGTTCAAGCCCCACTGTGTCTTTGAGTTGTGATCTCCTAACGGCTTTTGCTGTAAAACATGCTCAATGGTTTCTGGTATAATACAAAAGATACCGTCTGACCCCCTAGATTTAAAGAAACCCTGTTCTTCGAGAGATACGTTGACATGCACTGTACCAGTCTAAATTCTGAAAAAGAAGGTCTTTGTAGCAGGAGTTACTTGCATTCTTTGCACCCTTTTCAGCACGTCCGGCCCTTGGCCTACATTGTGCACGGCCTTGTACGTGAACACCGGTGGGTGTCTGAATGGCGTCTGCACATTAAAACGCAAGAGCATGGTACTCACTGGCTGTCCTCTGCTGTACCAGGTTTTCTTCAAAGAATCAACATAACGACAAGTTAATGTGGTTAGCGAGCAGTTGTTCTTCAACCACAAAGCTCCATGAAATTTTCAGGGTCATCCAGTGCGGGCAATGGAATGTTCAGCAGGCGATGCACTTTTGAAAATTCTACATCTATGGCATGGCAAGAAAACTCAAAAGTGGCCTACCTTCGCACGACGGTCATTGAAGAGGTGGTCATGTTGCAGAACTGCACCAAGTCAGTTGCAGGCCAGCCAAGCAGAAGCCTTGAAACTTGACTTCACTTCGAGCAAGTCAAGTCGTCCGCAAGTCATCCCCATGTTTGAGAACCAATAACAGCGAGCAGCAAAGCTGTCTTTAGACTGTCTCAAATCTAGCACGAGTGAAATAACATCACTCTGCATTCCCGAGTTATTGTAATAAAGACAGATTTCTCGTTCTGTCTCAGCAACAAACATCTAAGAAGATAAAGTCATCACTCAGCAAAACATGATAATGTACTTTTACGACTATTTTCTTGTGGCATTCCTTGTTTTATTTTATAATTAGTTCTGGTCATAACCTCTAGCTTGAAATTCTCCTGCCTCTCTGCTGCCTCATGGGTATTCTGATACGAGTATTGAAACGAGTATTTCGATAAATCAGAGGATATGAGCATGAGCGAACTTTTCTTTTTCAGACAAAAAGTAGCAAACGTAGACGAGAAAGGTGGAAGAAAAGATTGGTATGCTTCACTCCCTATGCAGCTTATTGCATACGCCACTGGGTCTGAAAAGCCAAACACCATAGCCGCAATAAATAGCAGGCATGCATACTTCAGCAGCGTTGCGGTTGGCAGCTGCAGGTGACGTTTTCGGGAATATATAAATAACAAAATATGATAATGATGACGTTTTCCGCGGCAGGCAGTGATGCTATGGCGGTCGCGGCAAGCTTTTACACCCATACTGTATGAAAAGAGGATTTTTCGTCAGCCCGAGACACTCGGTTTTTTATTTTTTTCTGATCATTGTACTTAAATGTCATTTCCTGTGCTTCCCTGCAGTAATGTGCACTGTATTGTATGCATGCATGAATTACTAGTGCAATGCCGCTTATGAAGAGAAGCTTATTTCTTCTTGCTTATTTTCCTTTTACTTATCAATCAAATCAGCATATATGTACAGCTAGCATCTCCACAGACGTGCGCACGAAGACGACGCGGGAGTTGCCCCAGCCCTCCTAATCACTTACGTGGGGACGGGATTCGCAAAATCTACCGCAAACGTTTACCTAGATATAGCCAGTTTACCTAGTTTACCAAGTTTTGACCCGTAACGGCTGCTGTATTCCCCTAAGGTTGCCTTTTCAGAAATGTTTGATTCTGACCTTTTTATGAAACACCTTTTCAACAAATGACGTACCCACAGACCACAGAATGACAAATGATTTCGCATGCAGCAACTCATAGCTGCTCATCGCAAGCGCTTATCCTGTCCAGCGTGCATTAAGACGTCTTTCAGGAACATGTTCACCTTTTGCTGAAGAAACTCTACAGATCATAGCCTCTGTAACTTTTGTAATATCACAAGGAATCCTTCAAAACTTCTGTTTTGTTTCTCTAACATTTTCGTCGTTATAGTAAAAGTGCGCTTTATTGAGTGCAATATATGTTAGCGAAAATAAGCTACTTCAGTTGTAATCCTCAAGTGTTATTCTTTTAGTGGCAGTGTTTAGAAAGAGGTTAACATAGCAATGGTTAACACCACTCACCTCTTTCCTCTGTCACGATATTTTTATTCGTAAATTCGTTAACACAATGCGGGAAAAAACAAAAGAAGAAAGTCTCAGTGGTACAATATAAATGTTCACGCAATAGCTCTCCATCGAACAACAATGTTCGCAGCGCAGAACTGTTTACCTAAAAAGTTGTTCACAGTATTTTGATTCTATGAGCCATTACAAACGAATAGAAACACAAGGAAGAATACATTCTTCCTACCATGTATGGGACAAAGTAGACATCTTCATGCATTACTTATACTTCCCATCAGTTTGCCTAAATGATGTACCTATATGAATAAATCTTTTTTTTTTCAAGTCTAAAATTGCGTTTATACGTTCAGTGCTGAAAGCATTCCCCATTTTCTTACTATATACGCTACTTCCAGGTCGCTTTCCTGCAGCATATAAAAATACGCAACCAAGCTCCCTCGACAGTCATTGACCATTGACTGCGAAAGTAAAACCGAATGCCGCAGCATTCGCACAACATCGCACCACAATCGCTTTATGTTATATTGTGTTGTGCGCGTACGTGGGGCTCTTCTGTATACCTCTGAGGTCGAATCTACAGTGCGGAAGCACCCGATGAAACGCACCGCTTTGATTTGTGGGCTCACTGGCAAGGAGGAAGATGCTGCAGTCGTGGTCTCCAGAGCGCAATGGAGGCGAAAACGGTTCGGCCACCGTATACTTCTGCGCACTACTCTCGTTCTGCACCTTCCGTTTTTTTCTTCTTCTTCATCGAGTCGCCACGTTGAGAGGAGCTCTGCTGACGGTCGGTTTTTTTTTTTTTTTTTTTTTTGCTGCGTCGTACGTGGCATCATGCCAACCTTCCTCCCCTTTTCGGAGCGTATAACCCGGGTTTGCTCTGGGTCATAAAAGCCAGCCACTTCCACTCCATTAAACGATTCTCCGATTTTTCTCGGTTTTTTTTATCAATTCACAGGTCTTTGGCAGGGGGAAGGGGGGCGGTGGGCGTGCGTTTGCTTTGTTAGTATAGCAGCAGCCCACAATGTTTCTTGATGTTGATAGTCCTATTGTTGCCGTGCCTTTTTGAATAACGTGTCTTCACAGCATGCTTCGATAGATAAATTTTATTTTTCATCGACCAAAGAAAAAGAAAGTCAGCAGTTTTGCGAGTCTGACTTGGAGTACACGCCATCTGAGGGGTTGGCAAATCAAAAAGAAAAAAACGAAAAAAGTCATGTATATTAAGCCTCTTGAAAATAGAGTCACCTATAACAGCTTCGAAGAGACGCCATGTGAGACGTGATGTAGTCATTGGTGCAGTCGGCTGTTTGTAGCGACAGTTCTTCCACCAATCACAGAAAGAAAGAAAGCTTATGTCCAATAAGCACTCCTCGATTCGGTGAACTTGACGTGCAACATTTGAAAGCGTACGTATGAATTTTCTAAAATATATATGTCATCCTGGAGTCCTTGTGTCGCATTCTCACACGATCGCATTTTAGATGCATCACCAAATGTCAATTTCAGCGAGCGTAGTCTGGTTGGTTGAAGATGGGCGGGGAAGAGGTCGCTTAAAGAAGCACTCACACAAAATTTCGAAGGCGAGGTGACGACTGCGATAGATTTATGTGAAGACATACATAACATTTACGATATATAAAGGACAAATGTAGCTGAAAACAAATTTAAAATAAACTTTTAAGTGTACGCTACGCGTTTGAGCGGGAAACGGAGCTCCTCACCGACGCTGACATCAACGCAGAGGCAATGGAAACAAACCTACGTCACGAGTTTTTGTTGGCTAGTTGCTGCCATGCGCATTGAACTTGCCCTATCTTTGACAATCCCGGCGATAATTTAAACCTTATTGCCATTGCTGCAGCTGGAAGGAGAACTTCGCCCGACATGTGTGCTTATGGAGGAGACCGACTCCTGAGTACAGATCGCTGATGCCCTCCCTCGTTCCCTTGGAGGTAATTGGCAATGGTCGTGATGCCCTCTACTTTACTTTATTGTTTTGTTTCTCTCTCTGTCTTTTCTTCTTTGATATTACTATTTGACCATTGTCCTACTCATTTTTTTAATCCATAGCCTGCTATACTTTGGTACAGCAGGCAGGGCGTTGTTTGTTATTTTTTATTATTTTAGGATTAAATTTGTCCCACACAAATCTGTCAGTGCGTACAGACCCGCCATCGGTTCGAGCATGTCTTATGTGATAGCGGAAGTGCCCGTTGTAAGGCTACTCGTGAATGGTTCATCTTGTTCATTTTCCCTGGAATTTGAGGGAGATCATCTGGGCGGCACATTCTTCAATGCCCTCGTTGGGATTCCTGATTTTGATGGAAAGTGGCAAGGAACTTACACTCTCGAAAGAGAATTTCAGCTATTACGCAGATCAAGAGGTTGACTTTACGAACCATTGCGCGAGCGCTACTTGGAACAACCAGACCTTCAAGTACATAATTTTAGGTTACCGGCGAATTATCTGGGAGGGGTTCCGGAAAAGGTGAAAAAACCTCAATAAGCACAAGATAGACCCGGACAAAAATCGTGAAATATTGAGGGAAAGTGTCCCCGTTTCCACTACGGGATAACCTAGCTGCCCCGGCAGTCACAAAAAGGAACCTGCGAGTCGAACTGGAGGACATCTTCATTTTGGTCACGCCCAGTGGCAAAGGTTGTGGCGACGACAAGCGTCGCTCAGTCCTTCTTCTACAGGCACTCCCAGCTCAAGGAGATAATGGAGTTCGGTCGTGAACAACGTCCACTAAAGACACGACGAGAGAAAAAGGCGGTGAAATCGAATGTCAGCGACAAATGCAGAAAGTCGGAACAAAGGGGCTGAACCAAAGCTGGACCGTAAACTCGGAATTACGTTACGACGACGACTGCGTATGACACATGGAGAGCTACAAGATCAAGAATGAGAAGCGGAACGAAGAAAAACAAAAGCGAAATAACACTTGTTCGCCGAAATTTGGAGGCGTTAGCCCCAACGCTCGCCGCACCACAGTGGCCTTTGCTTCGTGGTCCACATTTTATAATCCTGAACGATGATACTCTTTGAAGGGACAGGACAGCAGGACGATCGCCACAGATTGTTTTCTCTGTTTTTTTTTCACATACTGTAAGAATAAAATAAAAATGAAACAGCTAATAGCACAATCAATGACGGGGAGCTATAAAAAGTCGAAATCGCTCTCTACCTTGCATCTTTTACGTGCTTCATTGGCGAAGTCATGGGGGTTCTTCCTATTACCCCGATAGTTTTCGATTTCGTGTGTGCATATAAAGACTCGCACATGTACAATTTACTCGTCACTGCGATGTCTTGTTGTGGTGCTCGGCTGGTGACTCTGAAGTTGCGGGATCAAAACGCAGTCGCGGCGGCTGCATTTCTGATAGAGACGAAAATGCTTGGGGTCCGTGTACCTAGATTAAGGTGCACGGTAAAGATCCCCCGATAGTCGAAACTTCCCGTACCCTTCACTATGACATCTCTCATAATCATATCGTAGTTTTTGGAATCTTAAACACCACCAATTACACATACGTATGAACATACGAACGTGCACGAAGTATATGATTCAACCCCTCGCCTTCCTAAAAAATTCACAGTTTTGCCGCAAAGGCGAAGCAATGAAGGTGATGGAAACAAATTGGAAGATCACGCGCAGATTGACAAGCAGATTGAAACGTACCCCGCGTTTCTCACGTACAAAGAACGCACTAAACGCACTCAGAGGTACGATTAGTGCGAATAAGCGTCTCAGTTGTTACTTCGCTCTGTCTGAAAAGCACGCTTTTTTCGCAAACGGAGGCTACGCAACGATTGCAGGGACCTTTGTGTGCCCGGTAACTCCAACGGAGTCGTTCCGACGGAACTCAAAGGCTAGCCAAGACGTACGATTCTCCTCACTGCAAGATAAGGGCGCACGATCGAGCGTACACCCTCTTATTCTCTACGCGGGCCAAAGTATACGCGTGAGAGATGAGAGCCGCCACGTGCTCACATGCGCCATCTTGCTGATAATGCTGAAAACTTGATAGTTCCTCCAGGAGATGCGCGCCAACAGCGGTAAGTGGTAGATATGAATAGCTTGCCGTTTGAACGTTGAAGGAGGTATTTCTCGGTGGCTCAGTGGTTAGCCCTCGCATTCACGGCGCGGAGGTCCCACGTTCGATACAGTGCGCCGGAGTCCTTTTACTGGGATTTTTTTTTCTTTCTTGCGTTTTCATACATATAGATACATATACATATATGGTGCATGACGTCGACGCTGACGCCGGTGGCGAAATCCAGCCGAGAGTGTCCATATAATTTCTGTCGCAATCAAATAATGCTTTTTACGAGTCTTATGTGCCGAGCTAAAAATAAATAAAACCCATCAGTGATGGTGTTTGGGAAAATGCGCGCACTGCGAATTCGCGTCCCCTTTGTTACTTCCATCGTTTTCATCTCTCTCTGAGAGACAAATGCGTTCTGGACAGCATGCCTTTCATGCGAATAGAAATGGACGCCGGATGAAACGATAGGGAAGAGGGTGTGAGTGCCACTTTGTTGACACGGACGAAATATTGAGCACGGGAAATCGCCGTCCTCGGACGATGGTGTCGTCTAGTAGGATTCGTTATGCGTATTGGTATCTGCATGGTGATATCGCTCATAAAATGGAAAGAGCGCGCAATAATATCAGCCCATCCTTCGCGCTTCCGAGAAACCGCATTTGCTGCGATCTCGTCTTCCTTCAGCGTATTATGCTCCAAGGACGACGACGCCCGTAGAAATACAACCACCCGGCGAAAGCACCGTCCCCGTTCTATATCTGTGCGCCCGATAACAGCTTTTTTTATTACGGACGACCAATTCGACGACAGGCGTCCAGCTAGAAGGAGCATTAGCCCACAAATATGGAGATATATAGGTGCATTAGGGAGAGAAGAATGATATCCCGTAGTCCTGTTGACACACAGAGAAAGATGGAGAGAGAGTGTTATATATAAATGTTTATTGCTTCAGTTTCTATCATAATAGATGAAGTGGTCAGACAGAATAGACTGGCCCTTTAGGTAAACAATCCACCGTTTCACATGTAATACCGAGATTGTTACGGCTATTGGCTGAGACTGTAAATGCTAGGATGTGCAAGTAAGGAACATAGCTAAGGCACTGGATTGACGCGAGAACTCGCGTGATGCTGAGCTTTGCGGATGGTCCGCCAGTCTTGGCAATTTGAAAATGTTTCGTTTTTTTCTTGAAGACAAACAGTGCTCACCGTCTGTTCGGGGGGCAAGGTTAACGTGGTTGCATTTCTCGTTCTTTCACGAGCGTTCGACACAATGCGTAAGAACTCAAGGAAGTGTTTGAGTTTAGTGAAATGCGTTTCAATGTAGGCAAAGGTAATGTCCATGGTTTATATTTTGCATACATTTCGAACGAATTGTTTGTGCACATTCAGCGGTAATATCCTTCCATTGAGCCCGGTCGATTCAGCGTCATTTTACGAGCATTCTGATAATCAACAACGAGCACTGAGGAATCCAAGGGGTATACGTTTATCTCCGCGCCGTAAAGCTGAGTCGATGGGCCCAATGGGCATAAGCGTGGAAGTCAGTTTCATGTAAAGGCGAGTCAGAGCGTGGGAATGTTGAGATGATATGGTAAAGCAGTCCCCACACAGTCGAGTTGACTCTTCCAGTCCGTATTGAAGACGCAAGTAAGCTTACAGAAGCTCGTCTTCTGACTTGTCATGCCAGGGCCACATTTTTCACAACTGGTGCTATGAAAAATTGAAAAGGATGCATCAGCAACGAAAAAAAACGGCTAATATATCACCAGGTGTCCAGCGTAGCCAGGCAATTTACATAGTTGGTGTGTATACTGAGAGCAATCTGCCTTGTGATTCTCCTGTTTTGGTAGGACGGTTTTGGTAGGGGCTGGGACAACTAGCATCACCAGAAAGAAAGCCCCCGAGATCTAGAGGCGCTTCACGACATCACCGCCAGGGGAAGGAGCATGCACCATGGCATTGTGAAAAAGATGGATTCAAGCCCTCTCGATGTCTCCTTAACATTATCACTCGCAAGGTGGTGCGATGGCGAACAAACTTTCAGCCGTGTTTGTCATCACCCGTTTCAGGGCCAACGCATGAACGTCCTCGCAGGTAATTTTCAGCGAAGCGCGAGACTTGGCTAATTGAATGAGGTGGTGGCCTCAAGCTCTCGCTCTCGCCGACGTACTATTGGTATATTACGTGATTTAGAAACTATAGCGACGGGTAGAGAAAAATGGGAGCAAGAGATCAGCTTTCGTGTTCACAGAAGAGTTTGGACTCTTGGAAATTGCTTAAAAACTAACCTTATTCAGGTCTGATAAATGCCTCAGAACTAACGAAGGTGGTGAGCCTGTAACAAAAAGTTCTAACGGATGGCGAAATTTCTCTGCAAATGCATTCCCTCCTCTCTCTTCATAATCTCGTGTTGAACGTGGTAAGCTTCGTTGAACCCTCAACCAGGAGTCGCTGGATCGTTAGTGCCTGTGATGGAGGAGGAGGAAGCAACAAAAGGGAGAAGGCAGGGAGGTTAACCAGAAAGACATCCGGTTGGCTACCTTACAGTGGGGGATTAGGGAAGGGGACAAGAAAGACGAGAAATAGGGTAGAGAGGGAAAAGAATTGATTGATTGATGGATTGATTTGGGGGGTTTAACGTCCCAAAATCACCATATGATTATGAGAGATGCCGTAGTGGAGGGCTCCGGAAATTTCGACCACCTGGGGTTCTTCAACGTGCACCCAAATCTGAGTACACGGGCCTACAACATTTCCGCCTCCATCGGAAATGCAGCCGCCACAGCCGGGATTTGAACCCGCGACCTGCGGGTCAGCAGCCGAGTACCTTAGCCACTAGACCACCGTCGCGGGGCAGAGGGAAAAGAAAAAAAAGAAAAAAAGGGCGGGGGAGAGACTGACAGTAATTTCACTTCAGCGTGTAGAACTCTACCGCATGTCAGAGGCGTTCACACAAGCCTGTCTTTCTCAGGAAACACAGCAGGGCTTTCACTGCCTTGTGGGCTGTCGAGGCATGTGGACGTTGCTGTAATAGCACCTGCACAGAAAGAGGCCGATTATCCAGTCGCCGCATTGCGTTGGCAAGTACTTGTCTCTCTGAGGCAAATAGAGGACAATGGCACAGCAGGTGTTCGATATTTTCGTCGGTGCCGCAAACATCGCACGCCGCAATGTCAGTAATTCCGAGTAACGTGGTATAAGCTTTCGTGAAAGCAACTCCCAGCCAAAGGCGATAGAGAAGCGAAGCTGCACGTAGATGTAGGCCGGGTGGAGGCCGGGGTTGTAGAGAAGGGTCGAGCTCGTGCAGCCTTGTACGTCGTATGCTTTGTGTGTTCCACTCAGTCAGTGTGAGACTGCGGGCCAGTTGACGAACCTGCTTCCCCGCATCCGCTCTTGAAAGCGGAATCGGAACGCTGGTCGCTTGTTTATGTGACGTGCGGACACATAAACGATGTCATGGTTTACACGATGTCATGGTCTTTTTGTATTAAAAGGTGGTGAAGTTTCACGGTCTGGTATGTCAACTGGTCGTGGCATCCGCGTCGGAGAACTGATATCAGGCACTGTAACGCTGGTTTTGAGTCAGAAAACACAGCCCATTTACCTGGTCTTTCTTCTGAATTGATGAGTTCCAGTGCATTGCTCAGAGCCTCGAAATTTGCCGTCGTTGACGTTGTCACATGTGAAGTCTTAAAACACCGAGTTACCCCTTGTGATGGTATAACCACTGCTCCACCTGAACTAGACGGCGTAGTAGAGCCATCCGTGTAAATGTGCACGTGGTTGCTGTAGTTTTGTTTCAGTAGGAATAGACTCAGTTGTTTCGGGGCATGTGTCGGTAAGTCCGATTTTCTCCTCATTCCTGGAATCATTAAGTGAACTCGCGGTCGGCTCAAGCTCCAAGGAGGAAGCAGTGGCTTTGATGCAGGTGCGTATGTCTCAGCAAACGATGAATGATGCTTGTAGACAATAGGGCCGTATGTCGTGCGAGGCCTTTCAGCAGCTAGGCTCGCTAGGTGGTGAGAAGGGGTCCTGGCATAATGTCTGAGGTGCATGCGCATTGTCTCGGTAATAATATGCGTCTTTATCGTGTGATCTTGAGCGATGGCAATGGTTTCAGCCGTTGAAGCATTGCGGGGTAATCCAAGGCATATCTGAAGTGCTTGGGCTTGAATGCTCTGAATTGCGCGCAGGTTGATCTTGCCGGTGTTAGATATTGCAGGTAAGCTGTACCATAGGAATCCGATAAACATCACTCTGTACAGTTGTAGCATGGATGGTATGGGCACTCCCCAATTCTTTCCTCCAAGGAATTTGAACATGTGGCATGTTATGATCAGCCCCTTCTTCACATAGTTCACGTGTGGAGTCCACGACACGTTTCTATCTATTATGACTCCCAAGAACCTGTGGCTTCTGCTGAACGATATGTATTCTTCATTAATTGATATGCTGTAAGCAGACATTGGTTTCCGCGTGAACGCTACCACTGCACATTTTCCACAGGACACCTCGAGGCCTTGTTTACGAAGGTAGCATGACGTCGTTGTAGCAGCCTTCTGAAGGCGGGCGCGAAGCTGAGGCCTTGTCACACCTGATGTCCAAATGCAGATGTCATCAGCATAGACAGAAAGTTCTACAGTGCTAGTAGCTGCTCGACTAGACCAATGAGAGTTAGGTTGAAAAGTGTAGGGCTTAGCACAACTCCCTGAGGAACTCCTCAACTGCTGTAATAATCAGGTGTTGGGCCATTCGCTGTCATCGCGTAAAATGATCTCAGCTGTAAGTAGCTGTACACCCACATATATATCTTGCCACGAAGACCTATTGTTTCCAAAGCATTAAGGATGGCTTCATGGGTGACATTGTCGTAAGCCGCCTTAACGTCTAGAAACAGGGCGGCGCATAGTCTCTTACAGGCTTTCTGGTGTTGAACATATGTCACCAGATCAACAACGTTGTCGATTGACGAATGGCCGCGCCTGAATCCAGTCATGGATACTGGATAGATTTCGTAGTGCTCTAAGTACCACTCCATTCGTGTTAGAATTATTCGTTCCATCGTTTTTCCCACACAACTGGCAAGTGCGATAGGACGGTATGAGGCAATATCCAAAGGAGATTTACCAGCCTTTAGAAGTGGAATGAGGCTACTTGACTTCCATGCCTGGGGAACCGTACCAGTCTGCCAGGAGTCGTTGTATAGGCGTAAGAGTGCCTTCCGAACTTCGTCTCCAAGATTACAAAGGGCCCGATAGGTAATGCCGTCAGGTCCGGGTGCTGAAGAACGTCTGCAGAGAGCCAGTGCCGCCTCTAGTTCATCCATAGAAAACTGGCATTCCATACGGGGATCACGTGAGGGCGGTGGGTTGTCAAAAGTTCCCGTTCTTGATACTGTGAAATTGGAATCACCGGCAATTCTTCTACAGAAAGATTCTGCAACGTCAATCTCTCTGCATCGAAGGTGAAATGCCAGAGATGTAAATGGGTGTCGCTGACCCAAGATTGTGCTAAGACCCCGGACAGTTCGCCATATCAGTGATAGGGGCTTTCGTGGATCCAACGACTCGCAAAAGGATGTCTAACGTCGCCTAGCCAGTGTATCCATGTGCCGCTGCATTTTCTTTTGAATGCGTCTAGCCAGTCTCAAATCATCCATGCACTTTGTCCATCGGTACCTTCGTTCTGCACGACGGCGTATTGCGCGAAGTTTCTCAAGCTCGATGTCGAAATCGGTGCGCTTGTGACGTGCTTGGAATTTAAAGCGGGTGGAGTGCGCGGAACTTGAAATGGAGCGAGCGGAGTTTGAAGTGCGCGCACTGAACGAAGTTGGAAGTCGGCAAGGAAGAAGAAGCCGGCCCGGATGTTAATGAATAACAAGAAATGATTGAAGCGCCAATTCGACACAGATGCAGCGTTGTTCGAAGCACGCGCGAGATAGTGAAAAAGAGGAGACGCAACGGTGCCCGACGAAGCCCCTTGCTCAGATAGACTCCTTTTTCAATTTTTGCCTTATATATATATATATATATATATATATATATATATATATATATATATATATATATATGGTGGGCTCAAATAAATTCAATGAATCCGGTGGAAAATGCGGTAGAAAAGAGGTCGACAAACGTGCGAAAACACAAGTTTTACTAACGTTTCGGCAGGCGGCAGGTGGGCCTGCCTTCGTCGGAGTGAATGGTTACAGATAACCATTCACTCCAGATCTGTAACCAGATCTGTATACATTCACCTCCGACGAAGGCAGGCCCACCAGCCGAAACGTTAGTAAAACTTGTGTTCTCGCACGTTTGTTGACCTCTTTTTCTACCGTATATATATATATATATATATATATATATATATATATATATATATATATATATAAGTCAAGTAGATCCTCCAAGAGAACGGTAACAACGGAAGTGTTTAATTCGACAGTTTCGGCCAGAGTCTGGCCTTCATCAGGAGTCATCAGATGACTCCTGATGAAGGCCAGACTCTGGCCGAAACTGTCGAATTAAACACTTCCGTTGTTACCGTTCTCTTGGAGGATCTACTTGACTTATTGCAACGCTACGGCCATTTTCGCCACCATGCCTGCCTATATATATATATATATATATATTGTAGAGAAGCTTCCGAACACTGAAATTGGTCGAACTCTCAGGTGCCTTCTAGTGGGTCTACCCAAAAAGGATGCCGCTCGCGCTGAGAGCCCGTGCTTGGCCGTTACTGTCGCCATTGTGCATGCTCGCTGTGTGCCGGCTACCCACTGCCGCGCATCGATGACGCAATTGACAGCCTTCACGGAATCGAATTTTTTTCTTCGCTCGATCTGCGCTCGGGGTACTGGCAAGTACCCATGGCTGATGACGCTCGACCGAAGACTGCGTTCATCACACCCGACGGCTTGTACGAATTCAACGTCATGCCGTTTGGTCTTTGTAATGCACCTGCGACCTTTGAGCGCATGGTGGACACCGTTCTGCGCAACTTGAAATGGCACACGTGCTTGTGTTACCTCTATGACGTTGTTGTGTTCGCTCCAGATTTCTCCACGCATCTCCAACGTCTGAAAGAAGTTTTCGCACGTGTGAGCAATGCCGGCTTGCAACTAAATCTGAAGAAGTGCCGCTTTGCAGCGCGGCAACTCACCCTCCTAGGGTACCTCGTGTCCAAGGATGGCATTCTTCCTGATCCAGCCAAGCTTCGGGCCGTGGCCGAATTCCCCAAACCTGCGTCCGTCAAAGAACTGCGTTGTTTCGTGGGCCTGTGCTCATTCTTTCGACGCTTCATACGAAACTTTGCCACGATTATATCACCACTGACGAAGCTCCTTAGAAGTAATGGGCCCCTCAATTCGTGATCGTCTGAGTGCGACGACGCGTTCGTGAAGCTCCGCCATTTGTTGATGTCTCCTCCCATTCTACGCCACTACGACCCTACGGCCCCGACGGAGGTGCACACAGACGCCAGCGGTGTAGGCCTCGGCGCTGTCCTGGCGCAGCGCAAACCCGGATTCCCTGAATATGTCGTAGCATATGCAAGCCGTACGCTCACGAGAGCCGAGACAAACTACACCATCACGGAGAAAGAGTGCCTGGCGATCGTCTGGGCCCTTACAAAGTTTCGACCTTATTTGTATGGTCGCCCATTCGATGTCGTCACCAACCATCATGCACTATGCTGGCTTTCATCATTGCAGGATCCCTCAGGCCGTCTCGCCCGTTGGGCTCTTCGCTTACAAGACTACGACATCCGCGTGCTGTACCGCAACGGACGCCAGCAGGCTAACGCCGACGCCCTCTCGCGCTCCCCTCTGCCTGAAGGTGATGTGCTCTGCTCAGTATCCTCGGCTGCTGTTTCTGCCATTGATGTTGACATCATCGCTACCGAACAGCAAAAGGATAATTGGATCGGCCCGCTCGTCGACTTGCTCTCTGATCCATCCGCAACGCCATCCACGCGTGCCTTGCGTCGTCGAGCTCGTCATTTCGCCATCCGTGACGGCCTTCTACACCGACGCAATTACGACGCCGATAGTCGGCAGTGGTTACTCGTGATACCCCACAATCTGCGGTCAGAGATATGTGAATCGTTCCATTCTGATCCGCAATGTGCGTACTCTGTGGTATTCAAAACCTACCATCGCATTCGACAACGCTACTTCTGGCGCGGGATGTACCGCTACGAGCAGCAGTTCATTCGCTCCTGCCTCGCTTGCCAACGCCGCAAACCGTCCGCACACATGTCGCCAGTCAGTCTGCAACCGTTACCTTGCCCTGAGCGTCCGTTTGGGCGCATAGGTATCGATTTGTATGGACCACTTCCTCTGACGTCGGCTGGTAACTGCTGGGCCATCGTCGCCGTTGATCATTTAACGCGATACGCCGAAACCGCCGCTATCCCTGCGGCTACTGTGCGTGATGTTGCGTCCTTCCTACTACATCGATTCATCCTGCGCCACGGTCCACCTCAGGAGCTTCTCAGCGATCGAGGCCGTGTCTTCTTGTCAGAAGTCGTCGAAGCCATCCTCACGGAGTGCCATTCTGTCCACCGCAAAACTACAGCTTACCACCCGCAGACGAATGATCTGACCGAACGCTTTAACCGCACCCTCGGCGACATGCTTTCGATGTACGTCGCCCCCAACCACACGAATTGAGATACTATACTGCCCTTCGTCACGTACGCCTACAACAACGCCACTCAGAGCACAACCGGGTTTTCACCTTTCTTTTTGCTGTACGGAAGGCACCCGTCACACACTATCGACACGATACTCCCGTACACGCCGGATTCATCTGAGTGTGCACCTATTTCTGAGACAGCCAGGCTTGCTGAAGAGTGTCGAGAGCTTTCGAAGACTTTTACGACGCATGAGCAAGAGCGGCAGAAGAGTATTCGTGATGGCTCCGCCACTTCTGAGCCCACGTTCCTTTCTGGTTCTCTTGTATGGCTCTCAATCCCGACCTCTGTAGCTGGCCTTTCTTCCAAACTACTTCCCAAATACGAAGGCCCCTACCGTGTCATCGAGCGCACATCTCCAGTCCACTATCTGATCGAACCAATTGAACAAACTTCGGACATGTGCCGTCGCGGGCGCGACATAGTCAACCTGGAGCACCTGAAGGCTTACTATGACCCGCTCATAGTGACAAGCTGTTAGGTCGCCAGGCGGCTCCCTCTTCGACCCCGGGGTAGTTGTAGAGAAGCTTCCGAACACTGAAATTGGTCCAACTCTCAGGTGCTTTCTAGTGGGTCTACCCAAAAAAGGATGCCGCTCGCACTGAGAGCCCTTGCTTGACTGTTACTGTCGCCATTGTGCATGCTCGCTGTGTGCCGGCTAATAAACGCCTTAACAATATATATGTTGTGTTTGTAAAACCATAGGCCTTTACCTTAAAGATCCTGCCTCCAAGTTCTCGGCCGATCCGCCTTTGTTTGTGGGTGTGCGCCAGAATAACAAGGATCTGTGAGGAGGTTTATTAGCCGTTAAAGACAGCGACGAGACAGCGTGAAGAACCGTCCAGCGATCGGCACAGCAACGAACCGAAGCATGAGCCGAGAGAGCCGGGCGTTGGCGATGCTGCTCGCTGCAAGCACATCTTCTTCTTCACAATCGCCCCCGCTGAAAAAGGAGCCATCCTGGCGACTCAAGAAGTTTCACACAAAGGCTCATGGTACGGTTTCAGTCGGGAAACATGGACGATGTCACGTGCACGCCGGCGCATGTCGTCCGATCGGGAAACTGGTTCAATTAGGAAATTAACCGGAGAGGTTTTCTCCAAAACGGTGTAAGGCCCCTCGTACCGGGGGACAAGTTTCGAGGAGAGTCCCGGTGTTTGGTATGGGATGGCAAGCCACACAAGAGACCCTGGGGCATAGCTGGGATCCGGAAGAGAGGTGCTACGGGTTTCTTTCTGGCGTTGTTGCTCTTCCGAGGTGAACGCACGGGCGAGCTGGCGGCACTCTTCGGCTTGTCTAGCAGCATCGGAGATAGGTGGACACTCGGAAGCATCAGGACGGTAAGGAAGTAGTGTATCAATTGTATGGGAAGGCTCACGTCCGTAAAGAAGAAAGAAAGGTGAGAATCCCGTTGTGGTTTGTATTGCGGTGTTATATGCGAACGTGACGTATGGGAGAACACGGTCCCAGTTGCTATGATCAGATGCCACGTACATTGAGAGCATATCACCTAGCGTGCGGTTGAACCGTTCCGTTAGTCCGTTAGTCTGCGGGTGGTATGCTGTCGTTTTCCGATGAATGACGTGGCATTCCGAAAGCAGAGTTTCGACGACCTCGGAAAGGAAAGCGCGGCCTCTGTCACTAAGGAGCTCTCGAGGTGCACCATGTCGAAGGATAAAGCGTTGCAAAATGAAATAGGCGACATTCTGAGCTGTAGCGCTCGGCAAAGCGGCTGTTTCGGCGTAGCGTGTCAGGTGGTCAACCGCCACTATAATCCACCGATTACCATCTGGTGTCAATGGAAGGGGACCGTAGAGGTCAACGCCGACGCGATCAAATGGATTGGCAGGGCATGAAAGTGGCTGCAATGCGCCAGTCGCACGTGGCAGTGTTGATTTCCGTCGCTGGCAGTCAGGACAGCACTGCACAAATTTACGTACAAAATTGTACATGCCGCGCCAGTAATAGCGATGGCGAAGGCGTTCATAGGTTTTGAACACTCCGGCGTGGCCACATTGCGGATCGTCGTGAAGGGAGGCGCATACTTGCGATCGTAAAGTGCGTGGAATGACCAGCAACCACCGGCGGCCATCGGGAGCGTAGTTGCGTCGATGAAGAAGTTGATCGCGGATGGCGAAATGAAAAGCTTGACGTCGGAGGGATCGAGATACTGGAAGGTTGGGCGTGCCAGATAAATATTCGATAAGAGAGGCGATCCACGGGTCACGACGTTGTTCGGTGGCAATCGAGTCGAGATCTAGCGATGACAAGGTCTGGAGGCAAGTGTTTCCGCACGTCTGACCTGGTGGTAAAGGTGAGCGGGACAGGGCATCAGCGTCAGAGTCTTTGCGTCCGCAGCGGTATACGACGCGAATGTCGTACTCCTGGATGCGGAGTGCCCATCGCGCAAGGCGGCCAGAAGGGTCTTTCAACGTGGAGAGCCAGCAAAGCGCGTGGGGATCAGTTACTAGATCGAACGGGCGGCCGTATAAGTACGGCCGGAACTTTCCAAGCGCCCACACCAGGGCCAAAACCTCTTTTTCTGTCACGCTGTAATTAGTTTCGGCTTTCGTCAGAGTGCGGCTAGTGTAGGCTACAACGTATTCTGAATAGCCAGGCTTTCGTTGAGCGAGGACCGCGCCTAGCCCGACGCCGCTGGCGTCGGTGTGCACTTCGGTAGGAGCCGTCGGGTCGAAGTGGCGAAGAATAGGTGGGGAAGTGAGCAGACGGCGCAGAGTAGTGAAGGCAACGTCACATGCAGGGGACCAGGAGGTGAGGTTCACGTCAACGCAAAGAAGCTGGGTTAACGGTGACATGATAGATGCAAAATTGCGAACAAAGCGCCGGAAATAAGAGCATAGGCCTACAAAGCTGCGAAGTTCTTTCATGGTCGTCGGCTTGGGAAATTCTGTGACTGCTCGAAGTTTTGCTGGGTCTGGTAATACGCCGTGCTTGGACACGTTGTGGCCTAGGATGACGAGCTCGCGTGCAGCGAAGCGGCATTTTTTCAGGTTAAGCTGCAGACCAGCGTTGGTCAGACAACTCAAAACGTGCCTGAGGCGAAGGAGGTGCGTAGGAAAGTCATGGGAGAAAACCACGACATCGTCGAGGTAACAGAGGCACATATTCCATTTGAGGCCACGTAGCGTATTATCCATAAGACGTTCAAACGTGGCAGGCGCGTTACAAAGCCCAAAGGGCTTTGTTAAATTCATATTGCCACGTTCCATTTCCCAAGTTTTTGTTAAATTCATATTGCCACGTTCCATTTATATTGCCACGTTCCATTTCCCAAGTTTTTGTTATCGTTCCGAAACACCACACGATTCTCGGCGCAAACCGCGCCTGCAGGTTTCGAGAAGGTTCCGGACTGTAGTAGATCATTTCGATAAGATCACGCCCACTGTGCGAACGCTACAGATTGTTCTAGAACTTACGCCACCGCCAGCGATAAAGCTAGAACATTCGACTGCAAGGGTATAAATGCCGACGCGCTTCGCCACTTGTCAGTTGTTGATCGAAGGCCGACGCTCCGTTCGCCGCTATCAGTCCGAGACTGCTATCTGTGCGAGACTGCTGCTGTAATTGGACTTTCCGTTTACCGGGCACAGGTTCGCCCAAATAAACAGTTAAATCCCAACACGAAGTCTCCTGTCTTCGGCCACGTCACGACCCCGTGACAATATAGTCCGTCTGGTGTAATAAATGCCGTTTTTTGGTGATCGGCTTCTGCCATTGCGACCTGCCAGTAGCCAGACCGCAAATCTAGCGACGAGAAAAATTCCGCTCCGTGAAGGGTGTCAATGGCGTCATCAATGCGCGGCAAAGGATCGACGTCCTTGCGGGTTATCTTATTCAAACGACAATAGTCCACGCAAAATCGGATAGATCCGTCTTTCTTACGCACCAGGACGACGGGAGACGCCCTGGGACTGTGAGATGGTCGAATGACGTCTCTACGAAGCATATCTTCGACTTGATCGTTGATGACGCGGCGCTCTTCAGCGGAGACACGGTATGGTCTTTGACGCAGTGGTTGGTGTAGGCCGGTGTCAACATGATGTTTGACTTGTGATGTGCGGCCCAGTTGAGGTTGCGACACATCGAACGAACTCCTGAACTCATGCAGAAGATCCAGCAGGTCGGCATGTTTGGTGGGAGTGAGAGTGTCGGCGATGGCGCTGGAAAACGTATCATTGGACGACTCCCCGAGTGCCGACAGTGCTTTTGGGTGGTCGCAGTAGTCGTCCGGGACATCAAACAAAATCGAAGGGTCGAGATCCTGCACGCGGCCGAGACATTCCCCCGCAAGCAATGTGACAGGTGTGGAAAGCGGATTGCTTACGAACATGTTGCTTCTTCCGGCGGCAAGGTCAATTGTTGCGAAAGGCAGCGGCAAAGCTCGACGACATTTGAAGATATCGGAAGGCATAAAAAGAACTGTAGCGTCAGTGTAGGCGTTGCATGAAACGGGAACAAGGGCGAAATTTCCAAGCGGAATATCGGTATCTTCATGAACGAGCAACTTCGGCGGCTGATGAGGAGCGTCCAGTAATGGGACATCACACATGGGTGAAAACTCAACTTCGGCGCGTGCGCAGTCTATGACGGCATTATGGCGGGATAGGAAGTCCCACCCGAGGATGACGTCATGCGAACAGACAGGAAGAACAATAAACTCCACGATGTAAAGAATGCCTTCGATGGAGACTCTTGCAGTGCAGGCTGCGAGAGGCGTTACTTGCTGTGCGCTTGCGGTGTGAAGCGACAGTCCCGAAAGCGGCGGAGTGGTTCTTAAGAGAAAGGAAGAGAAAAGTGAGCCCCGTTATTGTCTGCTTCAGTGAGCGACACCGCCACAGAGCTCACAAAGGGAAGGGGGTAAGGAGGGATAAAAGGGTAGAGGTAAAGGTATAGGAAAGAGGAAGAAGAAGCAACAACAAACTGAGGGGATAGGAGAGACAGGAAAGATGGAAGAACGGTCACTGGAGTCCGAGGACGGGGTACACTTGCGAGAGATGTTGTCGGCGTCTGTAGATGGCGTAGAGCAGGTCCAGTAGGTCAGAGCTGCGCTGTCACCGAAGACAGCCGGCGACAGGAGGTGACGTAGGGCCAGCCCAGTCGGCCAGGGCTACGATGACGCCGAAGGTCGCGAGCGCGCGGAGCGCGCGGGCGCACAACCGGTCGGCACGAAATCCAGGGAGCGACTCTCCCGAAAGCGGCGTCGTTACTTTGCGTATTAAACGGCAGAGATTAGCGGCAATAACAGAAACAGCGGCGCCAGTGTCCACAAGGGCGAAATTACAATAACCTTCAACAGTTACTGCGACCACGTTAGCAGGAGAGGAGCGAGGGCTTAGACAGTTCGAAAACGGCGCAGTTCTGGCCTCTTGAACTGCGTTGCTTAGTTTTCCTGGTCGGAGGGTCCGGGCCGGCGACGCATGGGGGAGGGCGATTGCCGACGAGGAGAGGGTGCGCGTTGCGGCTGGAAGGCAAGGTGGTCAGTAGGCGCATAGCGAGCTGGCGAGACCGGCCCGTATTGGACGAAGGGTTGGCTGCCGGGTTGCCACGACCGGGCATAGTTGCCGAACGTCTGAGGTCGACGGCGGCAACTCTTCTTCTTCTTCTTCAGACGAGCCACGCATCAGGGATTATTGCTCTATTCTAAGAACAAATTCGTTTATGTAAATAATTTTATGCATTACATTAAGCACCACACTTTCCTAGGCTATCGGTAATCTTTCTATTACACGTCCATTATTCCAAATCTGATCAGTTATTTTTAAAACCACTCGATTCTTGGCCCATCCGCCATAGTGGGTATGCGCCATGATAAATAGGTGAACAACAACAACAGCAGCGGTCGGGTTTCGGAACCGAGCCCAAGGCTGCTACCTCCATCATCCGGTGACCTGAGGGGCTCCAGGACTACCAGGCTGCGCTAACGTTCCCGTCCCCGTGGACAGGTCTGAGCTGTCGGTCTTCTTTCTCGACCTCAAGCGCGACTGTCCGGCCGGGACTCTACCTCGAGGCCAGCACTCTCAAAAAATATTGAGTAAAAAGGGTGTCTTTTTGTCCCACAACAATAATCGTCATCAGGCTTGCGTGCGCTTGCTGTTCCCATTAGATGTTTGCGTTAAACGCACTCGTCCATCGGGAAGTGTCCTGAGGTGGCTCCTAGGAGCTCCCAAATCGAACATGCGCGTTGTGCGAAACAAAAAAACCACAACGTTACAGTGCCACAGCATCACCTGAACAACAGTCCTCAACGTTACGTTCACGTCAAGACATTCTCTAGATGAATCAGCCTTTAGTAGACCAGATTTACGACATTTATCTTACCTAAGATAAATTTTCGGTGCAGTATATTGGGTCACGAGTTTGTGTGCTTGCCCCAGTCAAGCTGCTGCACGCATTAAAACAAACTTTCATTTTTCAATTTTCTTTTGTTTCAAAAATCTGCCACAAAAAACCTTATACACCAGAATAAGCATTTGTTAGGTTAAGCTGTAAGTGTCGATAAGAAGAAAAGGTTGGCCTTCATTTCACTGTGGTTTCAGGACTGAAAACGAAAAACAGACAAAAAATAAGTTTGACTATACTTTTTTTTACGTTTCACATCACGTATGGTGGTTTCGGGACGGCGAGTCACAATGAAATGATTTCTCCCATACCTCGAACAAAAAGCGAATAATGGTAGTCTATAAAGAAAACAAAAAGATTAAAGTAAAGCAGAGTACTAAATAACGTGTTTGGCAACGTCACTGGCAAAAAAAAAGAAGGAAATGTAAAAAGAAGCCAGACCAGACATGTGTCGAATATCAAGCCGACATCGCGAAGATGTCTCTCCAGAAGAGAAAGAAACATAGCAATGTCTTGGAAAAACCGAGTGTTGGGCGAGTCGGTGGTATTGCATTGCGAATGGCATTTTGCGTGAGAACACGAACAAGGAAGGGAGAAGGCACAGACTGGTGCTGACTGTCAGTGCCTTCTTCCCTTCGTGTTCATGTTTGTTGCGCAAAATGCCATTCACAATAGTGATGTCAATGACAAAAGAAACATCACGCCACCCCTCACCAGATCAACTTCTAAACATAGCTTTTATATCCCAATGGTTCTTTATTTTTCTCATATTACGAATGCAATAAAGAGAACGAAGGAGTAGAACAAACTCAACATCTTCTGGAAGTCGGAGGATTTCTGAGTGTCTGGTCAGATGCGTGGGAGGGCATTGACCGTGACCAGAGTGCGAAGTTTGGTGGGTAAAGAGAATCAATTGAGAAGACGGCAACGCTTCGTACGTAAAAAACAAGCAAACCACGACAACAATAACCCGAGAGAGGCAACACACGCTCAGAACGCTCCAACATGTGCTACGGAGGTTGTTGGGCATGGAAAATGTGACGCTGCGCCATATACGGGTTGAAGACGACCATGCTTCTAGCAGCGCTGCGTGGAAAGGCACATGCAATGCACAAGGCAATTATGTGACACAAATAACGAAAGAAAAACGTGGTAGGACAGACGTGCAGCGTTGAGAGACGACTGCGCCTGGGACATGCGTCCACGAGAAAAACAAAATAAAAACAGAAAGAATTGGACTTCGTCTCGTCTTGCGATACGGAACTATTTCCTGGCGCGTATGTACATTCGGAAACTTTACAATACGGCAATAATGATCATGCCTCAACCATGGCTCATACCCACTCAGAGGGATTGGACGAGAATTGGTTATATGAATTTTTAGGCCTTTCAATTCCTGACATGAACCTAATAATATATTGAAGAATGTACTTAAAGACAGAAAGAGTGCAATTATTATTTTTGCCAATACTACCAGACAGCATTGTTCATATCTTGAATATAAATTACAGTAATAGCAAACACAAATAAAGTTTATATTTTCGATTCGCTGATTGATGCATTATTAATACATATACGAGCAGAAATTTAGAGGCGCATTCGTTTTGTTTCGTGAAGATCACTGCAAATAGACTTCAAATGTGTTCGTATGGCTGAAGCACACAGATGAAGAAGCAAAGATAAGTATATTGTCAGCTGTGAAGGTCAGCGCCAAGTTAGCGATTGCTTGTTATTCCTTTTCTGCTTCTTCTTTTTCTTCTTTGTCACATCTGATGCAGAGCCGGGCTAGAAGAAAGCGAGAGTCAGGTAATCCTGAGAACTAAATTAAAATTGAATGTCGACGATGCCACGACTTCTCCAACAATGCTCTTGGGAGAGGAGCACTAGAAGAGCCGAAAGTAGAAAGACAGATAAAGAAAAAAGAAAAGCTAGTGAACCGAAAACAACAGAAAAGGAAATGTTCTGGGCAGGAAGTGAGGGGACGCTGTACTCGAAGCACGTGTCGTATTTCGTCCTGCTGGAATCGGGTATCACAACCGCCACTGAAGTCTTGCACTTGTTACTGTAGCAAGGCCGCGACAAGCGATCGAAGCCGATCGTATAGAGACACGTGTCTCGAATGCCGCGCCCTTGACTTGCATCACAAGTACTCCGTAGCCTGGCAACAGGTCTCCCTTTTGTTTATCGCAGGAGTGTGGAGATGAAAGTAGCTGAACCCAGTGTCCACAGATTAATAGAAAATAAAGTGTGTGAGTGGGCTAGTTGGTAGGCGCTTGCGATTATAAGATTCGCTTTTATTATAAATATGTCGACTTTTTGGGCTGCACACGTGTCCCTGAAGCTGCGAACTGTTGCAAAACTGCTCCGCTGTTCTTTGCGCTTTTTGTTTCGCCATTCCTTCTTTTCATTTCACCAGTTATATCTTTCTCTGTTGACCTGCTCCTTTCGTATGTATGTATGTATGTATGTATGTATGTATGTATGTATGTATGTATGTATGTATGTATGTATGTATGTATGTATGTATGTATGTATGTATGTATGTATGTATGTATGTATGTATGTATGTATGTATGTATGTATGTATGTATGTATGTATGTATGTATGTATGTATGTATGTATGTATGTATGTATGTATGTATGTATGTATGTATGTATGTATGTATGTATGTATGTATGTATGTATGTATGTATGTATGTATGTATGTGCGTATGTATGTATGTATGTGTGTATGCATCCATGTATGTGCGTATGTATGTATGTATGCATGCATGCATGTGCGTACGTATGTGTGTATGTATGTATGCATGCATGTGCGTACGTATGTGTGTATGTATGTATGCATGCATGTGCGTATGTATGTATGTATGTATGTATGTATGTATGTATGCATGCATGTATGTATGTATGTATGTATGTGTGTGTGTATGCATGCATGTATGTGCGTATGTATGTATGTGTGCATGCATGCATGTATGTGCGTATGTATGTATGTATGCATGCATGTGCGTATGTATGTATGTATGTATGCATGCATGTGCGTATGTATGTATGTATGCATGTATGTATGTATGTATGTATGTATGTACGTATGTATGTATGTATGTATGTATGTATGTATGTATGTATGTATGTATGTATGTATGTATGTACGTACGTACGTATGATCATCAGTTGTTGCAGGTGATGTTAAGCACCTACGTTGCCAATGCTAAAGCATAATACATGCTACAATTCGGTCAAGCAAAACCCTTGGCACTGCAATAACGAACGATGACAGCTCTGTTAAAGCAAAAAGGCACAAAATAGCGACACATCTAACAAGAAATGCGCTTCTGAAGCAGACATGTCAAATAAGCATAAAGAATAAGCCGTCCCTGATGGATAATGCATTGTCCTCTACCAATGAGATGAATCGAAGCGGATGTGCAGATTAGTGTTTCCTTTCAGCACTGTGCAAGAAAAAAACGCAACGTTCACTGGCAGAGCTCGGAAAGAAACTTGTGAATTGGTAGTGATTTCATAGCTGGTCGCACTGCAAACTACACATAAAAGCCACCATGGTCAATTCGAATGCATGGGATGCAAGGACATTTCGTACCACTTGACGATATCGCAGTCTTATAGCCTGAACTTTGAACTAAACTACTGATAAAAAAGTCTGCAAGTAATGTCTTCCAATAACACACGCTCCGGAAAATCCGAAAACCGAAATTTCGCGCCCCTTCATAACGGCTGTAGCATAGACTTTATCCGCTTAAAGCACATGGTCTCGACTGTTGATCTAATGCTTAATAATATATTCCAGTCTGTAAGCGAATGAAAAAAAGCGATGACAACTCTTTTCTCTATGAGATTAAGGCTAGGTGGCGTATTTTCTGAAAAGTGGTTGCTCCAGCATCAGCTTATTTACGAGTGCTTTTATTTCAGGTCAAATTGTTCTACAGGAAAAAGTTGTGACATTACGCGCGATGTTTGCTGCTCCTTTTGTCTTAAGAGAACAGCACGTGGCAACTGGTAAAACCCAAGAATCTAACTGCCGGGAACACCTCGGTGCGACGAAGGCAACATACGAAGCATACGATCGCCATGACAACGTGATTCCGAGGAAGCCATTCCGGCTACATAGAATAGAAACCTTGGGAGAACCGTCGGCTCGACAAAGCAGCCAATGGCTCGCATAATAGAGAGCAGTATGACCTGGATCGAACAAGAGCCACGGGCTGCCTCGCACACGTCAATTTATTAACCTGCCCGAAGTTTCCCCGTTGACAGACAGATATTCAGACAGACATTGAACTTTGCCCCGTTGACGAAGGTCACAATTCCGCGCTATAGAAACTAAAGAAAAACAATTTTATTTTGCAGGCTGACAGGAGTTCTTACATTACAAGATGAAACCTTCCTTGAAACTGAAAGCAACACAGAAAGAGGAGCCACCTAAGCGCAGCCTGAAACTTCTCACATTATGTCCGTGTTCCTATTAGCCGTCAAAGGGAAACATAGCTGCTTTGCTTTACTGTTGAGGCGCTGCCGTGGAACATCTAGATGATTGCAGTGAGCAAGCATAGTTATAAGAACAGAGCGAAACAAAACAACGCATATTATTTTCACGGTAATCAAATTCCAACATCTATGTTTCTTTATGTTGACAATGATGCAGATGGTTTTGATGCGTGGTCCTGATGTGATTTCACTCAATAAACATTGCCCCATTTCATCTCGGCCAGGTAAAGAGAGCGTTTAAATGTTTACTTACTGCAAGCAAGCGAATAAAAATGACAGCTCAAGTTTACTCAGGTGCCAATGGAAGTGTACAATCTTATATTATTTTATTTTTGTACCCTACACTGGAGCACACGTAGAGCACTGAAAACTCATGCGTGCATGTCCAGAATAAGTATGTAAGTCGTTTTTTTTTATTTCATTCTTGTCTTGTAAAAATGATCACTGATTCACATCACGTGTAAAAATGTTTGTGCAGTGACGAGTGCTTAAAAAGGCTTTCATTGCTGCACCATTGTAGTGCAGTTTGGAATAAATTTGAGTTTACTCAATTTGTTGCACTCCACTGATGGCTATTCAAAGAGGGAGAAAATCATTTTCATCGAAAATCATTTTCATTTTCAGCTGGAGTTGTTTGTCTGGCTTTTCGCCTGACATGTTACTCCAGGTACTGGGTGATACTATGATATATACAATGATAACCACATAACACATACACTCACGAATGTGCACTACACTATTTACAATGTTTTGTTGAGGCTTGTGGCAGGCAAGAATGTAAGCAGCGCTTTGGCGGCGTGTAACGCACTGGAGCTGCTTTGCCATTGGTCCAAAATATGTTTCAACTCCAAGTTAGAGTGCCGTTGTACTTTAAGGCCGTCTTTAAGGGCTGTCTCTCAGGTGCATATATCGTGCACTCACAGCGGACGTGATTGATGTCTTCTAGGACGTTACATTGGACGCACAATGGTGAGTCCAACAGTCCGATTTTGTTCCTTAGGTAATTGGTAAATGAGACGTTTAATCGGATGCGGTGTAAGCATGTTTCGTCTTACCTGTTGAGGTCTCGTGGCATATCGAAGTGATAAGTATACTGTACACCCACCAAGAGATTAATAAAATAGAAGCGGTTCAAAGAAAAGCAATAGGTTTATTTTAGCAAGTATAGACTCAAAAATTAATTAATTAATAAATAAGACGAATTAATTTTGAACAGAGGCCCATAATGGTGACTAGCGTCTCTCCAGAGGGATTAATGGAGGCGCTAAGCGTGTTCCAATACTAGTGTCGCAGCGTCTTGCCCCGAGAAAATTATCTTGATGATTACTATTCAGTAATATTCCCAGCTATAGAAAACTCGCAGAGTTTGCGTGAGCTAGAAATGAAGCATTGGTTGTGAAATGCTCAAGAACTGCTCAGAAGATGTGTTTTCCAACTGCAATCTTGAATGTTTTGAATTAATATACATTTCACTGTTGTAAGCAAGTAAAAAAATTAAAAATAGAAAGAAAGAGATAAATAAAGAAGGAAAGAAAAGAAAGAAGGAAAGGAAAAGGAAAGAAAGAAAGAAAGCGAGGGCTATAGGGGGGCACTGAATATGTGAGCCTTAATACAATTGCAAGATGCCAAGACCATTTCAAGATGCCAAGGTACAAAAGAAAACTCTCCACGACGCCTAAGTAAAAGGAAAAAAAATGTTGTGGTTGTCAACGATATTCTCTAAACTACACTTCACAAGAAGGTCATCTTTCATATAGACGACATCAGCAACATAGGCAGCGTTCACTAACGCGTCTTACGTACCAACAGGCCCGGTAGCCGCCCCTTCTGCAAATTTCATGAGCAGTCTGCCTTTCTCAACTCCGAATCATTGATTGATTTGTGAGGTTTAACGTCACAAAACCACGATATGATTATGAGCGACGCCGTAGTGGAGGGCTTCGGAAATTTCGACCACCTTGGGGTTCTTTAACGTGCACCCAAATCTGAGCACACGGGCCTACAACATTTCCGCCTCCATCGGAATCGCAGCCGCCGCAGCCGGGATTCGATCCCGCGACCTGCCGGTCAGCAGCCGAGTACCTTAGCCACTAGACCACCGCGGCGGGTCTCAACTCCGAATCAACCATCTAACCAAAAATGAAACAAAATCATCCCACGCCAGAAACTTTTTCCAACACACTCATGCGAACGATTCGAATTCTCTTGCGCTGATCATCCCCAATGCGTCAGCCCGTTGAGAGTGACAAGTCGACCGTGCTTAGGAACAAGATCTAGGCGCTCTTGAGATGACCATTGCGGTGCTATTCAGGAAAGCATAAGAGGCAAGAACTGGTGATTTACACGCCCGTCATCACGCGAGAACCCAATCGGTCCACCGTATTTTTTGAGCCGGCAAGCAAACTGAGAGACGATTCATCTTTTTCCCCTATACACTTTGAACATCGCAAGAAATCAAAATTAGGCAGACCCCACTGACCTGGCAATCGACGTTATGCGAACCATGCGGTTGGAAGGTGACTATGTTGTCACAATTGTTATTGAGCGACACGTCATGAACTGACGCTAAATATATGTACAAATGTTGCACACCCGGACATATGTTGTGAAGAGTTACAGATGTTTACATAACCAATTGTTGGCACTTACGCAGCGATGTCAACTGAAACATGCGTATTAGCAACACCATGCAGAAGCTGATATGAAGCGCTGATGCTCGCGAAGATGCTGGTCTGGACATTGCTACATGAATCAAACTGCAGCGCATATGAACTTACCACAACTGACGTTGACCCGACGTGACGGCTGTATCAAAGGAGTACATAGTAATGTTTATAAAACATTATTGACGTTTCACGATAATAACATATATTTGAAAAGTAGTTCCTAGACATGGCTTAGGTCTGTGGGAAAATGTTTCATTGCAACGCAGAATGCTTGGGTGCGATTCCAGCTGGGACCCTGACATTTATTCTTTGCATTCGTCGGGTCGACGCTACCAATGTCGGGTATTTCTTAACGCTCGCACGTTAAAATTGTCCACGAGTGGTCTCGTTATTCCTGGGTAGATGCTGAGTGTCAATCACCTGTGGCACATACCCGCATACCAGCGGGACATACCCGCCCATGGGCATGTGCCACTGTCTGGCGGGAAGTGTTTGACGACGTACACGATGGGATTGTGACATTATTCATGTCTTGACCAGCGCATGATATTCGTCATACCATCCAACCCTCCTATGCTAATTTTAGTTCACGCTAAGTTAAGGGGGTGACCACGAGAGCACCCAAACTTAAACGGCTAGATAGATAGATAGATAGATAGATAGATAGATAGATAGATAGATAGATAGATAGACAGATAGATAGATAGATAGATAGATAGATAGATAGATAGATAGATAGATAGATAGATAGATAGATAGATAGATAGATAGATAGATAGATAGATAGATAGATAGATACGCTCAAAGTCACCGAAGTTCACCAAGAGATGCTTCACATTTAAAACTAAAAAAATATGAGCAAGAAATCGACATGCCGAGCCTTCAAGTGTTGACGTAGGTGGTGTTGTACGCCCTATGAAAGTGTGAAATTACTGCTAACCCTTGATGTGGCTAGGCAAACCAAGAGGCACAGTGCTCGCTTCACCAAACATCCTTTCATTGGCGGCAAACATGTATACAATCGGCCAAATCTTTAGCTATCGTGCACGAGTGGCAGTTTTTCCTGCGCATATTTTCCGTACGACTCAATTAGGCTCCAAAAAAAAGGGGGGGTAGGATAAGTGTATGCCCAGAAAGCGCATGTTCAAGAAGCAATTCTTTGTAACTTAGTTCTATGATATGGCGCTCACAGACAAAAAAAAAGTGGCCGCCGCACAAAGAGCTAGAATTCGGTTCGTCTGTACATTTATTGCTACCCAGTGGAGAAAGATAAACAAATGTTAAACGAAACCATCCCCCCCCCCCCCTCTCCTCACCTCGCTCACCATGCACCAATCCACACCCATCGCAACGACCTTCTGGTCGAGAAGGATACAGCTGATTCCACAAGGCGTGAGAAAATCTCTGGCCGAAGCAGACAGGCACGGTGGCGTGACCACGATCGCTTCGTCACGTCCGGCTTCTCTCGTTCATAGGCCGGTAAAAAGAAAACAAAAAACAAAAAAACCTCGCTGTTCGTACCAGAGGTGCAGCCTCAGTGTTCCAGCACGTTCGGCCTCCCTCGGGCTACATCGTAGAAAAGAAACTCTTGAAAGCAGGTGAAGCGATGGAAATCACGGCGCTAGAACACTGAGAGGTGAGAACAAAAGGATAGTTGCGAGCATGAAGAACAGGAAATAAACAAACGAAGATGGGAATTGCTTTAGGTTGGCACACATACCGTACACTCTTCGCCCTCCAGAACAACGGTGGGGTACTCCGGAGGGCATAGCACTGAATCAGCAACAGCAGTAGTAACGGAAGCAGCGGCAGCCTTGGCAAAAGAAAGAGCGTGGCAGTGGAGGCCAAAACGTGCTCAGCAGAACAGGGGAATCGTAAATAAAGAAAAAATGGAAGGTGCTTCACTGTTGTACGAGAGTGGTGACGCTGGTTGCCTGGAAGGAAAAGAAAAGTGAAAGCAATAAAGAAAAAGAGGCAAAGAGGAAAAAAATGGTGCTGGTGTTTTTGTTCGAGGTCATTTCAGCCGTGGGCGTGCGTTTGGAGACGATAGATGCGAGACACCGAATGCTATTCCAACTTGCTATTCCCGCATGCCAAGCGGCACGTGACACAGGAGCTTATACCTGCTTCTCTTTTTTAACGCGAAAGACCAGCGCGCACGATTTATTACCATGAATGTAGGGTGTTGTACCTCTTTCTTTTTCTGTTCAGGTGCCCATAGGTAGATACACGCGTCATAAGCGTGGTAAACTTCGACAGATGTTGCGAACGCGTTTTCTCGTTGAGTGACAAGAACCTTCGACGGACTATAAATGAATGCAATGGTTCGAGCTCATAATAAAGTATATAGAATCTTCCGTTTTTTGTTTTTTTTCGAAATAAAAAAACACCAGTATAGTGCTAATACGAGCGATCCTTCACATCGTTCGACTCAAAAGACGTTTTGCGACAAATTTTAATACCTTGGGGGAAGCATCTCTGTTAAAATACTTAGCTCTGAACTGCTTGATATTTTACCCACGTTTCATGGACTTGTAAAAAAAGCCGATCTTTTTCGTTCATGCTGCTCTGTCCTCGCGCTCTTCCTTTAAAAGCTATTCGACTGGCGTGGCTTTACGCGCCGTCCTCCAAGAATACGTAAGCAAACATCACAACATCACGAAACTTCTAAAACAATGCGTCGATTATATTCGCCGTAAGTGGAGGCCTAGTGATCCGCTGACGTGACAAAAGCTTACACAAGTGGGATATCGTACCTTTGAGACGGAGTTAGCAAGACTCTAGCCTTGCTGTACATAAGGAAGACTTAAGCAAGACTATGCATACAGAAACGCATTTGTCGTCTTCCTTACTTCATTTCCCTATAGGATAAATGCACTTGACGTCATCCGCAAGAATCAGTGCACCAGGGTCGCCATACAGGAGGTCCACGTGCTCGCCGCGTGCGCCAGAAACACGCTACACGCGCTGTGTCTGAGATCCATAGAGGAACTTGGATGTCTAGGGACGTCCAGAAGAGCTCCTGCGCACCGAAGCACAGACATGGCACTTCTTTAAAAAAGTGTGTACTGTTTTTAGATATACGTTATGCTTTCTTTGAAGTAATTGAGGGACCGAAAGTAAGTTAACGCGACTCCTTACATGGTGTCATATACGGGGCAACTTTAAAAAATCAACGCTTTGCTACTCTCTTACATTATGAAGATGGGGAAAAGTGAGGGAGGACCACGATGGTAGAATCTCGCAGGCGAAGTATGCGAGAGCTCTGAGGAACTTCGTGGGGCATGCCGCTGTAGATATGCAGGCGCGTTGTCATGCAGAAGGGTGCTGGAAGTTAGACCGTCTACGCATAGGCGTCATTACAGATTCGAGAAATCTTGAATGGCAGAACAAAAAACCGGATAGCTAACATGATCCCCTTTCCTTTGGACGCCTCAAAACCAGTCTTTCAAATTTCGAGTTCCCTCGCCTTGGTTTGATAAACTAGAACAACATGAATGCGTGCGAAATTAGTTATGCTGAAATTCCAAACTATGCAGTCAAACTCTTATATTTCGCAGTCGAAACTCCAAAGAAATATAAAGAAAGTGACTAAAACAACTTCCGTTAAGATTCTCAAATGTACCTCATTGACGTTGAAGAGCAGTCCCGCATTCGATGTCTCGTCTTTTTTTCTTTTTCGTTTGTAACAACTTTTTGGCGAGACTGATATCAGCAAACTGAATTTCATGTACTTGGCTTTACCACGTGGACAAAACTAATCACGAAAGAAAACACATAAAAGAAATTGATTACTCTCACACGCACAAAAAAACAAAAACAAGCACAAATGGAATAAAGATGGACCACCTATCTCAACGTCTTTCTGTAGAGCGAAAAGCGCTCACAGAAATAAAGCAACAAAACGCTGTTTTAGGGGCGAAGCTCCTTAAGGCATGGGTCTGTTCATCCTCCATTGTTGTCGTACGTAGATACTGGGATACGAGATGGGAGATGGCGAGTACTTGGAGGGTTCACTAGATGGACGCACGAACGGATGCATGGGTAGATGGACAGACAGACTAGAGTACGACAGACAGATGGACGAACGCGCGACGTACGGACGGATGAATGCAAGGAGAGACGGATGGACGCATGAATAGACGCACGGATGATCGCGCGGATGGACGGAAGCAAAAACGAACGGACAGGCGGAAGCATGGACGGACTGACGGACGCTTTGCCTCACTCATCAGCATTCACTCCATGCATACGCTGTGATTTTTTGTTTCAGCATCCTGCCTTGAGCAAGAGTCTATCTATCTATCTATCTATCTATCTATCTATCTATCTATCTATCTATCTATCTATCTATCTATCTATCTATCTATCTATCTATCTATCTATCTGTCTGTCTGTCTGTCTCTGTCGTCCGTTCGTCCGTCCGTCCGTCCGTCCGTCTGTCTGTCTGTCTGTCTGTCTGTCTGTCTGTCTGTCCGTCCGTCCGTACGTCGGCCCATCCGTCCGTACGTCCATCCGTCCATCCGTCTGTCTGTCTGTCTGTCTGTCTGTCTGTTTGTCCGTCCGTCCGTCCGTCCGTCCGTCTCTCTGTCTGTCTGTCTGTCTGTCTGTCTGTCTGTCTGTCTGTCTGTCTGTCTCTCTGTCTGTGTCTGTCTGTAAGCCTACGCGTAGATGTTCTCATGCTCACCTTAACCTGGAATACCAAAATTAGAATGGGAGTGTGAGATGGTTTGGATAATACGACTCCATCGTCGTGAGATTATTAATGTCACAATCCTACCGCGTACGTCACCAAACACTTTCCGCCAGACAGTGGCACATACCCGCACGCGATAATGTGCCACTGTGCCACAACCAACAAGTCATATAATCCAGTATGTGCCACCGGTATGCGTGAATCTGCAAAAGGTGATTAACAGATTATTCTGCCCAGGAACGGCGAGAACACACATGAGTAATTTTTAAGCGTGGTCGTTAAGCAAAAGCTGACTTCAGCAGTGTTGACCTGACGAATGCAGATAATAAATGTCAGAGTCCCAGCAACAATCGAACCTCAGCATCCTGCGTGACAATCAAGTATTCCAATACAAATCCACGCCAGGTCTCGGAACTGCTTTTCATGTACATCTCTATGTTCCTCAAGCGTTCATTGTGGTTGAAGTACTGCCTATTAAATGTATAAACAATACATATGTACTCCTATGAATCAAAGTAAGGGATTGGACTAGTTAGTTTTTCACTATTAAAATTTTCAGTGCAAAAGTTTAGACAACAAACACAAGAGTACTTCTATGATACAGCCGCCACGTAGGGTTAACATCAATTGTAGTTAGGTGTCATCCCCTGAACTTGATTCATGTAGCACTGTCCAGGGCTACCATCCTCGCGAGCAACAGCGCTTCATATCAGCTTGACACTTCTGGTGTTTCCATTATTCATGTCGCTATTGACACCATCAGGCAACTGCAGACAACTGGGCAAATAAAACATATGCGGCTGTTTAACGTTTGTCTGTGCGGGCATTTTTACATATCTTTAGCCCCCGCTTCATAACGTGTCGTTCAATGTGAAAATTGTAAGACAGTCGCCTTCCATGCGGATGCTTCGCATAACATCGATTCCCAAGGTACGTGGGATTTGCCAAATTTTTTTGCATTTCTCTTCACAGATTGATGGCTTATTTCATTTTTCGCATTGTTTTCTTTTTTACGTTAAAATGAGGACCCAACATCTATTTGGAGGTAGTAGTGCTTTTTTTGCCGCTATTATGTATCTCCTAAATCAGTGGTAGACGTTGTAGAAGTAAATTCAAGAAATTTGTTCCGTAAGCTAATTATCACGGATTAGCTAAGCATCGCGCGCTTTTGATAGAAAGCCTCTGAAAGATTGGTTATAATTTATTACACGAGGAAAGGAGAAAGTCATAAAAGCCAAACGAAATTCTCAACTATGCGAAAACATGTATCCACCTCGAGAAATCTGGCTCAAAGTGTGGCATGAGCAGGAATTGGCTTGAAATCAATTCTTACAATGAGTCAGATCTGCCTGAATTTTTTCAAACCAAAAACCTCAGTTGCCACATCAAACGCGAAAAGGTACAGTCGGCTACATAGGCATCAACTCGACTGATGTATGAAAAATGATCACGCCATGGCGTAACGCTATCACGTCGCAAGTCGCGATATTTGTGTCATCATTAGGAGAATAATATGGAGCAGGGTTGTCATTTCCGCTTATAGCAAGTGATTTGGATTTATTTTTCCGCTGATTCACTAGTACATTTTTGAGTCCTGTCGCGTTTCTGGGCTTATTTGTATTTTTTCAGCAATATGGATATTTTAAAAATTAATAGCGGTTTTAGTGAGCAATAGCGGGCTTGTCAATGACAAATTAGTTTAGTGGTGACGTTGAACATACGTTGAGAGAGTCAAGAAGTAAAGGTAATCATGGACTGGTAAACGTGCGTTTAAGCAAATGGATATTAACCTTGAGGCATTGTTGAAAAGTAAATATACGCTTTCGTTCAGAATTGCCGATATTTTGCTGTAAAAAGTAACTGACAGTTTTCGGCTCTCCTTCGTGTCTGGCTGACATTTTTTTATTACAATTCAAAAATAGTTTACAGAATCGTAAAGTTTGTTGAAGCACCGCTTCATTCGGGCTTCATCGCAAAAGTCGTGTCATTTTCCTTTGTGACGACTATTTCGCCTTGTTACTTGGCTAGCACCTGGTATCTCTGATATGAACTCGCCTATTGTCATGGTTATGGTGACTCCCCACTGAAAAACTGCCATTGATAGAACTTCGAACGTGTACTTGCCAGACTTTGAAGAAGATAGAGGACTCTCAAAATGTGCTTAAGGGACACTTGCATGATCGGACCTAAGCCCCCTGGAGAGATCTTGGAATGTGGCCTTCAAGTACTTCAGCCCAGGAAGCCACACGAGCCTTTCTACAATTCTTGAACGCAACATCAGTGTGCGACCACCTGAGAAACCTGAACTGGGTGTGCGGTGTGTGTGTTATGGGCAACGTATATTTCCTCCTCTCTCTATTCCCCCTTATTCTCCTCTCTCTTATGTAGGGTAGCATACTGTACTTAGTCTAGTTAACCTTCCTACATTTCTGATATTCTCTCTCTCTCTTATCACATGACGTTTCGTATTTTTCAAAATAAAGGCAGATCCCAGCGACCCTGCATGTACCTCGTTGAGTGCCGAATAAATCTGACTGAGCAGAAGATGGCTTTAGTGTTCGCCTCGTCTCTGGTAAATTCATCAGAGACCGCGTGACTTTTTTTTGCTTTAATTTCGCGTATATAAATGAACTCGCCTACAAGTCATATATCTTCGCGAAGTCGCAGCCTCCGAACACGATATTATATCGGTTGCTCCGATTTCTACGCCTTTCGCATTTTAATATCTCCAGAAAAAGTTTAAAATGGCCCGTACGAGCATTTTCATTGAATTATTTTCTAAAGCCGCCCTAGCCTTCATTCGCCGTGGACCCCTGCATGCAGAAAATATTGAATCCTCGCTTGAGTGGTCTGAATCGAAGAAAACTATGAAAACGAAATGTCTGCGAACGACTCTGTAGTGGTGCAAAAGTTGTTAGACAACTTGTTCACTGCTGCAACAGTGAAACGACGTATAAAACTGGGGCTTTTTTTTACTTTTTTTGAAATTAGGCATGAATTATTGGTCAATACCACGCAAAAAATAATCAAAATAAAAGTACGACGGATAATAATTACACCCGGCTCGGAATTCAGGGGCGGCCTCATCTGCCATACAACGCGTCTTCCATATACGCTTCTGGAAAGCCTCGAATCTCATCTCCTCCGAATCGAGGAAATGCATTGCTATGAATTAGGTCGACGGGATGGGCGCGACGCAAGACGATGCAGGCGCTTGAGAGAGAGGGAGATGAGCTTGTAATATGTACAGAGGCAACGCACTTTTAGGCGGAATGCGAATGCCACACAGCTCTGAGATGCGTTTACGCAGGTCGACGCGCGAGCTCTTTTCAAACGCGAAGCAAACACAAGCAAACACTGAAAAGACGAAACCATGTGCTATAGGGAAGTCGCCATTAAATTTTCACGCGAGACTTGATTCGAAGTCACCTCGAACCAAGACGCGTTTAGGAACTCCAGGAGACAACATCAGAAGCAGTTCTGGTTGGCATGCCTCGAAGTTTTTGGAAGATTAAAGCAGCCCCGTTTTCGACGGAATGCGCGCTGTGTATACAATTATAAACGGCTCGGACTCTCCTCGACTTGGCGGGTTCACTTTGGTTTCGAAGGCGCGCAATGGGATGGTGCGATGAAGCGTGGTGAACGAGTAGATTGCAGGCAGAGAATACCCTGGCTGTTACAAAGGACGATCATTATAGGTTTATTTTCTCTTTGTTTCTGATTCGAGTTTTTTTTTTCGTTTTCGCCCCCTAGAGATAGCTACCCGCTGGATGGGTGCGAAAATACTCCGTTCGTAAAGTTCTGGGCCGACGCAATATTAAAAGTTCTGATTGCTTCATTCGCCCCGTCTTCTGCGAGGCGAACTTTTGTCTCGGTTCTGAGGTATCTCAACTTCGTTGTAATTCGTCTGTGAAGTAGTCTGAATCAGCAAACAGGGCTGCAGAGATTGTTTCGCCAAAGCGATCTGAATTTTGCTCTTCATTTCCTATTTTAGGGGCGAAGCTCCTTAAGGCGTGGGTCTGTGCATTCCTTGTATGTATGTATGTATGTATGTATGTATGTATGTATGTATGTATGTATGTATGTATGTATGTATGTATGTATGTATGTAGTACGTAGACACCGGTGGCACATACCCGCTCTAGAGCGGGTATATGCCACAGGGGATGCGAGATTGGAGATGGCGGTACTTTGAGTGTTCACTAGATGGACGCACGGACGGACGGACAGACAGACTAGCAGAGGGATGGACGGATGGACAAACGCGTGGACACACGGACGGGTGGACGCACGAACAGACAGACAGATGGATGGACGGACTCACGGACGGACACATGGACAGATGGGTGGGCGCAAGGATAGGCTCACGGATGGTCGCGTGTACGGATGGAAGAAGAACGAACGGACGGACAGAAGCACGGATGGGCTGACGGACACTTCGCCCCACTCATCATCATTCACTCCGTGGATATGCTGTGATTTTTAAAGACGATAGTCTTTCTTGGGGACCTTCGACGCAAAACTTTGGTGTCTGTCTGTCTGTCTGTCTGTCCGCCTGTCTGTACATTTGTCTGTATTTCCACTCTTAGCGGCACCGGGTACTTGAAACGGCCGACCCCCATCCGCAGCACCCACCAATGTTGCTCAAGCTTCAGCGTTCATACTTGTGAAATCGTCAATTAAAGAGCAATTATTGCGCATGTCTGGGGCACCATAACAGCACGTATATACTCTACATATGCGTCTTTAACTACAAAAGGCATACATAAGTAATTTTAAGGACCGTAGCGCTTATCCCGCTGCGCTGACCATGCAACGCTTGCACGAAAAGACGAGTGTTTCCAACGCTTTGCTAAAACGAGACAGTGGTGGACACCTACCCGTCGCCTTGCGTTCTACACCTTACCACCTCTGAGACGGGCGCGCACACCCGTCTCAAAGCCACACGCTTCGTTTTCCAAAAAAAAAAAAAACTGCCAGATGGCGCTCATGTCTCGCGTGTGACGTGTTTTGATGCGCTCGTTCACCTCCACAGCACGCTCGAGGCACTCTAACGCAGCGCCTCCAGAATATCATTCACCGTTTATCTTGCGCAGAACATCAAATAAATGTTTTGTTCACTCTCTCCACATGCAAGACTATCGTCTTTCGACGACATTTGCAGATTAACATGCAGATACGGGGCCAATTTTTTCATGTGAAGCCTCTACGATTTGCGGACTTCGGTGTAATGCTGTTGGCGGCATAGTTCGCGAATAACCCTGCACTGGAGTGCGTGCACAGAAATAAGGCTACCGGAGGTGCGATTACGTCTGTATACGTATGCACCATTTTTGGATAATCGATGCTCTCTCGATGTGGGTTGACGGCCATGAGCCATTTCTCATATTGCAATCTTGCCTTATACTGAAGTGACTTAAGGGAAGAAGAGTTACTTTATTGATTCGTTTCTCTTTTTTTTTGCTACTCGCAATATTAATGAAAATTCAACCCACAATCGGATGCCGAAAAAGTAAAGGGGATGTTAATAAATGTAATTGTAATGTAGATGTGAGGAAATAACATGCACGAAAAGATAACTTGCCTCCGACAGGGAGTAAACTTGCGACCTTCGAATAACGCGTCCGATGCTCTTTCTTCGGACGCGTTACTTGAAGGTCGCAGGTTTGGTCCTGCCGGTGCAAAGTTATCTTTTCGGTTATGTCTCTTCAAATAAATATCTGTGATATCGATCAGTGGGACTGTATCGAGCCTGATTCAAACGGGTGCGAATTCCGCCCATTCGCTGCGCTTGCATTGCTGCCGCGCCGCGACCCAATGCTCCCACGCTGGTCTGATTACGTGCCCACAAGAAACGGTGGCACGATATTCAACAGACACTTCGTCTTTTAGGGCACACTCGTGTAGCCGTGTGTTCGTCACCACCATCATCGTCGCCACCGTCATCAGCGTCTGCAAGTGGTGAAGAGAGCACTGAGGAACTAGAAATTGCTGGGAGTCGCGACATCGCGAATCATATTCAATTTTAGCAAAGCTTTGATTTCGAAATCGACGCCGGTCGAAGATGTGACGGAAAAGCACCTGTAGAGGCACACTTAGGCTGTGCTGGGTGCTAAAAACGCAAAAGAGGATGAAACTATGTGGACAAGACACAGATTCTATCTTGCCCACACAAATAAGCAGTCCAGTGCTAACAATTACAACCCATTTATTGAACGCCAATGATTGATCGTATTAAAATAAAGATACGTCCACCCTGCTCGAAGTTTCTTTCGCGTCTGCTGATTCTTCCATCGCGCCGAGCTCGCCTTCCTTTACGACACTTTGTGCACCTCATCCCCAACCAGGTGACCATTCTGGTGCCTTTCGCTCATGTCACTGTTAAAGTCTCAAGAACCGCACAGTCAGTGACTCCCGTATTTTTGGTACATTCTCTAGATCTGTAAGGCCCACGTCCAATGCGCCGCGGAGATTCATCGAGAGACGTACATTCATGATCAGTATGAGTTGAAACACGCTGGTTGTGGTTAAAATAAACCTTAGCTTCAACAATGAAACCGACAAACATTGAAGTAATTTAGAAAATACCGCTCACTGAAAGAGCTTATTTAACCTAAGTTAGCCTACGTAGGTACAGATTTGCAGTGTTGGCGCCAGTTTAAGCCTAGACAGGCTGTTGCAATGCATATTGAGCACGACTGTACATGTGCATTGAAAGTCCTACTTGGAAGCCTTTGTAACCCACCGCTGGAGTGCTTTGCCACTACAAGATTCTTTCTTGCGGTACTCCAAGTGAATCCAATCGAAGACAATCCAAGTGAAGCCGCTGACAGTCGCCACCTCTCGTCTTTAAATCTAAGTCCGAATCCAAATTTTACAAATTTTATTTTCGTATTGCCCAGACCGTTATAAAATGCAATGTTAATACGAAAATAGGCGACCAGAGAAAAAAAATCACAGCGCTGCTCCACATCGTCACATGGCTTTCTTAGCAGGAGATGTTGTTGTTTGCCCTTTCTTTCAATCTATCAATATAATAGGTGAGAATAATATGCCAGTTAAATTTTAATATGAGAGACATAATGGCCAACCTTGCTCAGGATGGTTAAGTATAGTATCCTTGATTCCACGCGGAATACAGTGCTCTCGTGTTCAAAGGTGGCTGAAGGCCCCTGTGTAGCTGCCTCTTTCGGAGAGCAGCTTCTAACTGTAGCTGTCCTTCATAAAATGTGTATTGATGAGAAATGCACATTATTATTATTATTATTATTATTATTATTATTATTATTATTATTATTATTATTATTATTATTATTATTATTATTATTATTATTATTATTATTATTATTATTATTATTATTATTATTATTATTATTATTATTAAACATCCAGGTAAGCTTGAAGGGACAAGGTTTAGTACAGGTATGACTGGCTTCCGTTATCCGTACTCACACCATCACCAAGAGCATCCACCGAATTCGACAGTACCTGCACATACGAGGTCTCACCCTGAGCACGAGCTTTTACTTTACGAACAGCCAACGGCCTTGAAGCTTCGACGCTTTGACGCGCCCACGATAAGGACGGCAGAAGAGTCAAGGCCTCACGATGGGCCAGGTCACTCACGCGCATCGCAGCGCGCCAGCGCGTAGCTTCTAGACGCGGCGTTGTGCCCTCTCTGCGCTTGGAGCATTGCCACGAGCATGCTGTGAGCTGTTTGGTACATTCCCGTTTTTTTTTTTGGTGGCATATAGCCGTTCCTCTTCGTCGTCTCGTCTCTTTCACGCTTTCCTTGCCAACCTCAGATCACTTTTCCTCACCTTCACTTCTCTTTCCTGCTTATGCTTGAGACAATTTGCTTGAGCTTGAGACAAAACGTATTGACAACCTTTGTTTGGCTTACACAGTAAGAACTCGTCATGATCGCAGTTCGTAAGTTCCATATAATAGGGCTTAACGTGCATTCGTGTATTTTTTCCCGCTGTTATTGTTTTAAAACGGGGACGGCCTTTAAAGTGAAGTGTGGCAACATTCATTGAGGAGATATACGCAGGTACAAAAACTTACACTTGCCGCGGCTATCCACGTATGGTGGGCACAAAAAAAAATCTATGCCCACACAAACAGGTACAATCACGTCAACAATGAAGGCGTTAAGCCAAGAGGTAAAATGTTTGACCAGAAAAAAACTATCATTGTTTCCAAACGTGTATGCACCCCAGAATCCGGGTCACTCGCACTACTCCGAACTCAGACCATAAAAATGAAGATGGCATTAATTAGCACAATAAATGGCGGCCAGCCGATTGACCCGAGTGCTGACAACGCCAGAATATACAAGCGAACGGGAGAAGCAACTGGAGGCTGGAAGAAAAGCTTGGAGCGATCCAAGCACTGAGCCGAGGGCAACGTATACCTACAGATCTATGAGAGGTACAATAGGTTTCAGCGAGAGTTCCCGTCTCTGAAGTTTCGACAACCATGTCGTGCCTGCGAGTGTCCGGATTGAAGTAAAACCTGTCTTCACTGAGAATCATCTTAGAATCATCTAAGCCTTGTACAAATCAGTTTCGTGCGTAACAGTCGATGAGAAATAGCCTCTGCTCAATTTCTCCGATCTGAATGAAGAGTTACGAGGTGGACCGACATGTTTTTTGTGAGTGTAGTTGTGTGCACCTATTGAGCTTATCGCTATTGTTGACAACGCAGGCGTTTGCAGGTTAATTTATCGTCTGACGTGTCTTCCGCATTCACGTTAGAGCAAAGACGTCTGTATTACCGAAAGGAGGCGCACTTGCGATGGTATGGTGTGATGTTGTCGGCTTCTCAACCAGCTATGTGCAATCCTTCGAAATCCGCGTTGTAACATGCCTGCACTTTTTACCGTACAGGTTTCTCTGCAAGCTTGTTCACTCTAAAAAAGAAGGGAAAAAAGGAGTACTTGTGACTTTTTCCGAGCAGCTATGATTTGCCACGTCAATGACTTCTTTAAAGTCCCGTTAACATTCTTGCGAGTCACATGACTGTAACAAGAGAGTATAATGACCCCCAAAGAAAGCTGACGTGATAAACGAGACAAGCCAGAGCTCTAACAAGGGTCTAAAACTTTCTTATTTTCTAGAAAGTATTTTTCGCGCTCTTAAACTGTTCTTTTTTTGTTTCAGGATAATCGCTTGTTCCCTACAGGAAAGATGGCAAGAGCTCTCTCCTATACCTTGTTCCAAGCTGCGTCCTCGGGTCATCAATGACTTTGAGACAGCTCAAACAACACTGTAAAAGATCTTCAAGGATCATATCTTTTTTCTTTCTTGAACAGATGTAGGCTTCTCAAGACACAGCGTAGACGAGTGTTTACCGACACGATAAGCTCAAAGGAGGTGAGGAGATACAGCATGAGCTAGTAACATTGAAAGTACTCTGCGATCACAAACACTCAATGCGACGCGACAAGCTTTCGCACTTAAAGAGTGCTGTAATCTGGACAAACACTGACGAAGCGCCCTTTACGCTGCGTTCAGTGCTGCGCTGCTTGTACATCGTGTGTACAAGAACATGTCCCATAAAATTTTACCGAGTTGCACCCGGTAACTTCGCTTCCAAATACATTTTTTAAAAAATTTAGGACTTTTTTGGCTGAAAGCATGGTGTGCTCATCAATCACCCCATATGATACAGGACTACGAGTTGATGCAGTCATCGCCTAATAAAAGTTCATTCATTATCATCTGAATTGACCATGAGCAACCTTAGGTACTTGAACAACTTTTATCTAAGCGCACAAGCATTTGTCTTACTCCGCACCCATGTGAATGTGGCGCCATGGCCCGAGGTGCGAACCACTGCCTCTTAATTTTTGTTTAGCAGTGCAGTGGCATAGCAGCGATGTCTGGGGATCCAAATGTCTTCCTCCACTGCTAGAAGCCACCGACAATCAATATTATACGTTTGTCAATGTTTGTCTATTTTCTTTGTTTTAGGATAGCTTATTTTCAATTTTAGTATAAGAACTCAACTTTTAAGCCACGTTCTGCGTGTTCACTCATCAGTTTGGCCAAGTGAAATGAACGAAGAGTGGAAAAGACCTAGTGGTGGACTGTTATAATGTACCGACGTCACAACTGCTACTTTTGATCACGATCAGTCACTGTTGAGGGAAGATTAAAATTTTTTCTGGGTGTCACACATGTCCCGTTAATTAGGGAGGCGATCGCCGGGCTAATTCCAAGGGCCGAAGTATTGGCCCCCCGAACCTGCACCACGAAAGCGTGGACAATTTAGAAGTGGTCCTTTTTGGCGCGCCAGCGGACGCCGGCTGTGGCCCAAACAAGTCAGAGCCGAGAGTTAATAAACAAAACAAATATTATATTCTCAAAAATGGCAGATCGAAAACAATACACAAGAATGCACACTCCACAATAGTTACATACAATACGTCACCAATCAAACAACGTACTACACAGTACAATCAGCCACACTCAAAACAACGGACACAGACAACGATACGGACTACAATGCAGTCGCATGCATTGAACAACCAAGACACTTAAAGACTAAAGAGATAGAAAACCTATCCAGTCCAAAGTTCTTGGAACAAAAGTCTGGATGATACTCTTCCGAGAATCACTCACTCAAAGTCCAGCGTTGTTGTCGTTCCGCGCCCTCGAAGTTTCTCTTCCAGGAAACCTCGCCGAAGTTTCTCTTCCAGGAAACCTCCCGTCTTCAATAGGCCACTCTCCAAGCTTCAAACTTCTTCGCCGGAACACGTCGGCTTCACACACGCAGCTGTTGCCACGCGTCTTCGCTCGATAGCGGTAAACACACACCCTTGCCTGTAGCTCGAGTCGTCACCCCTCAGGTGGAAATTGTCTTCTTCTCCCGCTTTGTCTCTACGGACAAAACCTTCGCCGACTACACGGCGGTATACCCTACGTGCTCTGGCGCTAACTTCCGTCTTCTCCTACTCTCTCGTCTCGGCTGCTCGATTAAATACCTTCCGCGCGAGATTCCAGAAGGTTCTTGTCATTTCGTCGGCGCGATACGCAGCGAAGGCTGGGGAGGGGGCGAGACGGTTGGAATGCCCTCCACGTGGGTGACTCAACTCGGCATGACCACGCCTCTTTCGTTCTAGAAATTTCGCGGGCTTGCTCGGCCGCCGATGTGGGGTGAGGAGGTTCGTCGGCGAAGCCACGCTTCCGAGGGGAGAGCGCGCGCCCGGGGAGCCTTGGATGTTTGTTTTCTCTTTTTTTTTCTTTTGACCTCCCGGCGTCTCTCCCGCGCGTTATCGCAAGAATTTGGCGGGGCGCCCATTTTTAGCGCTCGTTCTGTGACACTGGGGTTCGGTGGCCTATAAACGCTTAAACCAACTGTTAGTTACTCACTAAATACAAGTCATTTATAAAAAAACACGTGCACGTGTCTTCTTAAGCAGTCGCCATAAAATTCGAGGTAATAAAAATTAGTACGAAGTGCCCTGCTAGACTGTGACGTGCACACCCAATGTTCTTCGATAAACTCTGAGCCACAATTCAACAATATTACTATAATAACCACGCTTTTTTCAAATTTTGTTCTAAACTTTCTTATGCTCCTAACTCACTCATTAAAAGCAATGTAAATAACTAATATCTCGTTAAGAAGAGACACCACAGCTAACTTGCTTTAAACAATAATGACAGTGTACATCACTTGTAATTTGCAGTGAGATTAGGTTATGGCGAAAATTAGAGCCTCTCTAGTCATTTAACATGTAACAGCTCAAAATGGTTTATGCATATTGAATAACCAGCAAAAGAGAGCACAGGTATGCATCGTGGCATATCCGACAGTATATGGCTTCGCAAGCTTTTGTAGAAAAAAATAATCCTCGAAAGGCAGCGTACTGCAAATATTATGGCAGGCGGCTCATGCTGAGAAAGTTACTTTCGGTACCCTTCTAAAAAAGAAGTGCGTCAGTGGCTTTGTCTGTTATAGCAGTCTGAAAATCGATAGGGAACCTCGTCTATAGTCTTCATTTTTCCGGTTTTTTTTTCCTCAGTATGCGCAAGTGACGCGTAGCCACCTACCGCATCGTAAAAGACACACTGTCGGAGTGTCCTCTTTTCTGTGATGATGACGTAACCGAGCGAATAGCGGCTCTCGGCTGACAGGAGCCGCAGAACGGGGGACTGCGTTGGCACGTGGGCCGAGCAAACAGACTCAGTCTGCTCGAGAAAGAGACACACCACCGTGATCGCCGTCGGATGCAGACTTAACGTGACAGGCCTCAAAGCAAAGGAGGACCCCTTTCTTGACTGTACGCCGGCTTCGGAAGCCTCGATAACGGATGGCTGGATTTACGCGTGATCCCATGTCTGACGTCCCTCTGAAGAGGCTACATCGGCTAATAAACTGTGGAGCTTCGAATGACTTCTCGATTAAATAGAGATCGAAAAATAAAGACAGAAAGCTAAGAAAGCAAGCTTAGCCTCACTCAGGTTCTGTTCCCTACCCTGCCTCGAAGAAAGAAGATTACCGATATGAGAGAAATGGGAAAGATGGAAGACCGCGGAGGCACGTTCTGTGGCAGCAGCTTCACATTGTTTTTGTACGATTCACGCTTCTTCGTGAGTTCAGCGCTCCATCACGTCCCGCTCGTCTTTCTTAAAGCGAACGACACGTGTCTGTCAGATAGCAATTTGATAGAGCAACTGCTGACAGCTGCACGAGCGCAATCTTCACGTCGAGAGACAAAGGAGTGCAACAAGTGGAGAAAAGTGCCCCCGCCGTTTGTCACGACACCTGTGAAAGAAGCATCGGAGGTTACGAAGCACTAGAGGCACCGCATTTTGCTGTTTCACGTATTATTTCCACATCAGCCGTGATTTACCAGAACGTCGACGTATAAAGGCTCGCTGTAAAAGAAAGGCACACAAAAATAGAAAACATTTAAAGCACCGTTTGTCTCAGAGGTGCACGTAGAATTTATGCACACTTGTTTGTTTGTTGAAGTATATAAGAGAATTGTTGGAGGTCGGCGTTGTGTAAAACCTAATAAGTTCATTTAACCACTGCGTTTTTGCGATCAATAGCTTCAATGGTAGTTCTACTGCCGATTCCGATGCGGCGGAGTAGCTAAGGTGATATAAACATCAAGCAAGTTAGTACCGAACAGAACAAATGCAGTGGCGCAAAATAAATGTGCTTTAGCAGAGTGTGACGTTGGGGGAGTCGGTGCATAGCCTAATAAAATGATGGTGGTGCAACAGATACTAGCAAGTAAAAAAGAAGGAGACAGGATAGGAATATGCCTGCGTGCCACCAAGTAGCATCACACTTTCATCTCAGTCAAATCAAAGCATCGATAAGAACGTGCACTAAAACAAACAGAAATGGGGTGGCTGGACGCTGTACACCGACATCACTACTAGCCTTGTTTTCGGTCTCGTGGACATAATGCGGCGCGTGCTCTGCGTACACTACGTGACTCGATTCTTTTAGTTTCAGACACTCGAAATGTGTATACTCTAGGTCACACCGATAAACGCAATGGTGGCAAACAAATCGAACGGACGCTCAGACGACATCGTGAGGCATAATGTGGAGACGTGACCGGCGGAATGTAGACACCGCAGTAACTGTGGAGACAAAACTACAGAAAAAAAATAAATTATATGCATTGTTATCTCAGCATTCACCGAAACGCACTGACAACTCTGGGGAATGGAGACGAAAAAGCCGAAGGTGTTTTTCTTGCAAATAAAACGTGCACAGAGAACCCCCATCGCGTAAGCGAGGTGTAGTCTACGCCAAGCGAGGGAATCGAGGAAGCAAAGAAAAGGCATTCGCCGGTGAACAAAACGAGGCATGCGTGCGTACACAGCGTGCGCCTCATTTCGCAAACAAATTCGAGCGGTGACGCTGCACGACACCGAGCTGCATTATATTCTAAAGTACGGTGCGCTATGATTCGGCATTCATCTCACGTGCCACGCTGGCTCAAAAGTGAGGCGCAATCCTCGGGGGATACTGCTACTCGGTCGAAGCAACCGAGGCTGCTACCCGTCGTCCCGTATGGCGTTGCCTCACGTGCGAGTAGTTTCGTGCAGTGCGTGCGATTCTTCCAAGGAAATGCGTCGGGGCGACTGCGATACTTTTTGCCAAAAGCAAGATTTGTAACAACGTGCGTTTTCCCATGTCTACAACCTGCACCGCGTTGCGATTTTGGCCCAGTATGTGGAGTCGAAGTCCCGTTGGTGCCTCGGTGGACGCATTTTAAGCACACGGTGCAACGCAATGAAGTCACATGTTTAGTATTTCTAGCGTATACTACTTAGGAAAGATGTATAGAGAACGCGTGCCGTATGCGAGGTTGAAATTTGTAGATAGCGAAAAATTGAGAAAAGATGCATAGAAGGGCGGGGAATTAGGTTAAACTATGGGTACTTCGAATTGGCTAACCAGTACCAGTGGAAGGTCCAAGACAATGGTATGAAATAGAAGCTCAAGCAAACACCAAAATAATGTTCGTAATCTAGCGGAGGAATGTATCGTTGTCATGTGTTGCTATGTAGTACGCGTAGACCTTGCAGGGCTTTCAATAGAGCAGATCTGGGACTGTGTGCGGAAGCACGTGTTTCGCTCAATTTCATAGCATTCTCTTTTCGCTGTGGAGGATTGCCGTAAATTCAGCGGCAAAATTAGAAAAAAAAACTTATCGAGAGAAGTCGTAACATTGCAAAGAAATAAATTAATGTAATGAGGAATGAATGTAATGAAATATTTATTGTAATGTAATTATTGTAATGTAATGGACTCGAAATCCATTGGGGTATCCCCGCACAGGTTCGAATCCTGTCGACTGCGCCATTGTAATGAGCGAGACAGAGAACAAGAGACAACACCCGATTCTGGGCCAGCTGTTCTTATTCTGCACTTCGTCTTCCTCTGCCTCTTCCAGGTAGCTCCAAACACCCAGAGCCCCGATTCCGCTGCTCTTAGTCATCAGTGCTCATCACAATTAATTATTAAGAGAGTAACAAAACAAAGAAACAAAACCAACAATCAACGTGAAATAAGAACAAGCATCCAATAATTAAAGTGACAAAAGGCAACACGATAGACAAATATTTCTTAAAATGACTAACTCTCTGTGAAAGATTTTTTAAAGCGTATTAAGGAAAAGCAAATCGCCAAAACGTTTTGTCAGGACGACAGATGAATTGGATGCCTGCGTCCTGCAGTATTCTTTCCCTCTATGTGTCAGTGCATTACCGACTGGCCCAGAGTGTTGCCCTTTTAAAGACATAGCAACAATCTCGCATTTTGACGCCGTAACACCTGCATTCTCCCGCAAACATCATTCGAAGCATGGAGGAGTGCTTGCGCACCAGCAGTTTCTACTTAATATCTAATATCAATAATATGTAATCTCTCCACATGATATATCATATCTAACAATAACGCACCGACCATCAAAAAGACGTCGCAAATATGCCTCGGAAGACTTGTGACGGATTTGTGTCGCGCACTGGCAAAACATCATCAGATATCCAATTGAAGGGAGCAAGAAACAAAACGCATCCAAACAAAACGCATCGAAACGACACACTTATGCAGGACACCATGAAACACAGATGCCTCACTTTACTTTTTTATGCGTTGCTGCCGCTACGACAGGGCTCGTACAAACACATATAGTTGGAATGCTTTGCTTCATCTTTGCATTGTTTCGTCCATATTTGTCTTTCTTTGTCTATAAAGACAGATTTTTTAGTCTAATATTTAGTGCATCAATTTTCTGTGAAACACTTTCTTCTTATTTCAGGAAAGTGAACAACCTGAAACTGCAAGGCATATACAGTCCGAACAACGCAGTTGGTTCAGAAGATTGTTGGTTTAACGCGACAAGACTGATGATATGAGTCAAGGCAAGCGCCTAATACAGTGAATGTCATTACGTCCAGGCATCAGCGACAAACCATTTCTTTTAACACTTATATTTTTTATGTTTCTCATATATTAGTTTGACTTAGCATTCAGTGAGCCCCAGAGAAAAGAATAGGGGGTCCTATTTGCATGTAACTTCCAGCATACATGAACGCCACTCTGGCTCCTCCAAAAAATATGGGAGTTCTTCTAGTGTACGAAAACTCGAGAAGTACCGCGCCCCTCCACTTCCCATTACACGATACCTCTTCTTCACCCAACTCATCTCGACTATACGATGAAGGTGAGGTTCGAGAACAGCGCGACCATCGTTCCAGCGCATCGCCTCTATTCCATTGCAAAGAAAGGAAGGTGTGGGAAGCAAGCAAGGAAGCGGAGACCTCCATTTTCTTCGCACTCATCTATATTCCATCTACACTTCCATTTCGTCCACCCACCCCGATCCTCCTCTTTGCATTCACTTACGTCCATTCAACGCTTCGCCCACCCCGCTGTCCTCTATCCCTCGAGTTCGCCCATTTTGTCTCCATAATTTCAAGTTTAAATTACTTCTTGGTTTTCTTTTATTCCCCTTCCATTCGTCAGTCCAGCTTGCTGAATTCCGCGTTGAACCGGAAGTCAGAACCAGCGCTTCCGCTCAGGCATCAGGAAACCACCGCTCGGAAAACTAATTTCCCCATGGTAATGGCCGCTGGCTTCGTGCCCCCCCCCCCCCCCTCCATGCGAGTTCACCGCCGTACGCCCTCATGCAGGCACATCCTGCGCAGTTTGCCGAACCGACACTCCCATTCTTCCAGCTTCGCTCCCGCCTCTCACAGTACGAGATCTTCGCTTCCGAATGACGCCTGAGCGTCTGGCTTAACCCGCATGATGGTGAAGACGGTCGACATACTATCGTCTTTGTTTTCTGCTAGCATTGCACTGCTTGCGTTGCGCGTTATGTTTCCGTTTCGTTTCAGACGAACAACGTTTATTCGGTAAACCTGTTACTCGTTTGCTCATAATGTCATCTGCGGGGGTGCTCAGGTGAAAAGAGTATGAATAAATGCCAACAACACTGAAATAGTATGACTCCAAATACAATGAGCACTCCATTCTATGCGATGATTGCTACTGTAGATCCAAGTTCCTTGATTCTGAGCTATGCTTTTCGAATGTTTGCAATTTGCTTTTCCCGCGCGATTGCAGCGTATCGGCGCCTTCCAAGTTGGAATATTACGTCGAGGACTCTAACTACCTGAGAAAATGAGTGTGACCTCCTTGAGAGAGGCAGTTGCGCCTTTATCTTCATTTCCCTTTCCATATAACCTCTCAGTAAGGAATTAGTACGAGTAGGCAAACCTTGTTGCTATGTTCCAGTCCATGCCTAATGATTGTACGATGATTGAGGTAGTGCTTAACGAGTAGAATATCAATGAAGGTCTAAGAAAAATAGGTAAGTGCCACGTCTAAAATGTACTCTCACGGAAATTGAGAGTTGACATGTCGCAAACAGGACGCACTCAGAGACAGCTTGGTACCCAAACTCACAGGATCTCTCTAGCATCCACCTAAGATGACTCCAAATTTGAAGTCTCATCTGCTCTTTGCATTCTGGTGAGTACCAGCGACGAGCTGGCCGACCAGCTTTGGGCCGTCCGGCAAGCTGAAGATGCCACCAGGGTGCAAGGACTTCGAGCAGTCACCTGAGGCACCGCCATCATAATCGACGGAGAGTGGGAAGGGACAGGGATTCATCTCCTCTTCCCCCACCTCACCCGGTGAAACTGCCAGATTTTAAATAAGGTTTATTCACTTATTAATTCATTTATCTGCTCTACCTAATTTAGTGTTCCTTGGAACACGTAGTCGGCTTTTCTTTTTTCTGCCGTAATGCATAACTTTCAAAAAAAAACACTGTTCCCGTTGAGACAACGTTGTTAAAATGATGCACCGACAAGCTGACAAAAAAGTCAGAAATCGGTGTAACATGAAACTGAAACGTCCCCTTTCATAAGTGGCCTAATGATTATTATACATTTATATAAGATAGCCTATACAATGTTTGTTGGTGTTCGACAGCTAAAGCACTGTATTTTGTAAATGAATTCACGTTGACGCTTAGTGATACACCTTCATTGAGACAATCAACATCCGTCATTAAGTACTGATTTATTATTATACATGGCCCTAGGCCATAAATACCCGTGGTAGCTGTAGTAGTTAGCGGTGGGAATGCAACCAAAGAAAGCGGTGTCACAGCCAGAAGACTGTGACTCATTATACGCCAAACTTGGACTGAGGTCATCTACTCGCGGCGTGCTACGCAGTAAGAGGTAAACGCAACCCGCGTTGTTTCTTCCCTCTTGGCCGGCCATATTTATTTGTTTATTATTATTTTTTGGCGTCGCGAGCATATGTGGAGAACGCTAAGTTGTATCCAGGCGAAGCAGGCGTGATGCTCTATGCTTTGCAGAAGCATGTTCAGTATTGTTGTATGCGTCTGGGTAATGTCGCCACCTTGCAATGTGTTCAGGCGCTGAAAAAAATTGGCAGCATATCCACGGAGTGAATGATGGATAGTGGGGCGAAGCATCCGTCCGTCCAATTGTTCTTTTTTTTGCTTTATTGCCTGTTTCCGCCCATTCGTTCTCTATTCCGTCCATCCATGCGTGTGTCTGTGTGGCCGCCCGTTCGTGCGTGCGTCTGTTCGTGCGTCCACACGTTCATCTGTGCATCCGTCCCTGCTTTCGTGCATGCATCCGCTCCTGCATCCGTCCATGCGTCCATACGTCCATGCAGTCATCCGCGCGTCCGTCCATGCATGTGTCTGTGTGTCCGTTCGTCCATCTATTCAACACTCCAAGTACCACCATCTCGCATCTTTTCATCATATATTTCTCATATAGAAGTACCGCCACCCAGCGGACATTCCAAAAACTGAACGATAGGAGGTGCACGCACACTTTATTACTGCTTGTGCCTCGTGTCTACTTCACACCTTTAACCACCTCAAGTTCATGGTATATGGTAGCTCATTGTATTCATGGCACTGCGGCCAAACGCTCGCTAAACCTTTCTAAAACCTAGGAGGTTACGCCCTGCGAGTATAACGTAGCAACCCTTTATTGTCTTCGGTGCGTTGTTAAACAATAAAAAATTCGCAGCGTGCGCGTTAACTAAAAGCCGAATTCCCCTGTCTCTCATTATCCCTTAGCAGCCATTGGCATGTACATTGAGCACTATATTTTATTGTTCAACAACGCACGGAAGAAATCTCTCATCGGCACCACCTTGGAAGTCAAAGTGTTATAGTTGTTACACACTACTACAACAGCAACGAGGGACGAACGGGTGCCGCTATAAAAAGCTTCGCCCCTAAAAAATTGCACTTCTATTGGAAACACGGCGAATATCACGAGCGCGTAGACACGACGCGTTGAAGGAAGTGATCGGGGATTCCACAGCCATGATGTATTGTTACACACTACCAAGAGTACTGCGAGAGGGAAGTGGTAGATACAAAAGGAGTGTTTTTTAAAGCCTATACAATGCATGCGGCTGTGGCGCGCGCCAGCAGTTGTCGCCACTCCTGTTGACGGCTCTCTTTATGGGCGAAGCTTCTTATAGCGGCACCTGTTCGTCCTTCGCAGCCGTTGTATTATGTAACAAGCATAACATTTTGACCTGCAAGGTGGTGCCGGTGAGAGATTTCTTCTGTGCGTTGTTGAACAATAAAAAATAGGGCTCAATGTACATGCCAATGGCTGCTAATGGGGAATGAGGGACAGGAGCATTCGGCTCTTAGTTAACGCGCATGCTGCGATCCCCATTAGCAGCCATCGGCATGTACATGGAGCACTATGTGACAAAAAAGGGTTGCTACGTTATACTCGCTGGGTGTAACCTCCTCGGTTTTCGGAAGGTATAGCGAACGTTGAGCCGCAGTGCCATTAATAAAATGAATACAATGAACTAGTATATACCATGAATGAACTCGAGGTGGTTGAAGGTGGGAAGTACATACGAAGCGCAAGCCGTAAGAAAGTAAAAGCCGAATTCTCCTGTCTCTCATTGCCCATTAGCAGCCAACGTCATGTACATTCAGCACTATCTGACAGGAAAAGGTTGCTACGTTATACTCGCTGGGCGTAACCTGCTTGGTTTTAGAAAGGATTAGCGAGCGTTGGGCCGCAGTGCTATGAATACAGTGAACTAGTATACACTATGAACTCGAGGTGGTTAAAGGTGCGGAGTAGACTCGAAGCGCAAGCCGTAAGAAAGTGTGCGTGTGCCACCTCTCGTTCAGTCCTTGGAATGTCCGCTGGATGGCGGTGCTTCTATATGGGGAATATATGATGAAAATATGCGAGATGGTGGTACTAGATTGTTGAATAGATTGACGAAAGGTCACACAGACAGATGCATGGATGGACGGATGAACGGACGCAGGGGCGGATAAATGGACGAACGCAGGGACGGACGCACGAACAGATGCACGCACAGATGGGCGGATGAACGCATGGACGGTCACACAGACGGACGCATGGACGGAAGCAAGAACGAATGGACGGACTAATGCTTCCGTGAATATGCTGCCAATTTTTTTTCTTTTTCGTCTTCTAATCCATGTTATTTTATAGACGTGAATTCTGTGACGCAAGTGCGTCACTAAAATCTTCATGGACTCCGACATAAAACGCTATCCTGCTAACAAGAAAATATATATGACACAGGTGGAATCATTACCGTTTCGTTGTTCCGCAGTTAACGTTCTGGTGAATGAAAACTTTGAGAATCGGGGACCGAAGGCATTGGGTTGCCAAGATACCTTGCATAGGTTGCTCTTGCGTACGGAGTACCAACAGAATTTTAGAATTCGGTGAAACGCGGGCAGCGTTGGGTCATATGAACGGTGCGTCACTCGTGGCCAAATTAAACTCATGTGGGACGCGAGCCATAATGGCACAACGGCTCGCGCTGCGTCTTCTTCATCTCGCTGGAGAGCCAAGACGCCTAGGGGGCCTACGCTAGTTTTCAATTTCGAGGCCTTGGGTGAACATGAACGCAAGATCCCAAGATCGGTTGTGTTCTGCGCATGAGCCCTTGGGGGTCGCTAACTTCTTGGGTGCCCATGTTCCTTCGGCCCCGATTCTCAAACTTTTTGATGTTCAGCTTTAAGATAAGTAACTTCCCTGAAGGCAACTTTTTTTAATTCTGATCGAATTTTTATATCTATTGTGTCAGTCATGCTTCCCCATGCAGATGAGCGCATCTGTACATCTGTTCGATCACTGTTACTGAACACCGTGCAAAAACTGAAACATAAATGCGTGTTCACTCGACAACTTTTGTCTGACTAAAAAACGTATGTTAGGCGTCAATTAAAAAAAGTTAAATGTAGAACGAGCGGGCACCCGAATGGCAGAAGAATAATCAACGAAAATCGTTAAGTATGGAATGCAAGTTCGACAAGTCTAACAGGCACAAGAAAAAAAACTTCCTGTCTGTTGATATGTTGGATAGTACCAGAAGTAAAAATATTTATTGCAAGTAAAAGCAAATAAAAACGAGTGACGAAATTGCAGCGAAAATAATAGGCACGTAAGCAAAGGGTTGGCAGTCAGTTTCTGGAAAGAGGCAGTTAGAAGGGCTAAGTTTTGTGGTATCTAAGTTTCCAAGGGGTGTCAATGTCAATGTCAAATCTGGTGTGTCAATGGAAATACCATAGGGACCCGGCAACTAAGGCTGGTCTGCTTTAGACTGCGGGTGTCCGGGCTTAGAAATAGGAAGAGTAAAAGGACAGTGCCAATAAATTTACATCTACCGACCATGACACCTACTGAAAACTTTTTTGTGGATATCCTATAGACAGGAAAATACTTTACTCCACTGGTTACGTTAGGATATAACAAAAACGTTTTATAGCAAATTTCGTAAGCGCTCACAGAGAAACGCCCCGCCGCGGTGGTCTAGTGGCTAAGGTACTCGGCTGCTGACCCGCAGGGCGCGGGTTCGAACCCCGGCTGCGGCGGCTGCATTTCCGATGGAGGCGGAAATGTTGTAGGCCCGTGTGCTCAGATTTGGGTGCACGTTAAAGAACCCCAGGTGGTCTAAATTTCCGGAGCCCTCCACTACGGCGTCTCTCATAATCATATAGTGGTTTTGGGACGTTAAACCCCACATATCAATCAATCAATCACAGAGAAACGTGCTTCAAACTTGCGTCAGAAGGGATGGCCGAGTTTCTTAACAAATAGTAAACCTATTGAATGAGACGACGTTCGACAAAGAAAAAAAAAGCCCGCCACTCAGGCATAAAGAGCATCCGCCACAACCATGATTGACGCTAATTGAACAACAAAAAAAGCTATCACATGTAAAACAAGGTGAAACTCCACCTCGTTGGATCTGTGTCCAAGATGCTCTGCTGCTGACCCGAAGGTATGGTTAGTTGCATTTCGACGGAGGGTATATGGAAGAGGCCTGTGTAATGCATGATGTGAGCGCACGTTAAAGAACAGTAGATGAGAAGAATTTCCGGAGCTCTGCGCCACAGCCTTTCTTATACTTATATCGTGGTTTTGGGACTTGAACACCACATAATATTATTATGGACAGATGAAGGCCTGGAATGGCAAAAGGTCACCAACGAAAGAATGTCACTGAAATCAATGTGACAAGGACCCATGTCTTGCCAAAGATAGAGTCGGCTCACGCCAAAATCAGTGCTGAAGTGGGAGCGTTAGCGTGCCTACTAATGCAAAACAAATTAATCGCATCTGCTTGTCCATCATCGCAGATTTCCCTAACAGCCTCTGGTAACTATCAACTTGACATTGCAGAGAATAAACTGGCGGTTGTCCATGAGTGCTTGAAACTAGATGAAAGGTCATCAACCAAAGCATATCACTGGAATCTACCTGAGAAAGACCCATATCTTGCAAAAGGCAGAATCTGCTCTCGGCAAAAATCAATGTTCTTGTCGGAGCTCAACCGGGCAACGCGGGTAACGTGGAACAAGTTAAGCTGAATCGCTTCGAGTAGTTCGCTGTCGCTGAAGACTTGTCCAACAGACTCAGGCAGTTATCAGCTCGAGATTACAAAGAATAGACTGACGGTTGGCCATCAGTGTATTAGGTTCTTTTAATAGCCCAGCCAGAATATCTAATAACTTAAAATTGATTTGCGTACAGTTCACATTTCCTCAGGCACATTGAAGCGAACAGAAAAAACAAAACACGACAAAGCTTTCCAGGAAGCGAAACATTGCCAAAGCGACGTGATAGATTAACCATTCGCATAGAAAAATGTTGACATGATAAATAAAACATAGTTAAATATGAACAAGCTTTCAAATGTGTACTGTAAAATTGCTCTCTCAGCAAAACAAGCGTTTAAAGTTAAATAAGCATCACTATTCAAAACGAAGGGGCTGCAGCATATCCGGCGAGAAAAGGGGGAAATAAAGTGGCGAAAGCTCCTTCTTTCACATGACTTATAAAACGTTAACACATACAACGGACGGTGGGAAAACTTCACAACCAACGAGAACGAGATCGAAAATGAATGGTAAGAAAGAAGTGCTCTTCCTGTTGGGCCGGCAAATATTTGAGCACCTCAGTTACTGCGACTCGTACAAGCATGTGGTCTTTTTGATTCTGCGCAGCCCCGGATGTCCTATTTAGCTCGCACTCCCGCTTTCAGCAAAATATACGTTAAATGCATGAAGAGAAACATCTGTTGGTAATTATCAGTTAAAGACGCAGTGTAAGCGCTTTATTCACTTGCTACCTATACGTAGTCAGTGACTTGTTTTCAGTCCGGAAAGCTGGTCCCGAAAGCAGAAGCGTTTTCACCGACACTCTTTGAAGTTGTTTTTTTTTTCCATATTAGCTTAGGAGAGACAACACCAATCTTACTGAAAATGCCTAATAGTGAAATAGGTTTCTTTTCAAGTTTAAAGTTCAGATGAACTAAGATGTGGGCATACATTTTGTAGTTCTTTGCCGCCATGGAAACTCCCAGCACCTGCAACTGGCACTTTCTTTGTGCTTCATAATGAAACGAGTGAGGTAGTTTCCGCACAAAACGTGTAAGTTACGCATCTGGGAACGTAAGGTTCGGCTAATGTTTGCGGTTTGAATACGGCGAAGTGAAAGCCATTTGAAATAAGTAGCTTAATATGGGCAGCCAACTGGAGTTTCAGAGCCGGTTCCTTTCCCACTGAAGAAGTTTCTGAATCGGCATAAAAATCAAAATCAAAGTTATGAGGTGTGTGTGAGTGAGGGGTAGGGGAGGGGGGCAGGGAGTGCTTATGAGATTCAAACAGTGCTGAAAGCGGGAAACTGATGCCGCAGTCACAGACAGAAGTCTAACGCTGACTGAATGCTTCTTTAATTTTAAGATGAAGGATATAATCTTTTTCACGATGAAGGAGACAATAAGCCCCGAAACGTTGCCGAATGAACTGTCCGTTCGTTAAAAAAAATCTATGCCCGAAAAACGAAGCATTTCAAAGCGAGAAAAAAAATTTTAAAAATGGTGATGAAAATGTGGTCTTCCACCCTCTCTTTAAACATTATGAAGCCAAAAGTGCGGCAGATCCCCGGAAGAAACAAAACGTACAATAAAACGAGCGTGTATTGAGTAGCACGACACCATCTTCGATGCATTCTCTATCGACGAAGACCCTCGAGAAATGACGTTGGGAATAGAAGAAAGGTGAATGCAAGACTGAACGTACAGGTGAGCACAAAACATAATGAGCATGAGTGCATATATTATGGATACAAATGAATCTACTCTCTTTATGAAAGGAGTTCTTAATAAACCATCGCTGTGGCGGAAGGAGCAGCTGAAGTGTGGGAAATACATCGGAGAGAGAGAGGGGAACGCTAAGAATGGTGAGATGAGTGGAAGATGACAAACATTATTATACCGAGAAATGGCCGCGAAGAAAACTACGAATGCGGAAGTGCCATCCCATTAAGAAATTACGCCCCTTCAAAGCCTGCGTATGACGTTGTACTCGGGGCACTCAACTCGCATCACTGCCACTTCATCGAGGAACTTGGAATTACCCTTGGGAACTCAAGGCAGAAGCTCGGAAGGTCACCAAAGTTTCAGGAACAAAAAAAAAAACGACGAAAAGATAAATACATAGGATGACGAGCATAAGTATTTATAGGAACGCTCGAACGAAAAAACAACACAGCGAGACTAGAAGAAAACGCGAAAAATATCCCGTATTCTCCTTTTTTTGTTTGTTGCTGTTGAAAAAAACTGTCAGAAGCGCGGAAAACATTAGTGCGAAGCGAAGAAAGAGAGAACGTCTGCGCACTTAATTCGTAAGACAACTACTTAGTTACCCGTGTTTTCACAGCCTAGTAATATGTGGAAACCCAAGTCAATTCTTCTTTTCCCCTCCTCTCTCAAATTCCTTTCCCTCACTAAAGGCTGCTCTCTGACGGTGATAAACGCTGCTCAACCAAGCTCTGTCGAACGTATACTCGGAATATTATTCCTCGTGCGTTTTCTCCCAGCATGCGCCATGGAAGAGCTTGCACGCATATGCATGTAAATAAAATGATAATCGAACGAGAGGCGAAGAAATGCCAAAGAATACAACAAAAGAAGAACATGACCCTGGGGAATAGATGAAAGGTGATTGCAAGGCTGAACGTACAGGTGAAGACAAAACATAATAAGCATGAGTGCATATATTATGGATACAAATGAATCTACTGTCTTTATGAAAGGAGTTCTTAATAAGCCATCGCTGTGGTGGAAGGAGCAGCTGAAGTGTGGGAAATACATCGGGGAGGGAGAGGGGAACGCTAAGAATGGTGAGATGAGTGGAAGACGACAAACATTATTATACCGAGAAATGCCCACGAAGAAAACCACGGATGGGGAAGTGCCGTCTATCTCATTAAGGAATTACTACTAATTTGGGGCCACGCGTATAAAAAAGCGGTAATCATAATTCACGTTAAAGGACTTGGCGTAATTCCTTCTTCAGATATTCTCCACAAGAGGCGCTGATTCAATTCTTTTTTTCATTTTTTACTGGACCTTGGTGATCTCATTAGGACGTGGTTCCTGCTTTCTAGAGAACGTCCTCAAGTTTGTTTTTTTTTTCGCCTTCTAGTACACGCTGTACGAGTCGACATTGTGGTGGTTGTGAAAGTGATCATGAAGTTCGCTGGTCGCATAACTAAGTGACACATCAGCGAACGATGTCGGTAATATGTTTAAATATATTAGGTTCTGAATAACTTCTGTCAAGCATCAGAGCAATGCGGCAGCCCTCTTTGACTTGGAAACGGCGTCTGGCGGACTTGTATTGTCACTTCGGCTAAGCGCACCAAATCGGTACACGATTGTTTTACTCACGTTGCGTGGGTTTCCTTATCACGAGTAGAGGGCGTGTAGTGCACGTAGCAAAGTTTGAAGTCTGTCATGCAGCACTTTCTTTATATCGAACGCCTTAGAAGACACTCTCTTTATATGGCGAGAAATATTAAAATGCTGTAAAATCCGGGTAAGTTCAAGTCCAGAGGAGAGAAAGTGCACTTCGTTAGACGCGTTTGTCTTCAGTTTTTGTTTAATACAAAACTGCATATATGTCTCTAAATATACCCCGCCACTGTTCACGTTTTTCAACCTCTCTGCCTTCTCTCTTGTTGTTCTTGTCCTCCTCCTCCTGTTCACGTTTTTCAAAAAAGGGCACTGCCAATTTTCTAATGCTCCGTGCAGGACGGTGGCCATAAATCAATAGTGCACGCACTTGTGCTGCCGTAAATATACTTACAGAAAACACTAAAATAAACCATGGCACTCCAGTCGTACATAAATCTTCAGGAATCGCTGGCAGGTATTGCATTCGTCTGACCTTCATAATTAGTGATTCCTGCGGCTTTGTTTACTAAAACGTGCTCACGCTTATCGGCTCAAACACAGATATACTTTGTGCAGATGCCTAAACACAACGCATTGTTTCGCTCCTACTAAAATATTTTGTCCCAAATAGTCGCTGTAATGTAATAAAGATGCTCTATGTCACGGATCTGAAGATTAAGCATATGCATGTTCGTATTATCATTGGCATGTTGAAGGGCTCGCCATATTTGCTGCTATAGCAGATAGCAGACATAACCAGATTTCCGACTGTTAGCTCTTTTAGGATTAAGTGTGCTTTGTATACACTGTCTGTGCTTGTTTTTTGTTACTAATTGGTCTGTATCCCCATCAGACAATGCTTTTTTGGAAGTTCTGCTGTATGTTCTATAAAAATAAGTTTGTGCCGATTTAATTCCTTGGCATCGGGTCTTCATTAGGAGATTCTTTCTTATGGCAAGCCAGCCATTGGCTGAACTGTGCCATGAGTAGTATTTCTGACACATTTTACGACGGAATTTTCCCACGTTTAACAGACGTAGTTTCTGTGTGTCCCACATACACGTCATAACTTAGTAAACACGCACCTGTTCACAGCAGTTCGCTTTCACGTGTATGAGTGATGCCCTGAGCGTTTCTTGTTTAGTTATTGCTGCGTTCTGGAGGGCTTATCTCAACACACCAAATACATGAACACTTCATGAAATTTCCGAACAAGTGTTAGGCTGCGGTAGGTGCAGAAAAACAGTGAAACGACGTTGGCACAATTCACTGATAAGGGTGCTTCACTGCCAGAAGAGACTTTTTTGTGGTGAAACAAACGCTAAAAATGCAGTGCGATAGTTTTGTTGATTTGTAAGCCTACTAAATAAGAACTCTCCACAAGTTACGCGTACTATCACAACTTAATTTCACTTTTGCCTTCAAATTTACATATAGGAAGGGGCGGCAAAATTGACAACCGTTAATTCAAATCACGCTGCTGTAAACGAACGGCCCCGCACGTGAGCAAGTTTTTCTTTCCTTGCAAAACACGCATGAAATTGATAAACTTCAAAGAAAGAAATATTATGGCTACAACAGTGGCCAAAATAAAGAGGAAACGTGTTTGCCTATTTCAAGGAGCAGCATTGGGCAGCTACGCGATAATTGTATTTATTTATTTATTTATTTTCAAATACTGCAGCCCCGTTATGGGGCTATCGCAGGAGTGGGTACACAGCAAGAAATAATAAAAAGGTACAAAACAAAAGAGCTGAATACACAAGTACATTGGCAGATCATAGAAATACAAAAATTTTACGAACAGAGTTATACAAACAATGAAAGGTTTACGGAACACCGTCTTTTAATGCCTTCAAAAATTCATCTTTCTGCAAAGACCGAATATGACCTGGTATGAGGTTCCACATTTCAATACATCGAGCAAAAAAGGTGTATTTGAAGAAATCAGTACGAGGACGAAACACAGATACATTAAGTGCGTGGCTGTTTCTGGTGGATGATGGTTTGGCAGGTGTTATGTAGTTGTTGTGTGGTAAATATTGCAGTGAATTAAATAAATAGTGAAAAAGTTTTAGAGACTCGATGTCTCATCTTTTAGAAAGTGATGATAGACCAAGCTGCGCTAGATGGCATGATGGTGAAAAATTACGATCATAGCGTCTGTAAATGAATCAAATTGCTTTTTTCTGAATGGATTCAACGCGTTTTATGTCAGTGATTTTATAAGGGTACCATACAGTGCCTCCATACTCAAGGATCGGTCGTACGAGGGTTTTGTATGTAAGCAGTTTTGTTTCCCTTGGAGCTAAACGTAGTGAGCGGTTAAGTTATCCAAGTTTCTTCAGAGCCTTGTTGCATGTTGTATCGATGTGACTAGACCATTGTTTACGTGCAATAAAACGCAGTCATCAGCGTAAAGACGAATTTTAGTGGAAACTGTGTCGGGTAGGTCATTTATATATAACAGAAAAAGTAATGGCCTTAGCACGGATCTCTGGGGCACTCCGGAAGATACACGTGCTTTAGATGAATGGAAGGTGTTAAATGATACGTATTGGCTACGACTTGAAAGGAAACTTCTAATCCACTGAACAAGCGATTGGTTTTTTAGTAAGAGATTGAGTTTATATAGAAGTTTTGAATGGATGACAGTATCGAAGGCTTTAGAAAAGTCTATGAATAATGCGTCCACCTGAAGACCTAGGTCAAGAGCTATAGATATGTCATGAGTGAATTCTGTCAGCTGAGTTATGGTACTAAATCCACGCCGGAAACCATGTTGTGCATTGGACAGAATATTGTTAGTTTCGAGAAAATTGATGATGTGTTTGAAGACAATATGTTCCAGTGGTTTGCATGAGTGAGAGGTTAATGATATAGGCCTGTTTTAATACAGATTGGCTACTACCTGAGTTGTGGAGTGGAAAGACTTGTGCAATTTTCCACGATGATGGAACAGTTGATGTTGATAATGATTTGTTGAAAATTACTGACAGGTATTGGCTTGTCCATGAGAATAGCGATGAAGAAAAATATTATTAACATTGTCTGGGCTAGACGACTTTTTTGAATCAACATTTAAAATCAAATTTAAAACACCAACTGTAGACACAGAAACATCATCAATAGAAACAAGCGAGGCATGAAGTGGAGTGCAAGAAGAAATTTCGTGATTATCCTGAGCAAAGACAGACGTAAAGTATTCGTTAAATGCATTGGCAATGACCTGTGGCTGGCTAGTAGGAGTTTCATTAAGGACGAATGTACTAGTAGAGCATTCCTTTGGCGAGATTGAGTTCCAAAATTTTCGGGGATTATTCTTAACCATATTTGGCAAGGTCCGCCCCCGAGGCCGCCTCCGAGGCTGGCGTGGTTGACACATACATTACAGATCACTTCCCGTTTACATAACATTTAATGCTAGGCGCTCCAGTGTCGATAGCTGTTTTTACACATCTGTGCTGGATCATGACAAGTTTATCGATGCTATAACTACAACTGACTGGTCACTTGTTAAGTCCGATATTCTTGACAATTCCTGCTCCGACGTAGAGGCTATGCTACAGAAATTCTGCGCTTTATTTTTAAAGGCCGTAACATCTAGTACATCAACTGTTAAATGCAAAAAACGGTATAAATTTCCCCACAATCCATGGATGACAAACGGCTTATTGACAAGTGTTCGTAAAAAAGATAACCTTTACAAAAAAACAAAAATACAGCCTTTTAATACTTCGCTTGCCCGCCGATACAGGAAATATTGCAACAATTTGAAAATTTTACTCCGAGAAGCAAAAAAAGCGTTATTATGAAAATGAGTTGACCAAACATCAGGGGGACCCTAAAAAACAGTGGAACCTTTTGAACAACCTTTTAAACGAATCATCTGGAAACTCACCTATATCTGAAATAATATATAATAATATTTCTTTGCAACAGCCAACTTCTATTGCAAATGCTTTCAGCGATTTTTTTTCTAGCATTCCTACTACACAATCGGTCATACCAAAATGTTCCGTTTCTCTGGTCGCTTCTTCATTTTTTCTTTTGCCCGTAACCGCTGACGAAGTATGCTCAGTTCTCTTGAATTTAAAAAATAAAAGCGCAGGTCTCGACAATATTTCTGCGTATCACTTAAAACTGGTTGCGCGTAATATTTCTGGGATACTTAGTGATATCATTAATCTTAAGTTTCAGCAAGGCGTATTTCCTAAACTTTTAAAGAAATCTAAAATAGTTCCGGTATTCAAGAAGGGTGACAAAAGAACAGTTTCTAATTATCGGCCCATATCAATTCTTTCTTCCCTCAGCAAAGTTATTGAAAAACTGTTCTTTGATCGTTTAAGTAATTACCTAAGCAAATTTAATATACTTCATCCGTGTCAATTTGGCTTTCGTCAGGCAGTTCGACAAGCTTAGCACCAGTTTCATTGATAGATTACTTAAAAAATCGATTGACTCGGCAAATTTGTTGGACCTGTCTTCCTAGATTTCACCAAGGCCTTTGACACCATTAATCATGCCACCCTGTTTAACAAATTGGAGGCCTATGGGGTAACTGGAGCTCCATTAACCTTCCTGAAAAATTATCTGCACAATAGAGAATGCTCGGTGTACGTATCAGGCGCTTCTTCTGAAACTAAGCTAATCAATCAAGGCGCGCCCCAGGAGTCTATTTTAGGCCCTTTATTATTTATTATTTCCATTAATGATCTTGTCGATGCAATTAAATCAACTCACTGCGTGTTATACGCAGACGACACGACTATAACTGCAGCTGAGGACTCTCTAACTACTCTTACTTTACACTTGAATAACACACTTCTAGATATTACTAAATGGTGCTACGAGAACCAAGTTATTATTAACCTAGCCAAAACCAAGTTTATGATATTTAGGTCCGCTCAAAGGCCATTGCCTTTTCATCAACCCTTAACCCTAAGTCCTCCCTCTCTACCCACCTGTGATACTGTAATTTTTCTTGGTGTACATCTTGACTGCCATTTAAAGCTTAATCTCCACACTGATCACCTCAGAAAGAAAATTGCATTCGGAATTCGGGCTATAATAAAAGCTCGTGAAGTTTTTCATATAAACGTACTTAAGTCTCTGTATTTCGCCTTCATTCATTCCCATATTATGTATGGTATCGCTGCTTGGGAAAACACGTATGACTGTCATCTATCACCAATTCAGAACATACAAAATCAGGCGATCCGCATTATCACTAATAGCTCACGATACTCCAGTGCAGGCCATCTACTACAATACAACAAAATCCTACCTGTTCGTAAGTTATTTTTTTATAGCATAGCCGTTCTTCTGTTTCAATTGCACAATGCACTGCTACCGTTTGAGTTCATTGATTCAGTTTTCCTACAATACAACAATGTAACCAGATTTGCAATGAACCTTAACTTTTTGCTACCCGCGTCGCACACAATATATAGAAAAATGACCTCTGCCTTTGCGGCCATTACTTTTTGGAATAACATGCCTCTTTCTGTTAAAACGATGCCCACATTGTCATCATTCAAAAAGTCGCTTAAATGTTTTCTGTTAAATTATTAGCTGCCTGTATATGGGCTTTTTGGGGGCTTTGCGTTTTCGGTTATGCCATTTAGATCATTGCATTTCAATTGACAATGTCCGCCGCTGAACGAGATGTTTTTTTTGTTCTTTCTTTTTTCTTTTCTTATTTGCCTTGCTTTTTGTTGCCTGATGTGTCACTTAGCCTATAATAATTAGTCATCACTCTATATTGTATAATTGATTTCCATTCACTCGTTGCTTGTTAACTTGATCTGATTTATTGATTGTTATAATGCATCGAGGGTCCCGTTACAGTTTTTAACTTTGGGACCCTCGTCTGTATATTAATATTACTGTACTACTTTTTTGAAATGAAAAATAAACTGAAACTGAAACTGAAACGAGAAAAAAAAAGTATTTAGCAGCATTTATTTTCCTACGAAGTTCCTCCTTCACTGTATTGAATTCAGCTCTACGCAGGGCATTGCCATTACGACTTGCATGCCTTAGTCTTGATAGTCGACGCTTTAAATGCAGTATTTCTCTCGTTATCCATGGAAGTTCAGTATTTTTCTTTTTAGTTTTTAGTGGTACATGTGTTTCAATAGATTCTATAACAAGGTTTCCAAAATAAGACACCAAACTGTTGACATCACCAGTATAGCTAAGTTCTTTAAAAATGTCAAACTCGCTGCTTAAGGTGTCAATTATAGACACATCGTCAGCCAGGCTATAATCGCGAAAAGTTGTACATTCATAGCGGCGTTTAGGAACTGTGCAATTAAGAGAGATTAGTACACCTTTATGATCAGAAACACCATTAATGACCTGAGCTGCGAACCCCCTCGTATACAGTAAAGCACTGAGAAAAACGCAGTCCAGTATAACATTCTCCCTTGTGGCATCAGTGACAACTTGTTTAAGACCTAAGTTTAGTGAAAAATTAATCACCTTTCTACAAATTAATGAATCGGTGCCCAAAGTGGAGAGCGATGGCCATGAACTGCCAGGCACATTAAAGTCTCCCATGCAAATTAGGTTACCTGAAGAAAAGCCTTTTTGTTGTATAAAACTACTGAGTACTGTGAACTGATCTAGTGATGAACCTGGGGGACGATAAAATACACCGACAATTGTAGGAGAGTTCACGATATGAACCTTGCACCAGACGGTTTCAATATCTGCAGGTGACTTTAATACAGAAAAACTTAAATCAGACCTCAAGAAGTTGGCAACGCCGCCACCTCGGCCATGCAATCGATCAGTACGAACAACAATAAACCCTGGTGAAGTAATTTCAGAATCATATATGTCGCCATGAAGCCAGGTTTCCGTGATGCCAATAATGTGAGGACAATAGGTAGCAAGCAAGTGTACAAAATCAGGAAATTTATTAGTGAGACTTCTGGCATTTATATTGATAATGGTGCGAACAATCAGCAATCAGCCCAGCTGGTGGCGTTGCCCTCTCCATACTCTCACCATCTTTTCCTACTCCATGTTATGCAATACTATGTAATACTGTAGCGTGCTTTACCCTTTCATCTGCTTTGACTCCTCCTCACCCTCAATTCTCTTTCGCAGCCTGTGATACTATATAATACTATATAATAATATGCTTATTTTCTTTCTAGGGGCGAAGCTCCTTAGGCCATTGGTCTGTAGACGCAAGTCTCTCTTAGTACATGACTGCCCATAGTTCTATGACTCACTCAGCAGGTTCTGAGTGAGATGGACAGACAAACAAACGGTCACACGAACAGACAGACAGACAGACAGACAGACAGACAGACAGACAGACAGACAGGCAGGCAGACAGACAGACAGACAGACAGACAGACAGATGATCTTCTAATGATTTCTCCATATTTCCCTTTTTTCATCTCTTATTCTATCTCTATCTCTGGGCGCTCGTTCTGAGCAAACAGGAGAAAAATAAGGGGACGAAGGGAGCATCTGCTGGTTCATGGAGATTGTTTTCGGGGGTCTAAAAGCTTAACATATCCGCCGTAGTAGTAGATATAAAGTATAGTAGTGGATAAATGACGAACAGAAGGCTAAGAAATAAAAAGGCGATTCATCTCAAACAGAAAAGTAAAACAATTGCCAACAAAAAAGGGAGTTTAGCAAATGAGCCACCACACGTCTACACTCTAAACCAAAACGGAGCAACAGGGGTATAGGGGTTGCTGCTTTCAGGGAGCAATTGCATTGCCACTCCCATTACTCTCCTAAAAGGAGTAACTGCAGAGGGAGGAACCGTTGCTCTCCTTTCAGTTCCTCCTTCGGGGAATGAACAATTACTCCCTCCAGTTCCTCCCTGCAGACCAACAGTTACTTCCACCAGTTGCTCCCTGCCGACCAACCATTACTCCCACCAGTTGCTGTTCTAAGAGCAACAGTTACTCTTTACCGTTCCTCCCACGTGTTCGCAGTTACTCTCTGAAAACCAACTGCACATGCTTCCAGTTACTCCTTGGGGAAATGAGTATTTATCTCGAGTATGCTTGTCACACGCTTGACACATGGCGAGAGCTCCTTGGAAGAGCACTGCTTGGGTGCTTCTAACACAAAAAGTAGACAATATTGAAAGGAAAATAAATGCTTTATTGTTCTTTTTATGAGGCGACGTGTGACCACACGTAAAAGTAGACTTCGCCACACCACAGCCAGCACTAAACAAACACCATAATACATCAAAGGTTTTCTGCATCATCCGTGGAAAAACAATCTTGAATTTCTAGCATAGGGCAGTCTGTGTCATCATTGGTGAGAGAACGGCAACTTCTCCAATTCTGAAGAACTCAAGTTTCGCAGCTGGTGTTTCCATCAGGCTAGCGCATCAGAACGTCACCGCAGGCATATGTGAAGCATCTCATTCCTGCAAGAAAAAAAATAGAAGTGTGAGGTTAAACATGCCAGAATCAATTCTTAACAATGAGTCACACACTGCAGCAGCGCTTACATTCTAGGATGTCTACTGCAAAACGAAATGTGAAAAAAAGGAAGGTTCGGCCAAACGTTACTTGGCAAGCCATATAAATGCTGATGTGGTAGACGCTCTTCACATGATGTCTCAGACAGCAATATTCTGGAAGAAAATGTGCAGCGCCTCAACAAGGCATATTTGTAGCAGTTAAAGATACCCTTAGGTTCGGTTAACTTGTTTCCTATACACAGCTGAGTGACATTTCTATGAGCCCATTCACCAATGGGCATTCTAAATAAGGTCATGTGTGTGGCAAATAACACGTACTGTCCGCTCATGTTAAAATACTTATTTAGCTCGTGCACATAGTTGCTCTCGATTCTACTGTTCTATCATACGCTGCTGCGTCTTGAATTGTGCAATACCTGTAGGCACAAGCCAAGCATGCAAAGCCTGCTTGAAAGCAACCATTTGCAGAGGCTACATGATAATCTTCAGTATATTTCTTTGTACCTGACGCAAACAGCTGGACAAAACTATAGACAAATAAATGTAGACCGTGCTACCTTCAAAACATGCTTTAAATTTAGAAAACAAGGGTGCATTTGTTCACTCGGTTGACGAGTCACAGCCACGAGATATGTAAACGAAGCAATATATCTTAAGGCATGCACAGATATTCTGATTCTTTGCTTGACAGTGTCACAGATAGCTTGCCAATACATATATATTTGATAGCAACAAGATGTGAAGCTTTTATTAGTTCAACGTCTTGTTGGCTCGCAGCCAAACAGGTTACTGCTTGTGAGACAAACTGGAATAAGCACACCATGGTTTCCAAAAAAAAAAAAGCATTATTAGAAGTTAGCTCCTGGTGTGAATGTCTGCCTATTTATTTTGTGCTGCCTTCTACATGTGCCACAAAGACATTTGTTGAAGATGTGCTACCAGTCAAGCCAAGATCGCATACTTGGTCAATGTGATGGAAATACAGACACTAGAAACACTGCCACCTCTAGTAAGAGCATAACACTTCAGTATCTTGGACTATCAAAGAGGTGCACAAGAAAGTTAAGCCCACTCTTGCGGAACTTTGAATGCGAATATTTCAGAGTGGGGGAGGTCAACATGCTGTGGCATTTTTAAACCCACAAAACATCTGCAGAAAACAGGGTAAAGGCAAATCAAGAAACGCTGTTATGAAGGCCTGCACATGGACAGCTTTGTGAATCTAGGCCCAAGTGTTATGCTTTGTGCAAGCCAAAATCCATGTAAATAGGAAAAGCATACTTTTAGGAGTACCGGCGTAAACAAATCTTGGCAGTTGGCTTTTTAGTACAAACAGCAATCCCTGCAATGAAAACATAAACATTTTATCTTAACGGTAACAGTGTGAGCACACACACGGGCCAGCGGAGCCATGTCGAATTGTCAGTGCCAGCGTAACCATGTGGCATAATGAACTATTCTCTGGCCAACACATGCACAGTTTGCCCCTAAAAAGCGATGCTTTCATATACGTAGTACAAAAAGTCTGCACTTACCAAAATTCACTTGCTTTCTGTACCTTAGCATCGTTGGGAGCATCTTTATCTGCAGTATAACCAAATTTGTGTCATATCCCTGAAAAAAAAGTAAAAGACATGCATCAAATATTGTTTCATTTGGTAGCAGTGAAGTCAGGTTAAGAACAGCCAAGTGGGAATGAGCCTAATTATGGGCATGCGACAAATCCCAAACGGCGTTATTGAGGTTGTCGAAATTTTCGTCAATTGGTATTAACGTCGATATGTGACTTCAACGGCATGCCAAGTTTTCACAGCGCATAAAGATTTCATGATGCAGAATAATGACAGCGCTAACGAGAACATACAGCATTTATGGTTGTCTTTTACAATATTCAGTTTTGCTAAGGTTTTGCATCACTAAAGAAATCTGAAAGATTTGGGTCATTCCTCCTCCAATTGTTCTGTCAATATGTAAACTGCTCGCTTGATGGTGCGCTTATAAAATAGTACGTTCAGCGCAGAGGTGAAGCAAGTGACGCAGTGATGTGGGCAGATTTTTTTTTTTTTTGGCGTGCGGGGAGGGGGGGGGGGGGGGGTCCGCTTATCTGAATAGGCCGGGCAAGCGAATATGGTCGTCAATTTGGGCTCCCTACGCCCGGCCTAAAAAAAATTCTGTGTGCAACCGCCTGGCTATGCCAGTGAAGTGATGCGACAATGATTTGTTCACTTACTGATTTACATACACTTTACATCTGTAAAAAATGCGGCCCAAGGCCCCAACACTCAGCCGTTAACATTACATAAAGCCAATGGTAGAAAAGTGCCAGTATGAATGCAGCTACAACCCCGCCCCAATGTTTTTTCAAGCGAGGTAGTGTTGCGGAAATGAACTTTTAACTGCAAAAGTACACTGGCACTGCAGTGGTGACAGGGGAAGCAAGAGGGTATGCAGGCGGTAATAGAAGTAATTTAGTCCGATACGGCTAGCAATGGATACGGTGAATAAGAGCAAATCATTTCTCTTTCAATAGCGCAACCACTCAACAATGTATTGTAAGAGCAATAAATGTTGCTGGAAATGCCACTAACCTGCACGCTGATGCATGCACAGTCCTCTGTCCGACGAGCGAACAGGCTTGCAGATAGCTGGAGACGTGTTTACGATGTGTTTGTTCCACCCAGCAGCAAAATCCACAACTACTTCGCGCTCCATAAAGATAAATATACACTAACCTTCATCACGAATAAGTAGAAACGCAAATCTGCGACACGCACACACGATCAAAACATAGCTCACAAGCACGCACGTCCATGTGCTCGCCAACCACAGACCATATGAAAATGAGTAAGTAGTGCGAACGCGAACCTAGTGCGCCCAAAAAAAAAAAAACGTCCAGCAGTGGCAGCACAGGCGTCAGCGCAATAATTTCAGTGTGTTCTCCTAATACAATTATAAAAAAAAACTGAGGTACACTAAAACTCATGAATAAATTTAAAAATTTGAGTGTAATTTTTATTTAGTGCTAGTCAGCATAAACACTGAATAAAAATTACTTTGTAACTTACATCGTTTGCTACACTAGCGCCACACTTGTCGTGCGGGCGCAGATGGCGCAGATTTGACATTCTGCCCTCAAACTACACGGTGAAGCGTGCTACTAAGTGTATGGCTGATGAGAAGCGCGTCTGGGTCCGCTTTTTTTAGATGCGGAGCATCTTATACTCGCGCCTTGTAGTGCGCCGTCCGCACCGCTTCTCGAACATTCGACAGCTGACGCGCGCGCATGCGCCGTCGCGCCGTCGCCCACTCTTCCACCATCTGTGCATCCCTTCCTCCTCTACACACCGCGCGCGCTTCACTCCTCCACCATCTGTGCACCCTTCCTCCTCTACACACCGCGTTCGACATCTACAATTCTCCTGATTCTCCAGTGGACGCGCATGTGGCGTCGCGCTTCGAGAACATTCAACAGCTGACAGTGCATGCGCCGTCGTGCTGCATATATACTCAACGTCGGCGCTCGCTCGCTCAGTTGCCGCTCGTCGGTTGGTTTGTACGGCGCGTCGACGTCCAAGGTCGCGGTGAAATGAATTCCAACGAATCCACAAACACAATGATCGACGTCCTTTCGACCAGCGCCGCCCTTTCGCATACGTGTGTACGTGTTCACTCATTTAACACTCCCTCCTACAACCACGTTAACCAATTTAGCCATCGACCCAAGTAAGTCGCAATTTAACACCCCATTTCACAACCACGTTAACCAATTTAGCCATCGACCCAAGTAAGTCGCACTTTAACACCCCGTTAACCAATTATATGCTCCGCATCCTCCTCAGTGTTCCCCCGAGGGAAGCTGCGGGCAATTTTTTTTTTCTTCTCCGATATATCTGGGCGGGGGGGGGTGCTTCTTATGCACGTGTTTCGGTGCTTGATCGACTTTGACGCCCTTACTTCGCGGACGAACGGCGTGTCTAGGCTTTTTTTATCGTTGTTTTGCACGTGTTTCGGCGTTCGGTCCGCTTTGACGTGCCAACTCTCCATTCTGCGGCTGCGTACGTTAGGTATTTGCCGTACTGTATTCTCAGGCCTTCTGTGTTAAGCCAGCGCTGCTATCTTATTATCTACGGATGCTAAAATAATTCACTGTTTTGGTTTGGTGAAGTTTGGCACACAGAACAAACAATAATCTGGCCCATGAATATCAATGTGGGTGGCATGCATATTTGTGTGCGGTGTCCTGCCGGGGAGTAACCGTTGCATGACGAGAGCATTTACAGCGGTTCCTCCTTCCGTTGCTCCCTTACAAACTTAAGATGAATACAGTTGCTCCCCCATTCTCGAACAAGTCGGCCATATTGTTCCGCTTGGTCTTTTCGGAGAGTAACAGTCGGTCTGAAGGAGTAAAAACAGCCGTTGCTCCCATTTTGGCCATTTTTGGCTTAGAGTGTATCTGATAACGATTGAGCCAACAATTTGACGCATGATGCATTTCACCATGATACTGCCCGTATGGGTGCAATGTGGGTCCGCAATTAGATAGTGTACAAAAAAAGCAATTCACATCATCCCCCATTATAATATTGCTATCTTTATTTATTCTAAGAAAAGGGAACTATGGAAAGACGGTGGTTATCCTGGCTTGGAGGTTAGCCTGCATGGCCTGGCTTGCATTACAAACACAATGTTCTAAATAGACGTACACATATGTTCACAACTGCAGTAAAAATAAGTAAAGTGGACGCTGGGTGCTAGAAAGTTACATTAAATATGCGCAGGTTACGGGTTCTACTGCTACCAGTTCTGAGTTGTCTCTTTCTAGTGCTTTCAGGTATATTTCTTATTTATTATCACAATAACTTTATCGCAACCATCAGCCAGCACTGCTACGCAGTAGTAATTATTACAAGGCCTAACGGTGAACAGAACAAAAACGTTGAATATGCAGTCACTTCCTTACCTTCAATCGCCTGCTGGCTTCTTGAGCTTGCCACACAAAAGTCGAGTCCCCACTCGACTCTCTCTCATCCTCCTCATTCATACGTGGTAGGAGTGGCATTTGTCAAAAGCCGTGTGATGTCATTCACACAAAAATTTGAAGAAGCCTAGGGTGTTTCGGTGATAAGGAGGGAGGCGGCATCTTCGAAGTACACACACACACACACACACACACACACACACACACACACACACACACACACGAACGAGCATGCACGCACGCACACACCTACACACAGGGCCAATAGACCCGAACACCACCGTCTTGTATAGGGCAGGTCACGTCACGCAGGATGCCAAGCGAAGCACAATGCCAACATGGGAGGACAGCAGTGAAATGCCCGCCAGCAAAGCCGTGCCGGCCTGGGGACCCGGAAACACCCGACTCCCCGAAGGAGTGCGTTAATGCTTCCGTGGGTCAACCCGAGGACTGCTGTTGCTGATCTCTTCTTTGTGCCCCGGATTCTGCCCCTTTCACGCCACAGTTGCTTCTTGCTTATCATCTTTTGTCTCTGTTTTTGGTTTTCTTCGTTGTCTTCTCTTTGTTGTGTCTGCTCCGATGGGCTCGGTGGAGCGAGTAAACACGTCGACTAGGCGTAACAAGCCACCACGCCGAAAGAAAAGCACAGAGTTGTGCAGTAGGACTAAGACACCATCTTCACAGATGAAGAGCACGAAAACGAAAGATAAGAAAAAGAATAGAGAGAGCACAAGGAATTAAGAGTACGTGGGTGTGATTTTGGATGCATTGGCCTCCGCTATCCACCTGCCCGGACAGCCCTCCGGTACGATCCGCCCTCTGGTTACTGTTCTCAGACCTTCACCGTGGAAATTCTTCCGAGAACGCGAAGCCGCTAAAAGAATCTTTCAAATAAAGAAAAAGAACTAACGATACTGTGAGCACCCCGTTGAAACTTTAGGAGAGTATAAACAATTATCTAACGTACGAGTGTAAAAGCTTGGTTGAGTTTGGCTTGGGTTAATGGTCGCGTATTTCACAGCGTGCGAACATAGCAAAACTGCCCCATTTTTCTTCTGTCACACTCGGAGAAAAGCAGGGAGTTAGGAAAAGAAAACATCTCGTGTGCTCCCCTCGTTTGAAAGACGAAAAGACGTAATTCAACTGAATCAATTAAAAAACAGCGAAAGGGCTGGCCACAATAGCGTATAAGCACGACGGGTTCTCGAAATTACTATTAGGCTGTCAAAATTAGCAAACGCCAAGACATTGTTTAGGCTCTGGTGCGGTTGAATGCCATCTTACGTGGTTTGGCATGACTATCTTTGTATTCGGAATTCTATCTGTACTAACAGTATTTTTTTATTCGACAGATCTGTTAAAGCCCGAGTAAGACAGCTGAGGCGCCGGCTGGTCATCTATCGCCGCAAGTGCAATAGAAATTATTCGCAACAAAATAATGAGTTGCGAATCTATTCGCGTGAAATGGAATGGAATAAAAAAAACTTTCTTTTAGTCCTGCAGGACACGCTTAGCACGTAGCGGGCGTATACCACGTAGGGACCGGCATGAAGTACCTGGCTACCACCTCGTGGGCCTGCTGGACGGCTCACTTTTAATGGGCCTGAGACGGCCCACTATAAATAATTATAAAGGAGTCCGTGTGTCACGTTATGATGAATAGCATGGAACCTATGTCTAGCGGAACACCATGACATCGAACTCCACCAATAATGATGAAGATGATGACGATGATGATGATGATGGTGGTGGTGGTGGTGGCGGCGGCCTACACGTATGCTCTGTGGGATTGGTCAGAATATAAATAATTTACAAAAAAATTCAACACTTAAGATTTATCACTACTAAAGTGTAGAAGAGGTAACATAAATTAGTGATGCAAATTTAGAAATTAAACCACGACTTATTCATCCTTTTTACTTCTTTGACCTTTTCTCTGTTTCACTGTGGCCCACACCCTCAGTGACATAGCCCATTATCATCCAATGGCTGTGACACGTTGTAGCTGTGAACCTGCAATCCAGTACACAAGAAAGAGAAAGCGAAAACAAAAGGAAAGGCCGGGAGGGTAACCAAGTTGCGCAAGGTTTGCTACCCTACAATGGAAAAGTGGTCGAATAAATAGAGAACAACTAAAACGCTCCCACGCACTGCAGCGTTGCCAGCGTCTACCAGAACGTCACCAAATAAAACTGTTATATAGTACAGTTCGACTGAGACTGCCTCAATCTCAGACAGTCGTGGTGGTACCGTAGTGAAGTCAGAATCAGAGTAATGAAGTCGCAGAGTAGAGAGTTTCAGTGGCACGTCCGCTAGGTGAATTGCGTCCGCAGGGCCTTGCGTTCTATTCTGTTCTCCTCGAGAGCACTGAAAATCTCTAATGAAGGGAATTGCCTAGACTAAGCTACTAGAGAACACAAGAAAAAAACGGTTAAACTCTCAGGAAAAGCTGTAATTCGCGATACGCTGCTGTCTTGTCCACGATGTAGAAAGCTGGGCAAGTACACGTTAAGAGAGAAAAAAAAACTGCAAGCCTTATTGTGATATAAAGCGAAACAACGATGGCGTCCCGGTCTGGAACAATAAGAGGATCCAAGCACGTTCGGCCAACAGCTTCTGTTTCATCGGAGTAAAAGCAAGATGCTCCGTGCGGACAAGCCCATTTTTTCACGCCAGACGCGGCCGCTTCGGAAGAAAAAAGGCGAGGCACTAACCAATGTGCTCAGTTTACGTTACGCTTTGATACAGCGCTTTATCGCTCTTTTTTCTGTCGTTTAATTGAACACCAAGACTCTCGTTTGAATAGAAAGACACGGGAAACGGTGGCGTGCATTGTTTTTGAGTAAGAAAAAAAACAAGGACCCGCGCACGTATACCGCGAATCTATCCTGATAAATAGAGCTGCGACAGACGACGAGCAATCCACTTTGTATATAAAGTGAGCAAAAGTACGGAAAGAAAAGGCTAAACAGGAAAAACAGCACGCGGAGCTAGGTCGACAAACTAAAGGAACTACAACGAAAAACAAAGGCTAATAATAAACGAGACTGCGAAGTAGCCGGATAGCTTCGTTCAATGAACATCATTGAACAAAGCCGGTTAAGGTCGGTTAAGCATGTCGAATATATGCACCAAACAGCAAATGAACCGCTTCTTTCTGCGCCACTTAATCCTCAACAGTTTCTAATATTTAGGTAGTTAAGTGGACCGTTTATCTCTACAAGCAGCTTTTACACAAAGTAATTGAAAACAGAAATCGTTCATCACTTTCGCATTCGCAATCAAGTCTTCTATTCGAGTCCACATTGGAGCCGTAGCCACGTGGTATCAATATTTTTCTACGCTGTAGAATTTGCTTTCCGCAGCTGCACGCGAATGATCAGCTTTAACTACAGAGACCAGGCCTGCTAGTTTTAGCATTCCTGCTTTAGAGATCAGGCCTGCTAGTGATGTGATAAAGAGCCGTCCAGTTGTCCGAAAATTCTATCTAATATCTGGCGTTTTGAGCCCCGAAACCACAATATGATTATGAGGGAAGCCGTGAAGAGGGGTTCCGGAATTGTGACCATCTGGTGTTTCTTGACATGCACTGGCATCGCCGACAGCAATACTTCACTCTCAAGCCATAGGCGGAACAAAGAGAAGCAAACAAAAATGCAAACTGAAAAACGAACAAAAATAGGATCAGAGCTTCTGCGCACTCGTTACAGGCTACCAGCGGCGAAAACGTGCCAGCCCTTTGCTTCTATGGTGTTCGCTTTCTCTCTGGCGATTAGCCGGGCACCACGCTTTAATCACCAGACGTCCATGCGGAAAAGGGAAGACGCACTACACTGGCGCCTGGTACGCTGTCCCATGAAAACAGATCACGCGATCGTTCGCAAAGCTAGACAAGTTTAGCCGCTTCTTTGGAATTTAGTTTGCAGCTGAAACATAAAGATATTACTACTACTACGACTACGATTTGTCCGTAGTAGTTAAGTTGTTGGTTTTTTTGCATTTTTATTGAAAAAGTATACAAAGAAGCAGTCATCGCTGTTTCTTCTGTATACATGCAGTGGGTGTGCCGCTCGCGAGAAACATTTGTATTCTCATTTAAGACAATCTCTTGACATCATGCGGCTCTTAAAAAAGAAACGCAACAAATTAGCTATCTTCTACAAACACCATGTGGTCCTACTCAGCGCAAAGGAAGCTCGACGAGGTAAGAGAGATAACGTGCATGGCGTCACCACACAGGACCCGCAACGAAGGATATAACGTGGACGTTATCAGCGCCATAGAAATTCGCTTCTATAAAGTGCCTGAAGAAGCGTTGTCGTCGTAGTGCAAGGTACCACAGAAATGTGGTTTTGGTGAGGTAATTCAGTCGAGGAAAGAACCCACGAAATGTGTAAATACGCTCTGAGACTGTTGGGTAACGCACTCTGCAGCAAGCTGAAATTATGCCTAATATTTTATTATATTCGAAAACACACGCATTACTTAGATGGATGTTTGGGCGGTGCTATGTGTCAATATAATTTTTTTTTTCTGAAGCGTCATCAAGCAGCTCAATAATACATGGACAATATAGCTAGCTTCCAAAGAGTCCACTGGAGAATATGAAAGTGTGAGCACGATAGTCACTGTACAAATATGCGTTTTCAGTATGCTCTGCCTAGCTGTTTTATATGAGTTTTTTTCTGGTTTTTATATATCCTATAATCCAAGAATAGAAGTAGCCAGTGCTAAGGAATAGCACCCACTCCTGAAAATCATAAATGAACACCGCAAATTCGTATGTCTTGAATGTGTTTTTTTTTTCTTTTTTTTCTTTCACAAATTGTAACGCGCTGGCTTAGGCACATAGGGCGCCCCACGCGGAAGCTCTGAAATTCTCTTCGCTTCGATGGTGACTATTTACGGCCAAAGATTTCGTATTCGCTGTCACGACTATGAACTTTTTTTAGAGCAAACGGTGTGCTCATTAATTATATTATTCAAAGCACTGAGGGCGTGTTTTGGACAAAACTTTTCATAAGAGAAGATGTCGACGTTCTAACGTCGCCATATCCTTACTGAAGGTCAGAAAGACAATAATAAATAGTACCACCTATAAAAAAGGTTTGGCAATTCACTATTAAGATAGGCCGTGTTTTTCGGCCCGACCTTAATTGTCACTGTGCGTTTCGTAGTCACCTTCTATAATCACATTTTGAACGGGCATTGATACGTGTGGTACTGTAATGTTCAGATGGTATGCTTCACTTAAAGTGCGTCTATATTCCTCCCGAGAGAATTCCGATATAATTTGAAAACGACGCAACCGTTTGCTTAGCCTGAAGCTGCTTTCTAACAAAATTAGATAACATTAAGCTTATCAGTATAAGCTCTATTCATATGCAAACGTAGTTACGCGCCTTGTTCCACAAGTCACAAGGCCTAACGTTAGTCATTGTGCACTCAGTAAATATATTTCTGGTAGCACATGCAAATTACTTCATGCATCACGCACATTATCAATATATACAACGCGTAAATCCGTAATGGCTGTGTCGTGGCACGCCGGATATTGTATAAAGCATTTTTAATCAATAAAGAGCCATGTTGTGTAAGTTCGTGCGTTTTTTAGTTTTGTTATTCTTTAATTATTACTTGAGTAGTTCAAGCAACAATTTTTGGTTTAGCAAAGGCAGTGTAATCTCCTGTGAGGCTACTACCGTCAATCGAGACCACCTGAGCAATATAAGGCCTCATACTTTGCTCGTCGCTTCTTCTTCTTTTGACTTGGAATTGATGCAAAATGCAGACGCTACCCATGAATTCGATCATCATGTCGGTTTAAAATGAAACAGCTACCGTCCGATCAATCACACCTCGCTCGCGACTTCTTGAAATATGAAGACGGCACGACAGCTACGCTTGGAAAATTTATATGCACCCCCACGCCATTGTTCTGTCGCTGCACCATAGTCATGCGTGAGTACAGGGCCATGGTGTACCATAGCCTTCGCGCTACCTGTCCTCAGAAAAAATCACAGGTCGTTCCCGGTTGTGACGCCAGGGCATCGTGATTCGCTCCTCGAGGTTTGTAAATTGGAAATGTACTCGGCCGTCAGAAAAGCGTTTCCTTTGTGCTGCACTTGCACTCTTTAGTCGTGGTAATAAACTGTTGACTAGGTAGCCTCCTCGAATCCCCTGTTGGTGAAGCCACTACCAGCCCAGAATGCCTGTCCCATGACGCCCCGAAGAGAAGGCATATCCCAGCAAACCGACCAACTTAACGGCTAATCGACTACTACGCATCTCTTATGTCTACTTTAGGTAGACACAAAAAATGCCACTCATATTCACGAAGTCGGGTGTTTTGTTTAAAGTGCGTCCGGACAGGAGGATGCTGATGAATGTGAAAAATAGGGCATTGACTCAGAAAGAAAACGAAGAAGACGTTTCAGCTTCACTCAAGGAAGATTTGTTCAGACAGTGCCCGTGCACATTGTGAATAAGCTACTGTTTACAAAGACATTGTAAACAAGATTATTGTGATGAGAACCAAAACACTTTTTTGCATTTATATTCATGTATTTTGTGGTTTATGACTAGATGGTAGAGCCTTCTTTATGACCCTGCTATTTTATTTCAATGACTACACTCGTATTCACCAACACCGGGTCATTGGCTGCGAGAAGTGACACACTGTGGGGCTACATATGTCAACTTCTGTCATGGGTGTCAATGGATGCCGACAAGACTCACTTTCGCCAGAATTTCACAGCTCTTGTCGCATTATGTCTCTGCGACAATTTCGGTTCTCGTGCCCAGTCGTGGCCAGCATTATCGGTGGCCTGATGAAATTGGTTGCCCTTGGGTAGGTTTAATAAATGCATCATTCTGAATACTTCGAAAGACATAGAAACCATCGTGAGTTGAGCAACTACACAGGACAGAGGTCAAGGAACTGCCGAGTACAAGCCCACCTGTACTCGTTTGTCCTGTTTCTAGGTGAACCCGAAGTACCAACTCGCCCAACACTCAACTCTATTAAACTTCAGAAGATATCTTAGCAACCTAGTTAACACCATACCTGCCAGCGTTTCGTCATCAAACGCCATGGCGATTGGGGCGTTTTAGTTTTTCTTCAAACCTGCCGCAAGATATATGTATACTAGAAGACTAAAATGACACAAAACAAACGCATGCAGCTTGGTTTTATGCACGTACGGCGCCACTTCGTAAACGCTTTTTTCGTCCGTTGCCCAAAAGGTATTGTTCAGTAACATATTGGCCTTCTGGTTTGTCTGCCTGCATATATTGCGCCTTATATGCGTAATACAAATGCGAGTCCCCGCACGGAAATGAACGACGGCTTTTTAAACAGGGTTCGGGCACTTAGGACCCATTTGTCCATCCTTGTAGACGTAATCAAAACGGATGAAGAGTGCGCGAAGACACAGCCTTCGCATGACGTCGCTATCTAGACAAGCAGCGAGCCAGGGCGAGCCCACTCCCGGACCGAATGATGGCAACAGCGAGAACTCTTATTCCCGAGAAGGGAGATCAACAGCGCGGTTACCTTAATGCGTTCGGAAAGAGTATGCACCCGTGCACAATGGTAAATAGCTTGAACTTTGCCGTTGATCACCGTTCGCTCATGTCTGGGTGTTTACGCGACGACGTTCGTTGTTAGATGGGTCGAACAAGGTGTGACGCTATAGCAGATCAACGACCACAGACATGTCATCCATGTGGGCGCTTGAAACAATGGCATCCATTAAATTGCTCCTCCCCTGTGTTAACTGTTATATAGGTGCCAGTGGCGTTGTTCATCAAGCCTAGAGTTATGGGGGGAATGTTTACCCGCTCGATGTAAACGCGATGTATGCGCCAGTAAGAAAACATATCCACAGACACATTCATATCCAATAGCAGATATTCGCATACACATACATCCAGAGACATCTACCAATCCCCTTTTCAATTTTCCATGTTTTATCTTCACGCTGCAAACATATTACATATATATCAGGAGAGCACAAAACACTTTTACGGGTCAAGTGTTTGTCTCGGCTTTTGGACGATAACAACTATTCGCCTATGCTGGAAATGAAAAGATAATTCATCATTATATTCTGAAAACGCTAACAAATTATAAATTTTTAAAAAATAAAAGGAAGCCAACATTTACATGCACGTTTTGTATTTACCACTTTCCTGTTCTTCATCGTACGAATTCTTTTAATTATTATGCCAATGTTAAAAGCACGCACAAAATGCTAAATGCATAACTGTGGTGACGGAGCGCAAAGGAAGGTGCAGAAGATTATGGGGACTGTTTAAAGCCCTGTAATGTCGAAATGCGAGTGACCATTTGCAAAGCATACTGTCCAAAAACTTATATGTACCACTTGCAATGATCAGATAAAGCTAATTACGCCTCGCGCAATGAAGACTATACTAGTTCGCAAAAGTAAACGTTAGCACGTATACGAATCGTTTTCCTTATTCGCGAGCACGGTAAATGATAGCCAGATGAATCGCTACGCTAATCACACGAGAATGTACAGGACGTTACGACGGCGAACGGCATAAACTCGGCCCTTATTCTGCGTTACAAGCTACAAGAAGTAAAGAAGCAAACGGAAACTGCCGCTTGGGTTATTTAATAGCGAGCGTCGCACGCGAGGTCGTTTCAAAGGTAACGTTTCCGCACGTAAAATGTGCATTTCGCGTGTGGCGAATGCGCGTTGTTTCAGTGCCTTTGGCAACCTCTACATACGGGTGGCACTGAACCACAGACTCAGGCACCGAAACTATGTTATGGTTATATAGGCTACGAAACAGCCTTGTTCATAGCTTCAAGCTGGTTTCAAGCTGCATTCGGGTAGAGGAAAACGAAGGCGCGTGCAGGAGTGATCGTTTGAGGATGCCGCAACGATGACGTAGCGGGGCTTGGAATATGCGCTAGCACCTGAGCTCAATGTCGCACAAAAAGAAGTCTGGTGCCAACCCGATGACGCCGAGCCATGCTCATAGGACTGCAGGAATAGCGCCTTTTACTCTTCTTCTTCTATGACTCCGACGCTCCTGAACGCGTATGATCATTGCTGGCTGATGATCTGGCAATAAGCCTTTATACTCTTTGCACAAAACTATGGTTGTTTGATACCAAATTGAAGAGGGATAGGAAAAGGACTCAGGGCGACACATCTTCGTACAGCGCTGTATAGCTTATATAGAAAAACAGGAAAAAACGAAGAGAGTAAGGGTGTCGACTGGTATAATGTAAACATCGTAGAATAACAGCGCCAAATATGAGACAGTCACAAATTGTTGAGAAATGTTTCGTTAGGCTATAAACCCTACGCCGTGTAATAGAGAAAAGAGTGGAACACGGTGGACGTTCAGTGCCTGCGTAGACAGTAGATTGCAGTCAAGGGCATCCACTCGCACAAATCAGTCAGTTCTTCAGAAGTCTAAAAATGGTTTCCCCACCTTGCGTCGTCCTTCCGATAATGTCGAAGCACTTTCTACCAACGCAGCGGAAAGTCACTTTTCTATAATGTCCATTGAAGGCATCGTGTTCCGTATATTGCAGAGATTTAGGGAGAGAGAAAGAAGTGAAGTAGGTAAAGAGGGAAGAGAAGGTAGAATAAAAGAAAAAGGCCCGAGATCTATAACCACGGCTGATCCCGGTAGGCTACTCTGCACTGAGGAAGGAGAACAAAAGTTGGAGAGAAAAAAGAAAAGTGACTACTGCCATCGACGTAACACTTCTGCGTTTGATGTCACAGATAGTACATCAGTATGTTATTTTTCAGGAATCACAGCAGCGCTGTCGTTGTCTTTCGTAACTGAAATGAGCAGTCTCATGACTGGTCCCATGACCGGTGTGCGAGTGGATGCCCTTGACTGCAATCCACTATCTACGCAGGCACGAACGTCCACCGTGTTCCGCTCTTTTCCTATTAGCTCGGCGTAGGGCATATAGCCGACGAAAACATTTCTTAACACTTTGTGACTGTCCCATATTTGGCACTCGACGGTGAAGGCGTTTCCCTCCCGGTGATGTTGAGCAATACGGAAGTGACGTATCTCGCTTGCGTAAGGCAAGCAGTGACGCAACGGATGTTCACTCGTATCTACGACCACGCAGTCATTTCAGTCGCCTCTGTCAGCCATTTCGATAATAAATGAGCTGGCGTTGGGGAATGCTACACCGAGACTCAGAAGGCAAATACCACTATCTTCTTCCCGGGAAGATCGGGTATACCCGCCACCGTAGTAGAGATGTATCTATAGGGAGTAGAACCAACGGCATGTGATTTCCAATGTTTCCCACTTTTGCAATGTCATGCTGCGTGATACCTTACTTGAGCGTTGAGCCGCGTTTGGTGCGTTCGCCAACTCTGGTCCGAATGTTAAGCTTAAGGAACAAAAGACAAGCATAAAAGTACAGTTGAAGAAGACATGAAGACTTAATTTGCCTGAAGCAGAGTTTCATCATACCCTCCCTGTAAATCTGCGGTTCCGCACGAGCCAGTGCAGTCACAGGACGAACCTTCGCCAACAGAGGCGTGCATGCGCTGTACGAAAGTTACCCAGCGAAGCAGACGGTATGTTGCAACTGCCTCAGACGTTATCCGCCGCGTGGGTGTGGCACCAGATGTGAGCACCACAAGTCAGCGCGCTTCGCAGGCGCCTTGGAAAGCGAGAAATAACCCCAATTAATTAAAGGATACCGCGGTGCAAATCACACAACCGGTTCCTCCTCACTGGAGTTCTATAGCTGATACTCGTTGAAAAGTTGTCAGCGTGAAGGCTTTCGGTGTTTACGGCACAAACAGTACGTGTAAACACGAGGCTAATTGCAGAGCGTGCACATGTGCTAACTACTAACCACTGCTTCTGGGCATGTCTACAAGCTCTTTGCACTAGTTCATATCTGTTCCAGTACACGGGGGCCCGCACAGGGTTCACCGTTATACGACCACCACCACCGCTAATAGGCAATCTTAAAACACAGATGCTTGGTACTACCTGGACAGACACATTTCCCGAATGAACTTGTTATCTCTACTATTTCACTGCAGACCTTTCGGCGCTGGGGTGTCCTTGTAAATGCGATACTTATTTGCCAAACATACACGACGCACGAACTAAACTTCTTAGACCCCGTCTACCATGTCTTTGAATACGTCATGCATGTGCCTGAATGTGAACCCAAGTTTTTATTAATAAAATATTACAGCCGAAATTGCTTCTTTTTCGCAATGCCGGGAATGCCGCTAACCCCGAAACGGTGGCATAAATATCGTCAGCGATAGCGGTAATGCCGATGGAAATTGCCTGAAAAAGTTAGTGATCTTACATCTACATAATTTATAAGGCTACGCATGACGCAAGTTCACACCACCGCGGTGGTCTGGTGGTCACGGTGCTCGACTAATGACGCGAAGGTCGCGGGAACGAATCCCGAACGCGGCGGCCGGATATGTATGAAGACGGAATTGTTGAGGACCCCGCATTTAGATATCGGTGCACCTCAAAGAAGCCTAGATGGTCAAAACTTCCAGACGCCTCCATTACGGTGTTGCTCATGTTCCCATCTTGGTATCGTAGTGTTAAACTGCCACTTTACAGTAAAATATTCGTAATTTAGAAAAATGAGATGCTGCCATTAGTACGGACGAGCAGTGACTCTTTCATCTTCAGAAACTGAGCTCGACATGGCTGCAGTACCGGCCCGTTTTCGAAAGTGGCCAAAGTATTTCTATAATGTCTCGCGACGAGACATTCTCTATAATCTCTTGTACCGACCAACCGACCGACCGACCGACCGACCGACCGACCGACCGACCGACCGACCGACCGACCGACCGACCAATCGAACATAACCATAATGCAAGAAATGTACAGTAGATCGACAGCCACCATAGTTCTCCGTAAAGAAAGCGACAGAATCTCAATAAAGAAATGTGTAAAGGCCCCGAGATACGTTCTCTTCAAACAAGTTTACAGAAGGTTTTCAGGACCCTATATTAGTAACAGTTTGACATATGAATTCATGATTGTTGTTGTTAGGGATATCAGGTAATGGAGATCGTCTTAGTAACCTGCGATTAGCTGATGACATTATCTTGATAAGTAACTCGGGGGATGAATGACAGCTAATTCCTGAACTGGACACGGGAAGCAGGAGAGTGTCTTAAAACTTATGTGCATAAAACTAAAGTAATGTGCAAAAGTCTCAGATGAAAACAGCGCTTTGTGATAAGTAGAGAGATGCTAGAAGTGGTGAAGGAATATGACTACTTTTGACAGGTAGTAAACACAGGACCAAACCATGAGAAAGAAATAACTAAAAGAATAAGAACGGGGTGGATCACATTCAGCAAGCATTCTCAAATTATGAATTGTAATCTGCCACAAACCCTCAAGAGAAGATACATAACAGCTGCATTTTGCCGGTACTTACCTACGAAGCAGAAACCTGGAGTTTTACAAAGAAGGCCAAGCTTAAATTGAGGATGACGCAGCGAGCGATGGAAAGGAAAACGATTAATGTAATCTTGAGAGACAAGTAGAGAGCACAGTGGATTAGGGAACAAACCGGTGTTAAGGATAATATAATTGACATCAGGAAGAAGAAATGGACATGAGCCGGGCACGTAGCACGTAGGCAGGATAGCCACTGGTCAATAATGGTAACTGAGTGGATTCCCAGAGAATGCAAACGCACAAAGGGGAGACAGAAAGTTACGTGGGCCGACGAGATTAAAAAGTTCGCAAATACAACCTGGTTGCAGGAAACACAAGACCGGGTTGATTTTGTGATGTTCATTTTGTAATTATTACAGAACTGTTATATTTCTTTGTTTTTGTTTCCCACTCCTAAATAGCCCTGGGTAAAGGCTGACAGCAGCTGTAAATAAATACATAAATAAATAAATAAATAAATAAATTTGCTGATCTTGGTAGAGGCCTTTGCCCTGCAGTGGGCGTATTCAGGCTGATGATGATGATGAACTAATAAATATACTTTACATCAACGCTTAACAACGCAGTAAAGACTGAGCCAAAATTTGTGCAGAACTTCGGTGACCCCAGCAGCGTTTAACTGACGAAGATGTCGGTTGCCTGATTACATCTCGCTTTATGAGCACCTGCTCTCTTCACACACTTGCAAAGCGAAGTGATGTAATTGCAGCGTCACTCTCAGAGGTCGAACCACACTTCATGCTGCAAACGCATGCCACTTTCATGTGGCGCTTGCTCACTCGCACAACCATGCACGCTGTTCACATCGGCTGCTACCTGCCCTCATTAGCATATCAAGAAAAAAAGCGCGCAGATTCGAATGACTTTTCACGCAATGGCCATCCATCCGACAACGTGCAATACGGAGGCCGATTTCATAGCACTTTCCTTTCGCAGTAAATGTGTGATCATTGGAAGGCGTACATCGCTCGCAATACGTTACCTATCGCAATCAGTCCAATCCCTATTTGAGCGCATTAGTTTATGGCTATATGTGAATATTGTCCTATAGTCACATCGGTAGGCCCAAACGCTTGATTGAGAGCGGCCTGGCAAGATACTAAGCCGGGAACTTTTGCAGTAGAGCTTTCGTTCCCCGTACCCAAGTTTCTTTTTTCCAATCTACGAGATGTGTCATACTGACCTCTTCCATGTTAGCTTGACCGTGCATGCAGAGTTAAGTTGTGTTGCACAAATTTCTTCTTAGGCACTCAGTCAGAACAATAGCAGAAACTGTAGGTTTGTTATTATCCTTAGCTGTGAGCTCTCTTCCTGTTTCTTTCCCGAATTCAAAACAATCTGAAGTTTCCTATCTGCGTCCCTCATGAACATATCCATGCTTTTTATCTTTTGAAACGGCTAGAATGAGTTCATTTTTTTCCCATTCCGGCCTCCTGTATTATTGAATGTGCTCAGGCCGTAAATGCGTGCTTTAGTCATTGCGTCAGAGAGATAGCATGAGTAAACCTTCGCAGCCAATGAAAACAACCTACTGGTTAACTACACATTAGAAGATAATATTCAAGAACCGATGCCACTCATTCTATGAAGTATCCAATACTAGTGATGGCGGGTACGAAATTGCGGACGAGCTAGCTATTGACTGCAGGCAGAACAAATGAACTAATAAATAAATTAAAATACAATCCAGAACCAACGGTCAAGCAACCTGTCATGACTCTCACACGTGTCACTCTAACCCGGTTGACCAGTTGGGTTATATATAGCACCACAGTAACCCACTTTGGACCTGACTCTCTTCGTAATTATGTTCAGACTATTGAAAAGGCAGCAGCTTCATATTCAGGCACCTGCGTTCACTTACAAGAGAGGGAAACAGCGCACGTATTCCACGCAACACACGTCACGCTACATGGAACTCGAATAAGGGAGACCGCGAAGGAGACATGGAATAAAAGACCCAGCGGGTCTTGTTTATACGCTGGTATATTTTGGGATCTCAGGGAGCACGATTCGAACCTAACGCCAAGCACGCCCAGCTCGTTAGCCTACTAGCGCATTGCGGAACCATCTCTTTATTTTATTTTATTTTATTTCGTTACTGTCTAAAACATACGCTGGCGCTAATTTGCGCGTGTGGCGTCAGTACGGAAACAGTTCTTCAATCATCATTAGTGCCACGCTGCAGCCCCTGCTCGCGAAAGCTCGACTGCGCGTGACACCAGCTTCCCACTGCGGGCGCCGCAAATCAAGGAATCTGCGGTTTTCAAGCAGAAAGTGAGAGTGCCGAGAGTGAAGCACGCTATCTCTATTTTTTTTCTTTGTTCTCAATTCTTACTCTCTTCGTCAAGGCCGCGTGAATTTTTGATAAGCACCGCAGGATAAAGTTTAAAGAATATTTCACCCCGTGGTACCGGATCTGCGAGGCTTTTCGCTCGCAAGTGCTGATGGCCATTGGCTCACCACCTTCGTGGTCATACATAGAGTATCAGAATTGTTCGACCTTCGCTCGATGGGATGGAATTCGTGGTAAACTGTTTTCATGAATACTACACCAGACATCTAATTTACAATGTTCATGTTCCATGACAGTCAATCACCTTTAGTCAGCTGGTTTCGCTAATGATACGAACTGCATCAAGATTAGCTGAAGATCAGGATTGTCTGAAACTGTGAATACCAAGCAAAGGGCATCTTTTGTAAATACTGAAACATTTATGGTGGCACTTCTTAAAAGAAAATATTTTAACCGACCACGATGTGGCCCATATCATTAAAAAGGCGGATTACCATTGGAAAAACGCACTAGCAAAAAAGAAAATTCGCAAATCCAGCCCCAGATGATGAATGCGCAAAGCGTTTTCTTCTGTAGGGCTTTCTGTGATTCGGTCGACCACCTTCGCAATTCAGCTCCTTCCCTTTGGCATATCTGAGCTCTTACGAACAATTAGCGCTGTAGGTGTGTGTGACGGGAGGGGAGGGGTAATGGATCAGCCCAGCATGTGCGCGAGTTACCAATATAAATAGGGCAGCAACGATTAAAAAGCCAGGTAGACACTGGCCCATGTCTGCGAGAATGAAGGCGTACCCATTGAAAAGTACCCTACAAGCGGTTCCTTGCAGCACCTCGACAGAACTGTCGCAACGCAAAAAGATTACCACAAGTGACCGGGGGCCGGAGAGGCGGAATCGCGACACGTGGCGCTGTCGCTACCGAGAGAGCCGATGCTGTGATTTTTAATAAGTATAACAAAGGTGCATGTCGTACTATAATTTACTGAAACTTAATCAGTAGTATTTCTTATAGACGAAACAATACTATCCATAGTAAGCAGAGCAGAGCGTATATTATCCGTGTTTGCAGCAGTGAGAACAGTGTAAAGAAATAAGTTAAGCTCTCACCAAGCGCCAGAATAGGTGAACAATAAAGAAACAGGCAAGTAGCGAAGTTTGCTTTTTTTATGTGACCAATCGACGCTTAGTGCTGCCACTGCGGTTCAAGTGATGCGGAAATGAATGGAAGAAAGCGAAAACAATACCAGTACCGTGGCTCTCGGCGCAAAATCCCCTCAGTGTTCCCGAACTAAGCGTCCTGACAGCGGAGACGGATTTGTGGGGCCACCGGTTTCTCCCTGTCTCTCTCCGACGAAGCGAAAAAAAGAAGAAGACAGTGAATGCAGAGGGCGTGTGGATTAAAGAGACCATAGAGACCATAGACAGTAGACGTGCCAAGAAAGAAAGAACAGATGATATTTCAGCACAGACCAGAGCCTTCACAAGTTTACAGCGTGTAGAGTTAGAAAAGTAAGAAGTACGGCTCATCTAAATTACTTGACCTAAACTACTGGATTTCCGCCTTGTTTTCAGGATAGTGGTACCCTGTAATATTAATATAATGACACCGTAACAGGCGTAAAAACGAAGACTATTGGACATTGAGTTGGAAACACAAAAGAAAAAAAAACGATGCTTTAGACAAGACAGCAAACAGGAGTAGCCGATGTGTAATTGAATATATTAACTGCCCCTGTTTCTGTTAAAAGGGGTCCTGGAAACTGCATTGGCTGAAAATGCTTTCTCGTGAAAAAATTTGGAGTGAAAACGTTCTATGACATAAGGCCCCGTGTTGAAAGTAATAACAAGTACAAAGTCATGAAAAACCAACGAGACTAATATCTGATCTCGTCCAAAACGCCGCCTTTGATTAACCTTTTTAAATAGCGCTATGACAAAGGTTCATTCAAATCGAGCCCATATTCACAAAAAAGAAGCGAAAACTCACAGCGATGCACTTATGCATTCACTCAAGACAACTCGAAGGCAAAAATCATCTTCTTTTTCTTCTCAGTTGATTGTAGTGATCCTGCCCTGCCACCCTTAGAAAGCTGCCTGCATCTAACGTGTTTTTGAACTGCTTCCAAGATCGGAGGCACCTCAACTGGTTTATAAAGCATTGCTGCCGTGATGGCACCACTTTTCAAAAAGCTATAAAGAGGCCTAGTTTGTATTAATTCATCTTCAAAAGTACGCTTTGTAAACACGTGACGAAAAGACAGTACACGACGCAACAAGCGCTAACTATAGTATACCAACCGGTTTAGTGAGTGGGATGACATAGACACGACCCAGTGAAAGGGGTGTGTCAAACAAGCATGCGCTGATGCTGATAAAAAAAGCAGACTGACAGTGCAAAGCGAGTGTACAAAAGGAGAAAGAGAGAAAAGAAATATGATATCAGGAAATACAAGGGAAGGCCGTGATTCATGGAAGCAAGATCCAGTCAAAATTATGTAGGTCGTGAGCTTTGCGAAATCTACCTCTGTCGCGCCTTTTGAACAGTTTCAGCCCGGCTCCGTCCGTCTTTTTATGAGCATCAGCGCATGGTTGTTTGACTAAGCGATCTCAAGGGGATAGATTTTTTTCTCATCACATTATATAAACTAGCTGGTAGTTTGTGCTCGTTGCATCCTGTGCTGTCTTTCCATGTCTTGTTCACAAAGCACACTTTTCAAGATGGATTACTTTTGACGATGACTTACGATGACATCATTATACGACTACGTTAGATAACACCACCAAGGCGTGACCGATTTCGGCGATTGGTCAAGTCTTGATGACGTCTCATGGTGAAGTGATCCCGTGGTGATGGTTTTGCCTTCTCTCATGCCTGAGCCGCGAGGCATCAACGCCGATTGTAATGTTTCGCGCTTTGTGAGGCATCAAAGCATTTTGCCCTAAAAGAAAAACCTTACGCTCTAATGACTCTTATAAACTCATACAGTCCCCTTAAGCCAAAGACGAATCGGAGGTGAAAGCGAACGATGTGCTGTGGTTAGGTTACCACTCATGTTACTTTACGTTCAAGTCTAACGTTGAAATATATATGAGTAAACATCAAGTGTCAATATGACTGATTAACTACCAGTATTTTTTCTTAACTGACTCGGCAATCGCTTCATTACGTTTTATCGTATATATTGAACTTCTGAAAATTACCTTCTGCTCAATAATCCTTCACTAAGTAAGAAAGGGTTCACTTAAAATACCCCACAACTCATCGCAAAGGTAATTTGTAGCCAATACTCAAGCTGCCCACATGTCAGTGAAAGGGAGCGACCAATCTCGAGAATGGCTTACGATAGAAGATATTGGCGAGTATCACCTCTAGTTTTGGTTCTACGTTTTTTTGTCGTTGTTGTTGTTACGGAGTAGTGCCCCGCGCTCACGCCACATTGCGAGAGATCACCAACCGGCGTGCCAGCCAGGTTTCACCTCGAACACCCCGGTCTTTTCCCAACGTCGTTTGCCATGCTACCGGCAGCGCATGAAATCTGGTTTGCGTGCTGCAATCACGCATTAGTGCCGACAGGCACTCACATAGAAAGGGCAGCGCAAAAACTCGGGAAAAAAAAGGAAGGACAGTAGAGACAGAGCGCTGACTAACATCATCATCATCATCATCAGCCTGACTACGTCCACTGCAGGACAAAGGCCTCTCCCATGTTCCGCCAGTTAACCCGGTCCTGTGCTTGCTGCTGCCAATTTATACCCGCAAACTTCTTAATCTCGTCTGCCCACCTAACCTTCTGTCTCCCCCTAACCCGCTTCCCTTCTCTGGGAATACAGTTAGTTACCCTTAAAGACCAGCGGTTATCCTGTCTACGCGCTACATGCCCGGCCCATGTCCATTTCCTCTTCTTTATTTCCACTATGATATCCTTAACCCCCATTTGTCCCCTAATCCACTCTGCTCTCTTCTTGTCTCTTAAGGTTACACCTACCACTTTTCTTTTCATTGCTCGCTGCGTCTTCCTCAATTTAAGCTGAACCCTCTTTGTAAGTCTCCAGGTTTCTGCTCCGTAGCTAAGTACCGGCAAAATACAGCTGTTATATACCTTCCTCTTGAGGGATAGTGGCAATCTACCTGTCATAATTTGGAAGTGCTTGCCGATTGTGCTCCACCCCATTCTTATTCTTCTAGTTACTTCAATCTCGTGGTTAGGCTCTGTGGTTATTACCTGCCCTAAGTAGACATAGTCTTTTACAACTTCAAGTGCACTATTACCTATCTCGAAGCGCTGCTCCTTTCCGAGGTTGTTGTACTTTACTTTCGTTTTCTGCAGATTAATTTTAAGACCCACCTTTCTGCTCTCCTTGTCTAACTCCGTAATCATGAGTTGCAATTCGTTCCCTGAGTTACTCAGCAAGGCAATGTCATTGGCGAAGCGCAGGTTACTAAGGTATTCTCCATTAACTCTTATCCCTAACTGTTCCCATTCTAGGCTTCTGAAAACCTCCTGTAAGCACGCGGTAAATAGCATTCGGGAGATTTTGTCCCCCTGCCTTACACCCTTCTTGATTGGTATTCTGTTGCTTTCTTTAGGAAGCACTATGGTAGCAGTTGATCTCCTGCAGATTTCTTCCAGAATGGTTATATATACTTCATCTACGCCCTGATTCCGCAGTGTCTGCATGACGGCTGATATTTCTACTGAATCAAACGCCTTCTCGTAATCTATGAAGGCTATGTATAGTGGTTGGTTATACTCTGAGCACTTCTCTATTACCTGATCGATAGTATGAATGTGGTCAATTGTTGAGTAGCCTGTTCGAAATCCTGCTTGTTCCTTTGGTTAATTGAATTGTAATGTTTTTTTCCTCTGTTACCAATTACCTTTGTAAATAGCTTGTATACTACAGAGAGCAAGCTGATCAGCCTGTAACTCTTCAAGTCCTTGTCATCTCTTTTCTTATGTATTAAGATGGTGTTAGCGTTCTTCCAAGACTCTGGTACCCTTCCCCTCAGGAGACACCTCGTAAACAGGGTGGCTAGTTTTTCTAACACAATCTGTCCTCCATCTCTCAGCATATCTGATGTTACCTGATCCTCACCAGCAGCTTTGCCTCTTTGCATGCTCTCCAAAGCTTTTCTGACTTCTTCTATCATTACTGGTGGGATGTCATCTGGGTTACTGCTAGATCTTATAGTATTAAGGTCGTGGTTGTCTCGACTACTGTACAGATCTCTGTAAAACTCCTCCGCTATTTCAGCTATCCTATCCATATTGGTAGTTATTTTGCCTTCTTTGTCCCTTAGTGCATACATCCGACTTTTGCCTATCTCAAGTTTCCTCTTCACTGCTTTGACGCTTCCTCCGTTTTTCAGAGCGTGTTCAATTCTCTCCATGTTATACCTTCTTACATCGCATACTTTGCGTCCATTAATCAGCTTCGAAAGCTCTGCCAGTTCTATTTTGCCTGTTGTACTTGACACTTTCATGCTTTGACGCTTCTTAATTAGGTTCTTCGTTTGCTCGGAAAGCTTGCCAGTGTCCTGTCTAACTACCCTGCCTCGAACTTCCACTGCACACTCCGTAATGATACTCGTCAGATTATCATTCATTGTATCTACGCTAAGGTTGGTTTCCTCACTAAGAGCCAAGTACCTGTTCTGCAGCGACACTCTGAATTCCTGTACTATCCCTCTCAGTGGTAGCTCATTGATTGGCTTCTTGCGTATCAGTTTCTGTCGTTCCTTCTTCAAGCCTAGGCGAATTTGAGACCATACCATTCTATGGTCACTGCATCGTACCTTGCCAACCACTTCCACATCCTGCACGATTCCTGAATGTGCAGTCATTATAAAGCCTATTTCGTTCTTATTTTCACCATTCGGGCTCCTCCATGTTCACTTGCACTTTCCTAGTTTTCGGTAGAAGGTATTCGAAATCCATAAATTATTACGTTCTGCGAATTCTACTAGTAGCTCTCCTCTGGCGTTTCTAGCACCGATGCCATAATCTCCTACTGCCTGGTCTCCAGCCTGCTTCTTCACTACCTTTATATTAAAGTCGCCCATCACTATAGTATACTGTGTTTTTACCTTACTCATTGCCGATTCCACGTCTTCATAGAAGCTTTCAACTGAAGCGTCATCATGGCTGGATGTAGGCGCGTAAGCCTGTACTACCATCCTCTTGTATTTTTTATTCAGTTTAATTACAATACCTGCCTTCCTTTCATTAATGCTATAATATTCCTCTATGTTGCCAGCTATGTTTCTGTGAATTAGGAACCCCACTCCCAGTTCTCTTCTGTCTGCCAAGCCCCGATATCAAAGGACGTGGCCCTTCTGTAGCACAGTATAGGCCTCATCTGTGCTCCTAACCTCACTAAGCCCTATTATATCCCATTTAACACCCTCTAGCTCCTCGAATAGTACAGCTAGACTTCCCTCACTAGATAGGGTTCTAGCGTTAAACGTTGCCAAGTTCAGGTTCCAATGGCGGCCTGTAGTCCAGAGATTCTTAGCACCCTCTCCTGCGTTGCAGATCTGACCGCCGCCTTGCTCAGTTGCTTCGCAGCTGCTGGGAACTGAGGGCCGTGAGTTATTTGACGTATGCATGTCGGAGGTAGTGGCCAGATACTGCACCAGGGTGGCCAATCCTTCTCTGGTGAGGGAGTGCGTTCCCGGCGGTGGCTACAGGTGAGGCCGCACCCCAGGCCTCTTAATGCAGTTCGATCAACACGCGGATTTTTTTTTTTCCGGTTGGGAACTGCACGGCACCGAGATTTGAACCACGGACCTCTTGCATGCGAGGCGGATGCTCTAACCACTACGCCATCGCCGCACCTGGATTGTTAATTTCTAAATGTAGGTTTCAGTGGTGTATCAGTCAAGTTTGTGGTTATTTTTATAAAAAAAAGAGATTTCTGCTGATAACCTCCTTAATTAAGGGTCTATAGAGTACGGAGTTGGGCCTCCGATTAGCCTATAGGGGGCTGTTTATTAATATATTAAGCGGACAAAATTTAAATTTGTTTGTTAGGTGATGTTACCAAATTAATCTTTTTAGTGATTAAGCTTAATTTTGGTCACGAAATAGTTCCAGTACTATTACTCCTGTACTGATGAAACCTGAGCGGTGACAGGTCTACAATTAGGGATTTGCACTGTATGAGTTAGAAGTTTCCCGGTAGGTTATTAGCGAAGTTAAAAGCAATCGTAAAAAAAAAACACACACACGTGGTTCAAGACTATGATCTGACGGGCGTACCTTTCTCCCTAGCAGTGAGCCACCCTCCTCCTCTGAGGGAGGGAGGACGCGGGCGCCCCACGTTTATTAGCGGTTTTCGTTATATTCTTTCTAACTCTGTATCTTCCGGTTACCTTAAGCTATCAAAATAATTTTTACGCGAAAAGAACCGGACTGTTGTGTTCTAAAAGAAGATATTAGCTATTTTTCGGTGGCGTTCGTAGCTCCTTTTGAAAATTTGTTTTAATGAAGTGAGCTTTTTGCTGATTACCACCTTAATTAAGGGCCTAGAGTGTACAGAATTAGGCCTCCTGGTAGCCTATGGGGTGCGGTTTATTATTATATTAAGCGGACAAAGGTTAAATGCGTTTGCGAGGTGGTATTACCAATTTAATCTTTTTAGTGATTAGGCTGAATTTTGATTGCGGAATAACTCTGAAACTATTAAACCTAGCCTGATTAACCTTCAGTAGCGTCAGGTATACCCTAAGGACTTTCAATTCTATAAGTAAGAAGTTTCTCGGTAGAATATTAACGAAGCTACAAGCGATCGTAAAAAACACGTGGTTCGACTGTTGTTTTCACAGCATTCACACTGTTTTCGCTCCTAAAATTTAATTTTTCGTTTGTGATATCAGTATTTGTAGCGGTTGAACTCTTTGTATCTTCACGAACAAATAGACACCACTTTGACCCTCCTAGAACCCAAATTGCTAAAGTTATAGGTAGATGAGACTAATTGTGTCATGTTACGGTAGCGGCCGCGTCAGCAGCACGGGTAAGTGAGCTCTGCACATATGTGCCTATAACTTTAGCTGACTAACAACTGAAAGCTTATTCCCATCACCTGTACATATACATTTGCCTAAAATGTGATTGAGAGGAATTTTAGAAACAAATAGAGAAGGCTGGTTTTAACCAGCGATAAAAACTGCGAACAATAAAATCTTCAATGGAACTCGCGCAAGCATGATGAGTGAAATGCATCAGGTCAAGATAAAGCAAATGACGCGGAAAATCAAAGAAAGCCTCTAAAATAACTAATTTCAGCGTCATACAAGGATATGGAAGGCCTGCTCACGCACTTGTCCCCTGCTTCATGAATAAAGAAAGCCTCAACAATCTCGCACTCAATCTTATCCCTCCCCATTTTAAAAAAAACGAGTACTACGAAAGTCAGGAGAGCAGCCACAACGCCTTCAATTGTCAGCCAGAAAACCACTTATCGTATTGCATACATTATAGTCATGCTCTTTCGCCCTTTCAATAAAACACCTGCCAGTTTGACCAATGTACTCAAGTCCACAACTTAAAAAAAACCTATAAACAACATTGGAAATACAATCTGTGAACCTGTTCCTGTGTTTGATTGTACACCCAGGGCGTTTTCCTCTGTAGGCCATGCCACATAACCTCGAGAATTTGAAGGGCGCGGAGAGTACAACCTGCACGTCATGCTTCGATGCAGTTCTCTTCAAGTTATGCGAGAGTTTTTTAACATATGGGATAACTTCCACATGCTTCTTCTTTTTTGTACCATCTTTTTTTTTGTTTAATCACGTTTCATGTTCCGTAGCAGCGTCTCACACACCACAGAAATTAATTCAGGAGGGAAACCAGCCTGCCTCAATCTGGTAACCTGTGCATTAAATCTAGATGAAATGGCATGTACACGCGACTTATTTAGGGCTGCATGCAGACAGTTCACTGCAATGCTTCGCTTAACAAGCTTCGAATGGGTGCTGTCATTACGTAACAAGGGTTTCTAGGATCTAGGATTATACTTCGAACAGATGTGATTATCGCCAAAAAGCAAGCCAATGTCAAGAAAGTGCAACGCTCGCTTATCAGGCTTTTCATGCGTAAATTTCAGGCCTTGAATTTCACTCTGAAACACATGCAAAACGTCATGGATGACTATGTCAAGGTCATCAACATCATTCAAAATTACTAGAAAATCATCCACATACCTAAAGATCTTGAGAACCTGTGGTACTTGCAATTTATCCTGAATGCGGCAACCAACGACCGACAAGAAAAGAACACACAACACAGGAGCCACAGCTGAAGCAATGCATAAGCCCTTTCTTTGAACATAAAACTTATCATCAAAATTCACCACTGCAGAAGACAAATAGAACTCTAAAAGTCTAACAAAGTCATCAGCAGAAACACCTGCTTCACCTGAGAACTGAAGTTCACCATATATCTGAACCCTATCTCATAAATCCTGCAGCAGTCCGTCATGTGGTACAGAATAATAAAGCTCTTCATTGTCGACCGAAAAACTATTAAAATAGCCAGATTTCAAACCTTGTAGGTGCAGCATGAAGTCCTCAGACTTGCGGATTGAAAAGGGATCATCTTTCACTAAGACTTGAAGGTGTCTTTGTAGGTAACGGCAGACGTGGTGTCACCAGGTAGCAACTTCAGAAACAATGGCACGAAACGGAACATCGGGTTTGGGACTTTTCACAATAAAAAAGACTTCAAGGAAGCCTTTTTTTTCTTTCTTTGTCCTTGCCTTGAGGTTCTGTAGGTTCAATTCCTCTAGCACTTGAACTGCACGCCATTTCTGTTTTGAAGCATCAAAGGGTACGTCCTTGAAGTTCTTTACTATTGCCAATTGTGACTTTTCTCGAAACAGAGTGTTCGGTAGGACAGCGAAGCTTCCTTCTTTGTCAGTTTCCAGTAATGTTAACTGCAGTTCCTTCAGCGTCCTCGAAATCTTCTTTAGCGGCTGATGCATCGAACGATGGGAAGACGTGCATCGTGTCAAGCACTCAACCTCTTCGGAAATAACTCGATCTTTTCATTTTCACCGCAACAATCAGCCACTTGACGGACCAGGGAGAGGAGGCCCTGGGGTTTAAGACAGGGCTCATAACTGAATTTCGGTCCTTTCTCCAGAACATGCTTAACGTCGTCGGGAACCACGGCATTACCAAGCACAAAAACGTAACCTTGCTTAACACAAGAGGCCTTGCGCTCAGAAGTGAGGTTCACGAGAGCACGACGCCACAAGAACTCAGCAGACACAGCCGCTTGTTTCTTGAGAGCATACAGGCGACGCGATTCCTTGAAAGGCTCAGCACCAGTTATCACGAGAACGCACAACCAGTCCTGAAACATCCTCACCTGTCGCCAATATTATGATTTCAGAATCTTTCAAAGGCGCTTGCAGTGGCCCCAGGAAGGTTGAACAACACCCAAAAGACATTGCACTTCTTTGGGAACCTGCTTCCGCTTGATGCAGTAGGACATAAACCTGGATTTGCATAGGGTTACCGCGATGAGGTTGGCACATACAATGACAGGATCCGAACCAAAACTATTAGACAGGAAAGAGACTATTGTATAAGAAATTTGCTCGAGAAGTACTTTGGCTTGGGCTAGTTGGTTCATAGTGCTCACAGATGGTTCATAGTGCTCACATGGCTCTTTTAATGGTTTTTCGGTCGACATTGAAGAACATTATTATTCTTTGCCACATGAAGGACTGCTGCAGGCTCTTCGAGATAGGGTTCAGGAAGATGGTGAACTTCAGTTCTCAGGTGAAGCAGGTGTTTCTGCTGATGACTTTGTTAGACTCTTAGAGTTCTATTTGTCTTCTACAGTTGTAAATTTTGATGATAAGTTTTATGTTCAAAGAAAGGGCATATTCAGCTGTGGCTTCTGTGTTGTGTGATATTTTCATCTGGGTCGTTGGTTGCCGCATTCAGGATATATTGCAAGTAGCACAGATTGTCAAGATCTTTAGGTATTTGGATAATTTTTTAGTAATTTTGAATGATTTTGATCACCTTGACATAGTCATCCATGACCTTTTGCATGTGTTTCAGAGTGAAAGTCAAGGCTTGATATTTACGCATGAAAAGCCTGATAAGCGAGCGTTGCAATTTCTTGAAATTGGCTTGCTTTTTGGCGATACTCTCATGTGTTGGAAGTATAATCCTAGATCCAAGAAACCCTTGTTACGTCATGACAGCGCCCATTCGAAGCTTGTTAAGCGAAGCATTGCAGAGAACTGTCTTCATTCAGCCCTAATTATGTCGTGTGTACATGTCATTTCATCTAGCTTTAATGCACAGGTTACCAGATTGAGGCAGGCGGGTTACCCTCCCTTATTAACTTCTGTGGTGTGTGAGACCCTGCAACGGAACATGAAACGCGATCAAACAAAGCAAAATGATCGTAGAACAAAGAAGAAGCATGTGTAAGTTATCTCATATGTTCACAAATTCTCGCATAACTTGAAGAGAATTGCATCGAAGCATGACGTGCAGGTTGTACTGTCCGCGCACTTTGAAACTCTCGAGGTTATGTGGCGTGGCCTACACAAAAAAACGCCCTGGGTGTACAACCAAACACAGGAACAGGTTCACAGATTGCTTTTCCGATGTAGTTTATAGGTTTATTTTAAGTTGTGGACTTGAGTACATTGGTCAAACTGGCAGGTGTTTTAATGAAAGGGCGAAGGAGCATGCCTATGATGTATGCAATACGACCAGTGGTTTTCTGGCTGACCATTGCAGGCGTTGTGGCTGCTCTCGTGACTTTCGTAGTACTCGGTTTTTAAAATGGGGAGGGATAAGATTAGAGCGCGAGATTGTTGAGGCTTTCTTTATTCATGAAGCAGGTGACAAGTGCGTGAGCAGGCTTTCCATATCCTTGTCTGACGCTAAAATTTGTTATTTTAGAGGCGTTCTTTGATTTTCCGTGTCATTTGCTCTATCTTGACCTGATGCATTTCACTCATCACGCTTGCGCGAGTTCCTTTGAAGATTTTATCGTTTGCAGTTTTTATCGCTGGTTAAAATCAGCCTTCTCTTTTTGCTTATAAACCTCATCTCAATCACATTTTAGGCACACATATATGCACAGGTGATGGCAATAAAATTTCAGTTGTTAGTCAGTGATCTGTCTCTATTGTCCTTTTTTTTCCCGAGTGTTTGCGCTGCCTTTTCTATGTGAGCACTATGAACCAACTAGCCCAAACCAAAATACTTCTCGAGCAACTTGCCGACAGGCAGTAACGCAATTTCACGCTCGCTCGAGCAGCGCATTGTTCTGTTCTGATGTACGGCATCACGCTTGTTCGGTAGAGCGTAGCCGCTGAATTCAAAAGCCGGTTGTGTGCGCTTAACACGAGGTACATTATTTTCATATACATTGCAGAGAATCAACATGCAGTCTGACGAGAAAGCGTTGCTGGCACCACGGTAATCGGAATACCGGATATTCATTATAACAAATCCTTTCTGGGACTGTATGCAGCATTTTAGTGGACGTGTGGGTTTCGCAATGGGCTGCCCACACAAGCTGATCACTGGAGTGCTGTATTGATTAAAATTTGTTCCCCTCATAACGATCTTAACCTACATTTTTCTTTGGGGAAAGCGGGTTCGTGTGCATGTTCACAAGGTCGAAACGTTTTTTTTTTTTTTTTTTGCTACGTCCTAGTTTTAGGCTCTTTTCCGATTCGGCAAAGCGTAACAGACAGCCCACGCTTAAAGCTTAGAAGACAGCGTCGAGGTCGAGCCCTATAGTAGAGTTGAGTAGAGCATTGTATCTGTGGCACTCACCCACAATGGGGGATTGGCCAAGAGTCGGGAGTTTCCAAAACACTTAAATTTTGCACGCTAATGTCTGTTGAAATCATGAAAGTGTTGAAAGGAAACAATTAAACAATAATTGATAAGTGTATTTAGAAACCACGGATAGGGTGCTCCGAGAAATGTAGCGTGCCTGGATAACGTCTTTGCGACATATCGCCACCTCGCGTCGTGAAGACAAAGCTGAGAAAAACAAATATATTCATTGTCTTTTAAAAACTATTTCACCTTGACATCTATGAAAAACTTATCGAAGCTTAAACTTAGTGCGTGGAAAAGCGAGTTATTAACACAGACAACCAAACCGGAGAGATTCGAGCATTTCGCTTAGCCGTCTTTTTGCTAATAATATGGGGGCTTTAACGACACAAAACCAACATGTGATTACAAGAGACGCCGTAGAGGGTGGCTCTGGCAATTTCGACCACCTGGGGTTCTCTAACGTGCACCCAAATCTGACCATGCGGGCCCACAGCGTTTTCGCCTGTGTGTTTAGAGAAATTTATTCTCACGAACAGCGAACATTCAGACAATCCAACAGAACATCGCGACGGAACACAACATCAATCAAAAATGCAGCCGCCGCAGATGGGATTCTATCTTGCGACCCGCGGGTCATCATAGCGCATCTTAGCCACTAGACCACTGCTGCCGGGTCAAAGACCCGTTTTCTTCTTTGGACTACAAAATAGCTTGCATCATTTTTGTCTCCGACGTGGTCTTCTCGAAGCTATCTATTTTGCCTGTCTGCGTGGGAATTATATGTAGGAAATATCAAATATAGACATGTTGATCAGCGCATGCGAGAAATAGCCGAAGAATGTTTCATTAGATCCGGTAATAAGTGTATAGTCATCTATTTATCACTCCTAAAGATGAATAATATAACTACTTGTTAGACAAGACATAAATCATGTTGTGTTGCAACCCAGGTACACATGCGCAAACTTTTTGATAAGTCATTGGTTCTTTTTCTAAATCGATTTCACTTGTGAGTTCAACGATGTGTCCCTTCTATGCCCGACTCTAACCCGTTGCGCTGTAAAATATTCTACGATGAATTACAGCCGACATGGAGGATGAAGAATGAGAAAAATAAGATTACTCTCGGCTTCCAATCATCATAATTGATTGCGTAATGGACAGTGTGAGTTGTCTTTAAGGATGTCCACGGTACTTGCGACCAGAGAAACTTCTCCGCTGTTCAACAGCTTCTTTGGTATAACGTTCAAACACCGAATATCACTCTCGAAATTCAATTATGGTATAGCGGGAGTGATCAAGAATAAATCGATTCCTCAAGTACAATGATAAAGCCCGAATGCTTGCAGATGTACAAATTCCGCTGTTTTTTCGGTATCACTGTTGCAGTGTTGTGGTATTGCTTAGCTTTTCCGTGCCATCCTACCACTAACCCCAAAGGCCTCATCGAAAACCTTCTTTTATTCACAACTTTCGATGTCCAGATATTGTTGACTTTTGAACGCGCAGTTGCATGTTTCATTAATATCGGCTGAAATTATAGAGCAGGAGTTTTTAAGAGGTCGTTATCGCTTAACTGCTCAATTCAAAGATGCACTGCCTTTCTGAAGTCCGCTGCGAATATTCGCTTTATTTATTTTTGTCCTCGTTGTTTCGAGTTATAGGCAATACGAAAAGGAGCTGGCTATACTACGAATCATCGCGTTCGATCCATAGCCTCTTATCTTGCCTTCAATATATGTCGCTTTTCCAGGCACCTAACACGTCCGATGATATGGGATGAAACGGCTGCCCGACATGTAGTAAGATGGATGCCCTCTCAGATGCGAACACTGAGCGATTGCCCGGCGTGACACGGAAACGTTGCAAGAAAACCTTCCTGCATTCTTCGCTTCGCTTTCTTCTGCCGTTCTAGCTTCAAATTTTTGTTGTTGTTCTTGTCATTTTTTTTCATGACACCGTGTGACGCTGGTATTCGCTCTAGCTGACAGCGCATTTTTATTGTCACGACAGGAAACGAGAGCGACGAAATCGTCAACATGTAGTACGTCGATCAGTAGCGAGAATGAAGAAATCACACAGACTGACAGAATGTATGTAATGCTTCACGAGCCTTTGTGTTTGGAAACATATATTAGTTAGATTGACGTCAGCCTACGTTGTTTGAGACTGCCATGGGTGAAAGAAGCTAAACCTTGAAACGTATTGTATCGCCTAATTAAATTTGTTTATAGCGTGGAGAGATTAACATAACGTTTCCTTTAAAAGGTAAGTTCTGCGTTTTCCCGACTAGTGCTTTCAACCGTTAGGTTGAAAAGTGCAGCATATGCGACACAATGTTATCTCGACGTACATTGCAAACTGATTCCTCTGAACATTTCGTGACACCACCAACAATGATTTGAGTCATAACCGCGTAGATGTAAATTATTTGCCTGAAAAAAGCGTGCAAGCCACGCCTTCCAAGACTGAATTTAAGATTTTAGTTAAATATATGTACACTTGCGGTGAAAAGTTTAGAGATTATTAAGCTGGGAGAAATTTCGCTTTCCCGGCAATTTGTGAATGTATACGTTTGAACTGCACAGTACACCTAGTTTGGATTTTTTTTAGAAAAGGCCGTTAGTTCAATTCAAGACTGCTCGCCAAAGTAGGGAAAACATTAACCTTTTTCTGGTATCTCGTTCATGGTTCACAAAAGTTCGAAGCTGGCGGCATGCCAGCTTTAGGCATATGAAGAAATAATTGAAACGTAGTTTGGTTTGAAAGAGCGTATACAAGCATGCGTGGACGAGTTGGTAATTCATGTTCACTTGATTGAATTACCTTTACTATGAAAAAAGATTATCACCCAGACACTTCGTAGAGATGGTTAACTAGCAACGCTGAAACATGCCGCCACAGTGTAGTTGGAGACGTCACCGCATGCAGGACACGAAGTTTCACTCGAAAAACTCCCACTGAAAAAGGCGTCACCGCCACGTTGACGCTCTTATGCGCGCAAAACTGCTTCTCGGCTCGCTGCTGTCGCTTGACGTTGCTCGAAAGGCTGTACGAAACGCTGACGGTATGCAGTTTCTGCTTGCGATTTCACCACCGTGCCTGTTCATGTGCCCGCACTGCTGCATCGTACCGGCGAACATTAATTCTCCTAACGAGTCAGCTGCCTGTGTTGTTCTTAAAAAGCTATCTGCTGTTGAGGCGGTCGTACGATTCGTGTCCTCCCCGTGTGGAAGTTGTACGTTGAAGCTGCTGTGCGCGGACTGGGCGACATCACCGCGAAGTAATAAACGACGTCACTGTAGGCGCAGCCAACGACACACGTGCTTGGGTACGACGCACATAATGACGTCGCTAACAACGCTGCCAATGGCGAGCGCGTTTGGGTGCGACGTAGAAAACGGTGTAACTGACGGCGCAGCTATTGCAGACCTATCGAAACTCGTGGCGAATAATTTTTTGTATAGCCTGGCCATATTCGCTGTAAAAGGTTAGAAGGTAAGTAACGACACGCCGCGGCTAATCTCGGAGGTCACGACTGGAAACTGCAACCATCGGTAGGGTTTTTAAGCAACCATTCAAACCTAGTTCAAAGCATACGCTGACAATAGCCTAGCAGCGAAAACTCGGCGACTAGAAGTAACGCAATGTGGATTATACTATGCTCATACTCCCACTGCAAGAAACGAACCAGCTGTGAGAAAGCGCGTAGGCGATGCAGCGAGGCGTGGCGTGGCGTAAGTATATATGCGTGCACCGAGACCAACTATAAAGCAAGTGTTGAAGCAGGCTGCTCCACCGATCGACGTTGAACGAGGTGTCCCCCGGGGGCAGAGAGTCGCGTTCGCTGAAAGCACGGCTGTTATCAGACGCGCCCATACGCCGTATATTTGAACTAACGGACGAAGCAGGAGTGGGCTGTAGAGGAGTGGGAGATAAGGAAGGAGAGCAGCAAAAGAGGAAGCGGAAGGGCGCGAGAGTCGCGCTTGCTCTTCTCACAGCTCGCACAATGCGAGTACTCGAGTTCGGCAATAACCCGACATCGACGACAACGAGGAGGACAAATCACGAGTGCGGGGCGTATCTTCACCGCTACGCATTAATATGAGTTGGAGCTGCCGCCCTCTTCGGCGCACGGCTCTATACAAACTCGTTCATGACGGTTCTAGAAAGTGAGTGTGGCTGTTCTCCCTGCGGCACAAGTGTATTCGAAGTCGCGCTGTCTCGACGATGGTGCACTCTTCGATAAAAAAAAAAGATGCACGACCGCTCTACTTTGTCGGCCCTGTAGAAGCGGTTCGACGATGCTATCACAAACACAGCACGGTTATATCAACCTACCACTCACAGTCAATGATTCGAACACAAATCGACACCGGTTACAATCCGCAGTGACTTCGGTTCATTCATTCCTTCATAGTTGCCAACCCACGGCACACTCCAAGTGGGAACGACTTCCGGGTTTACGAATCATACCACTGTCCCCCATAAAAGCAGGTGGCACGTGTGTTAGGTGGCGGCGTCTTTGACGGTGGCGTGGATGAAAGCAGTGGAGTCCCATGTGCGACTCTAATCGGCAATGCTCTGTGCAGTACTGTATTGTACTATGCGGGCGTAGCATAGAACAGTACAGTACAGTATTGTGCATACTGTGTGGCACTATACTGCACTATTTGGTACTGGACTGTTCTGTACCGTTTTGTGCTTTACTGCGCTGTACTATACTGTACTTAGGTGTACTGTGTTGCCCTGCACTGTAAGGTGGCGTTCTGTTCTATCTGGATTGCTGTTAAGAGGTTGAGGTTTCGATCGCTTGCGTGCACTCACCTTATTACAGAAAATATATGAGTGTCTAAAATCTGACAGATTGCGTTTGCGAAGGAAAGGCACGTACAACAGTTCACAGTGAACACATTACCTCGACAAAAACAGGACTTTTGCTCAGAAACGCATGAACATGTCATCAAAGTAGACATAAAGGTGCATGATTTCACGGACATGGCAAGATGATGCGCACAATTCCGCCTTATGTTTTAATGTATTCCCACGAGGCGTATTGCGGATAGTGTTGCGCATGCCGATACCGCCGGCACGCGGCCTTATCGTGGTCCAGGATGCACTGCGACTCATCTGCGAAGATCATGGCCCGCACGTCGACCATTCGTTGATAACGAGATAGCGCCAGACGCTACAGCGACTGTATCTCGGATGGTGAACGCACCTTGCGTTACAGTGGGACATTTCTGTTACCCGACGGCCGTCGAACGCGCCTTGCGTTCCAGTGGGACATTTCTGTTACCCGACGGCCGTCGAACGCGCTTTGCGTTCCAGTGGGACATTTTCTGTTACCCGACGGCCGTCGAACGCGCTGTTCGCCTCCCGCTAAGCCGGTGTGTCTGTTTTCCTTTAGTGGGCGCAAGTCCGCAAAATAAACGGATCTCCTTCTATTTCTACTAACCTCCCGGTCTCCTGACTTCGGGCTACCCTCACTCTTACGTGACATCTGGTGGAGGTGCTGGGTATGCACATAAACGACCTTAAAACAGCCACTGCAGAGAACCAGGACGCCGAAGACACAGATACTCGAAGCAGTCGCCGCCTCCGAAATCTGCCACCTGAGCTGGGACCGCTACCGGACCCCACGCGACCACGAAAGGACGCTTCCACAGCCACCATGAGCACCCCGCAATCACTTACCCCTGTCATGCTGCAGCAGCCGCGGGTGCCCCCAACTTTCCATGGTTATGCCGCTAAAGACCCAAAAGAATGGCTCAACCAATTCGAGCGCGTGGCTACCATAAACAGGTGGAATGAAGAAATGAAGCTCCGATACGTTTACTTTTCCCTGGACGGCCCCGCCAAAACGTGGTATGAAAACCATGAGACCACACTGACCACCTGGGAATTTCTGAAGAATGAGTTGCTCAGGACCTTCACCAGCATCATGCGAAAAGAAAGGGCCCAGCTGCTGCTAGAATCGAGGACCCAACAGCCCAATGAGACCCTAAACGTGTACGTCAAAGAAATGAAACGTCTTTTTAGGCGAGCGGACCAAGACATGACCGAAGACAAAAAGGTCGGATACCTAATGCGAGGGGTGAAGGAGTCGCTTTTCGCCGGTCTCATAAGGAACCCTCCCAAAACAGTCGCCGAATTTACTGAAGAAGCGCACACCATAGAAAGGACCTTGGACGCCCGGACTCGGCAATACAACCGCCCGCTTCAGCTGAGCTCGCTCTATTCGGAACCGATTCGAGGTGGGCTAACCACCAACGATCTGCGGGAAGCTATTCGAGAAGTGGTTAGGGAAGAACTACGCTGATTGCTACCTCCTACCACCCAGCCCCCCCAAGGAGCATCTGTCTTGGACATAGTGCGTGATGAAGTCCAGCAGGCGCTTGGCTCTTCATCAGCGACGACTCGAACAGAGGCCGAAGCAATGACTTACGCCGCTGCAGTGAACACTAGGCCACCCCGACGAAACGAGCCCAGTCCTCGACGGTACGCTGCAGCCCCAAGTAGCCGTCCGCCCTTACCCGCCCACCCTACATACGAGAGACGCCCGAGCCAAAGAAAATGCGACACCTGGAGAACTCCCGACGACCGTCCCCTATACTTTCACTGCGGTGAGGCCGGCCACATTCTTCGACACTGCCGGAAGCGTGTGTCTCTGACACATCTGAACATCGATCGCTTTCACTCAGCCGATCTGCTCTGATGATGTCGACCGTACACAGTCGTCGGTGCTCCCGCTGCCACGTTCGCACGGTTGAGCGCTGCCTGTTCTAAATTGCCGCTTTTCGGTGGCTATGGGTGTACAATCGGCAACTTTCTCCTGTAGGTTCGACACTGCCCCTACAGGCGGATGGGACTGCATGGCTTCTCATTTCAGGCACCACGGCCATGCCCTGGACAACGACCTCCGGCAATCGAAGACTACTTGCGCCATACAGAGTACTTGTTCAGCCGTTCTCCATCACCGCCATCTCCACGCTTCACGTCACCGAACCGCAGCAACAACGAACGAAGAAGGTCCCCAAGCCCCCGTAGGGGAAACTAAAACCAGCAACCTTTGGAGGTGAGGTTGCTTCAAGAGGAAAAGCTGAAGACCCTCCACCGACGATCATATCTGACGACAGCACATCATCTACGACGACGACAACGCACAACAACCCAAGCCGCGAGACGAATCAAAACGAAGCAACAAGACGAAGCCGTGACCCGAACCCAAAACCAACGCGCAACTCCAGCCCACGCGCCACCGATTTTGAAGTATCTATCGACGGCCACCCGGTAACTGCCTTGATTGACACAGGAGCTGACTACTCAGTCATCAGCGGGCCATTGACAGCACAACTGAAGAAGGTTCAGACGGCTTGGGACGGTCCGCAGATCCGCACAGCGGGAGGCCACCTCCTCACCCCATCGGGGCGATGTACTGCAAGGGTGACATTCGATGGTCACACATACCTTTCCACTTTCTTGGTGCTCCCACAGTGCTCCCGTGACGTCATTCTCGGCATGGACTTCTTGACTCAACATCACGCGGTTATTGACCTGGCGTCCAGATCCATCTAACTTTCCTCGAATGAAGCCATAAATTCATACTCGGCACCACATAATCGCGCAGCCCTCTGTGTGCTCGAGAATGACGTGAGCGTCCCAACCCGATCAACGACCCTAATCCCCGTAACCACTGGTACTGCCGAAAATGCTTATGGCGTCGTCGAAGGTAACATAAAGCTTTTGCTTGGCCGTGATATCGCAATCGCAAGAGGCATTGCGGACTTCCGGAATGGACAGGGCCCAGTGCTGCTAACAAATTTCAGCCAAGAACACCGTCACCTGGCCAAAGGCACGACCATTGCCTTTCTCGATGAAATCGCGGAAGTCAGTGACACCCTCGCCCTCTCGAATCCAGCGACCATCACCCCACAGACCCACAACTCGCAGCTGTAATTCGACATTAACCCTTCCTTACCTCAATGCAAGCAGCAACAGCTCCAGAATCTCCTTCGACGTTATGACGACTGTTTCGCCACTTCTTCACAGGTCCGACACACTTCTCTGGCAAAGTATCGAATCATAACACACGAAGACATCCGCCCTCTCCATCAAAGCCCTTATCGTGTGTCGGCACGTGAACGTCAGGCCATCCGAGAGCAAGTTGAGGAAATGTTACTCGACGATGTAATTCAGCCATCGAAAAGCCCATGGGCGGCACCAGTCATCCTTGTCAAAAAGAAAGACGGAAGTCTTCGGTTTTGCGTCGATTACCGACGGTTGAATAGTGTAACCAAGAAGGACGTCTACCCTTTACCAAGGATCGACGATACCCTAGATCGTCTTAGTGATGCAAGGTACTTCTCGTCCATTGATCTGAAGACAGGGTAGTGGCAAATTCAAGTTGATGAAAGAGACCAAGAAAGACCGCCTTCATCACGCCGGATGGATTATATGAGTTCAAAGTGATGCCATTTGGACTTTGTTCCGCTCCAGCAACCTTCCAGCGTCTAATGGACACAGTACTGGCAGGTCTCAAGTGGCAAATATGTCTCGTATACTTGGACGATGTGGTCGTCTTCGCCTCCAACTTTAGCGACCGCCTTAAAAGGCTCCGGACGGTACTGGACGCAATTAAGTCATCAGGGCTGACACTGAAGCAAGAAAAATGCCATTTTTTAGATGCGGAAGCATCTTATACTCGCGCCTTGTAGTGCGCCGTCCGCGCCGTCCGCGCCGTCCGCACCGCTTCTCGAACACTCGACAGCTGACGCGCGCACATGCGCCGTCGCGCCGTCGCCCACTCTTCCACCATCTGTGCATCCCTTCCTCCTCTACACACCGCGCGCGCTTCACTCCTCCACCATCTGTGCACCCTTCCTCCTCTACACACCGCGTTCGACATCTACAATTCTCCTGATTCTCCAGTGGACGCGCATGTGGCGTCGCGCTTCAAGAACATTCAACAGCTGACAGTGCATGCGCCGTCGAGCTGTATATATACTCAAGGTCGGCGCTCGCTCGCTCAGTTGCCACTCGTCGGTTGGTTTGTAGGGCGCGTCGACGTCCGAGGTCGCGGTGAAATGAATTCCAACGAATCCACAAACACAATGATCGACGTCCCTTCGACCAGCGCCACCCTTTCGCATACGTGTGTACGTGTTCACTCATTTAACAACCCCTCCTACAACCACGTTAACCAATTTAGCCATCGACCCAAGTAAGTCGCAATTTAACACCCCATTTCACAACCACGTTAACCAATTTAGCCATCGACCCAAGCAAGTCGCACTTTAACACCCCGTTAACCAATTATATGCTCCGCATCCTCCTCAGTGTTCCCCCGAGGGAAGCTGCGGGCAATTTTTTGCCTATGAAGAACTACAGTTCCTTGGCCATGTTATAAGCAAAGATGGCGTAAGACCAGATCCCGAGAAGACAGCCGCTATCGCACAGTTTCCTCCACCGCAAGATAAGAGAGCAGTGCGCCGATTCTTAGGACTGTGCGCCTATTACCGACGCTTCGTCAAGAACTTCTCACACATTGCTGCCCCTTTGACGCAGCTCACCAAGTCGGACGCCCCTTTTGAATGGAAAGCTGAGCAACGTGAGGCATTCAAAGAACTTCAACAACGTTTACAGTCGCCGCCTGTGCTGGGTCACTGTGATGAAAATGCGGAAACTGAGATACATACAGACGCCAGCAGCATCGGCTTAGGTGCCGTTCTCGTTCAGAAGCACGAGGGCTGCGAGCGCGTCATCGCGTATGCAAGCCGCTCACTGTCGAAAGCGAAAGTGAACTATTCCACGCCTGAGAAGGAGTGTCTTGCGATAGTATGGGCCACCTCGAAATTCCACCCATACTTATATGGCAGACCCTTCAAGGTCGTAACGGACCATCATGCGTTGTGCTGGTTGGCCAGTTTGAAAGACCCTTCTGGCCGCCTCGCTCGATGGAGCCTACGGCTTCAGGAGTTTGACGTGAAGGTAGTCTACACATCTGGTCGTAAGCACTCCGACGCAGACTGCCTCTCAAGAGCCCCTGTCGGCGCACCACCAAGCCATGAAGACGACGGTGCCTTTCTTGGGCCTATCAGCAGCAGCACCTTTGCATTACAGCAGCGCTCAGACCCGATCGTACAACAGTTGATCAACTACATCAAAGGAAAGGCCTCCATACCGCCTGCACTGTTCAAGCGTGGGATATCCTCCTTCTGTGTGCAAAACGGGGTGGTAGTTAAAAAGAACTTCACACCGAATAAGGCAGCTTACCTTCTTGTCGTCCCAAGCAGCCTCAGAGAAGAAATTTTACAAGCGTTACATGACGAACCCACTGCAGGCCACCTCGGTTTTACACGCACACTCCACAGAATTCAAGAACGATAATACTGGGCCCGCCTCTCCTCAGATGTTGCGCGGTACGTCAAGAGTTGCCGCGAATGTCAGCGCCGGAAGAGGCCTCCAACAAAACCAGCTGGATTTCTCAAGCCAATTGAACCCCTGTCAAGACCATTCCAACAGATTGGTATGAACCTGCTTGGACCTTTCCCCACGTCAACATCCTGTAACAAGTGGATCATAGTGGTCACTGATTACCTTACCCGATACGCTGAAGCTAAGGCCCTCCCGAACGGCACAGCCGTAGAAGTTCCAGAATTTTTAGTCGAATCAATTCTCCTCCGTCATGGCGCACCTGAGGTACTAATAACAGACAGGAGAACAGCGTTTACGGCTGATCTGACTCGGGCAATCTTATTTACAGTCATTCAGATCACCGAAGAACAACTGCGTACCATCCGCAGACAAATGGCCTCACGGAACGCTTGAACAAGACCATTGCCGATATGCTCGCTATGTACGTGGACACAGAACACAAGACCTGGGACTTAATTCTGCCTTACGTGGTCTTCGCCTACAACACCGCGGTGCAGGAGACCACTAAAATGACACCATTTAATCTCGTCCATGGGAGGGATGCCGTTACTACCATAGACGCCATGCTGCCTAATGTCACCGATGAAAACAACCTAGACGTGGCCGCCTACCTTCAGCACGCAGAAGAAGCCCGGCAGCTTGCTCGTCTGCTCATAAAAGCCCAACAGCGAAACGACGCAAGACGCTACAACCTGCGAAGACGCGATTCAACATACAGGCCAGGTGACAAAGTCTGGGTTTGGACGCCCGTTCGCCGCCGAGAATTAAGCGAGAAACTCATGCGCCGTTATTTCGGCCCATACAAAGTCATCCGTCAAGTGGGTGAAGTGGACTATGAAGTGGTCCCTGATGGGGCTAGCTCATCCCAACGACGCCGCGCACGACAAGAAGTGGTACACGTCGCCCGTTTGAAGCCCTATCATGCGCGCTAAAAGAGGCTCCCTGTTTGCATCTCTTGTTTTGTCTATGTGTGAATGATTCGTGCTTATTTGCCATTTACTTTCGCACAGGCTGTCCTTTTGTTTTGGTTTTATTTTAACAAAGCATCGGGTCGATGCTTACGTTGAGTAGGGGAGCAATGCCGCGAGGCGTATTGCGGATAGTGCTGCGCATGCCGATACCGCCGGCACGCGGCCTTATCGTGGTCCAGGATGCACCACGACTCATCTGCGAAGATCATGGCCCGCACGTCAACCGTTCGTTGATAACGAGATAGCGCCAGACGCTACGGCGACTGTATCTCGGATGGTGAACGCGCCTTGCGTTCCAGTGGGACATTTCTGTTACCCGACGGCCGTCAAACGCGCCTTGCGTTCCAGTGGGACATTTCTGTTACCCGACGACCGTCGAACGCGCCTTGCGTTTCAGTGGGACATTTTCTGTTACCCGACGGCCGTCGAACGCGCTGTTCACCTCCCGCTAAGCCGGTGTGTCTGTTTTCCTTTAGTGGGCGCAAGTCCGCAAAATAAACGGATCTCCTTCTATTTCTACTAACCTCCCGGTCTCCTGTCTTCGGGCTACCCTCACTCTTACGTGACAGTATGTATGTATGTATGTATGTATGTATGTATGTATGTATGTATGTATGTATGTATGTATGTATGTATGTATGTATGTATGTATGTATGTATGTATGTATGTATGTATGTATGTATGTATGTATGTATGTATGTATGTATGTATGTATAGATGTATGTATGTATGTGCGTACGTACGCACGTACGTACGTATGTATATATGTATGCACGTATGCATGTATGTATGCAAATATGGATGTATATATGTATGTATGTACGTACGTACGCACGTACGTATGTATGTATGTATGTATATATGAATGTATGTGCGTATGTGCGTATGTATGTATGTATGTATGTATGTATGTATGTATGTATGTATGTATGTATGTATGTATGTATGTTTGTATGTATGTATGTATGTATGTATGTATGTATGTATGTGAAGGTCCTTGCAATTATTGAATTATATCGGGAGAGCGTTGGAAAGTACCACATGGAAGGGTCAATGCTCGTGCGATAATAATAAAACATAGCAAGCGTTTACCTCTGTGTATCCCTCCCACAATTCAAAATGGCTTCGTTTCGATTTTGACTCGCAGTGCGTGTTTTAGAGGATATTGAATGCCCACAACATGCGTCGTCTGAGCACTAGTCGGGCAGAGATAACGTGCTTTAAATTCCTACAACCTAGGCAATACTAAATAAACCCAATTGAATTCAGCTGAATACAACACACATGCACCTAAACACACCCTGCGACATACGAGCTTGCGTACGCACAAGCTCACTAAAACATTAGCACAAACACACGAGCGCTGACAAGTGCAGTCACGATGGTCGGCTCACAAACGTATTCAAGTATTAACGCGATAGCGTTAAATAGCTCGTTTCTCATTAATTTCGGCGTTGGTGTCATCATCGGCTTCGTTGGTTGTGAGCAAAAGATCTTATGCGTGACCAAAAAACCAAGAACGATGCAAATGCAAAAAAAAAATACTCCTACAACAGAGTGGGCACCGAATGAGTGTTGTTTGAGTCTAAGTGGGGATAAAATCCGGCTCGTCCGCGTGGCAAGCGGATGGTCTACCACACGGCGACGCCTCTTTTTTTTTCTTTAATGCACAAAAACATCTCCAGCCATTGCCTCTGATTATAAAAACAGCGAAAAGAACTTCGTTTGCTTGGAAATGCAATGAAAGTAGCCTTTATGCTTCAAAAACACACGAGTCCTGTATGCATGCTTCACAATGCAATATGAAAAATTGCAGTAATAACGCGTGGTACTAACGTTCATTGCCAACGGGTGTCAGAATATGTGATTATCATAGTAGTTCCGTAGTTGAAAGCTGGTAATCCATTACAAATGGCACACACGCTACTGCGCCTATTTCCTTAAGGCCACGTAGTGGGTGCATACCGAGTTCGAAAAGGTTTCATGCACTAAGTGTTTCAAGTACATACTAAAAACAGGATGTCGCTTTCGCGTTACACTCCTGAGGCGAAGCTTTAGGGTCCCCTAATTATTAGTAAAACAACCGACACGAGGACTCCCGGAGACAAATAGTGAAGAAATGAGCATATATTAACTGGGATGTATTGTAAGTTAGGTTGGGTTATCGTACATTCTGGAAGTTACCGGGCGGAAACACAAGCAATGCGCAGTCGGCACGTAGTGCTCCAGCTCTTGATACTTTTGTCACGAAGCGCAAATGACCTCGAAAATTGGTGCAACGAAGGTGTACTATTTAAATTCACGGTCACAGAACTTTCTATTCCTATATACTGAACGGTTGCCGAGGTTGCCGGCGTTTCCCAGCACTTTATGATCTCCAGAGCAATGTATATAGATAAACAAATAATTTCGTCAAACAGGGATGCAAAGGCTCACTTAAACGCTTACCTATACAAAACTAAGGCAGATATCTACCTTACAATTTCATTTTCTTCCTCGGCCTTTCCAATACGATTGTTGCTCTTCCGCCTAGTGAGTATGCGTTGACTCTCGCAGCGTAAACGAGGCGAAAGAAGAGATAAGGAAGGAGATCAAAGTTGTCGCGTCACAAATTGGAAGTGATTGAGTGGAGGAAGTCATTACGGTGAGGTACATCGGGTCAGCTATATTACGGCAGGGTGCAGGAAGTCTTTTTGCAATGCCGCTTCGTTAGGTTGGCGCGCGTAGATGAAGACACGAAATGGCGTATCGACTATGCGGTGCCACAGTGGCACATGGATGCCCCGAATTACTTTTATGCAGTAGAGGTGGCCGCTAAGCATAGCTACCGATGACACTACCGAGAGTTAGGTGTGTTTAGAAAAAGTGGGTAACGATTTAGCGTACTAGGTACTCTATAATGGGAGAGCATATAGCCGTCCCGTGCGACACATTGAGAAGGCGCGTTTTACTCGCACGCCCAACGACACCATCAGGGAACTCTCCGATGTGCACTCCAAAGCACAGTGCCTTGCTTTTTCCGAGATTAAGACGTGCTCCCGAGAGGTAAACGTGTGAAACATTCGCAAGAAGACTGTGATTAGGAAAAAAAATTGGCAGACTCCACGTACAGTGGGAATCAATGATATGCGAAGCACGAATGGGGAAGGTTGATATGTCACTTTAAAATCGTCACAGCGTTACGAGGTGGAGGTAAATTATGCCGTAGATGGCTTTCATGTCATGATTACCATGTTTGGACGCGCCATTTACCTTGGTCGTTCATTCACGTCCCGTAATGCCTAATTTGGTATATGTGAAGGTAGCGAAATGGCGACTAGCGCTTTCTGAACGGCCCAATATACTCCTACGTAACGTTGACGCGCACCCACGCTGGCCGCAGCGACGCTAAGACAGCACAACGCGCAGCACTCTATATAGTCTGACGCCAGGTGTGACCGGCGCGACCAGCGTCCGTCAGTGCGGCTCGGCGGCAACCGGCGCGAAATGCGACATGCTGCATTTCGCGCCGATGACGTTACTCAGACAGCACCTCGTCTGTCTTCGTGACGAAGGAACGCTGCGCGCGCTCAAACTATTAGAATCAGAAAATAAAATAGGTACTATTTCCTGGCGCGCGCGCATGCAGGCGGTTCGGCTCTATAGCTTCCACAGTGCTGTCAAGAAAAGCTGTCGCCGAGTATAGTGAAACGGTCGCGAGCGCATCATGAGCATAGCATTTAGTTACGTTTTTACATGACACGCACCTCATGATTATCATGACTGCACCAGTCACATACCTTCGTCATCCATCCACGTCCCGTAATACCAAGTTTGGTATATGAGCTGTTGAAATGGCCACGAGTCCACCATGAGCGTGGCATGTAGTCATGTTTTTACAGGACATGCGTCATGGAAAGGCCTGGCACTTGTGTTCGCCATGCAGTCATGTCATACCATGCAAATTTTGCAGCATGTCATGCGAACGAAACCGCTGGAAGAGCCACATGGCCATGAAATGTGAATCAGAAAATTCATAACATTCATGTTATGATTTTCATGTTATGACTAGTAACTCATGCTGGCCACACAGTCATGTTATGGCATACCAAGTTTGGTGTTGATACCATTATCCAAATGGCCAGGAGAGCTAAAAGTCGTAAGCGGCTAGATAGATAGATAGATAGATAGATAGATAGATAGATAGATAGATAGATAGATAGATAGATAGATAGATAGATAGATAGATAGATACGCTCAATGTTGCCGAAGTTCGCTAAGATATGCTTCGCATTTAAAAAATGTTTAGCAATTTTGAGCACTTGGTACTCAACTATGGGAGAGTAGTAGGCCGTCTCTTTCTGACAACTCTAGATAGATAGATAGATAGATAGATAGATAGATAGATAGATAGATAGATAGATAGATAGATAGATAGATAGATAGATAGATAGATAGATAGATAGATAGATAGATAGATACGCTCAAAGTCGCTGAAGTTCGCTAAGAAATGCTTTGCATTTAAAAATTGTTTAACGATTTTGAGCACTTGGTACTCAACTATGGAAGAGCAGTAGGCCGTCCCTTGCTGACAACTCTAGACTATGGTAGGATGCAGCAAATCCATAACGACGAAAGAACCAATCTCTCGTACTGAGCATCAAAACCGAAAATAACAGTTGTTTATTTGTGACGTAATGTTAACGGTGGCTATTTCCGCTTTTTTGCGACGGTATAACTACCGATGGTTCATTTATCTTTTTTTATCCATATGTCTTGAGTACGTGGTAGTGCTGGAAAACACACTGTCTTTCACTTTTGAGAAAACATTAGGGGGTCTGCTTCCTTTAGTTTTGTTTTATGCGAAGTCACATGAAATCTCCAGCTCACGCTGAATGTTAACATTAAGCAACAATGTTCGTATCCCACAACTGGAATGTAGACAACATTTAAGAGCTCGAAAGCAGTAAAATCGTAGTTGAGTCTTGGATGGGAAATTGCAAAATGTTGACGGTAACCTTCTTCTGTGCACACTCCCGTGATAAGCAAGTGAACTGATCTATTTGGATAACATTATACGCAGTTTAACATGCCAAGACGTAGATATTGTTTAGACAACCTGGTGTTCCTTAACATGCGCTGAAATATCGTTTTGCCTTCATCGAAACGTGACCATCACGGCCAGGATCAAACCGGTGACTGTCGGTTCAGCACCAAAGCACCGCAACCAGTGAACCATCGTGGTGGATTAAGAAAGTTGTTCCGAAATCCAAAACAATATGGAAAAAAAAACGATTAGCCGATCCACAGCTGTGAAATCTGAGGAAGTGCGTAGCACGGGCTCCCAGCGATTGCCATTCGTGGATTTGCATCGCTCGCCTTGTTATGGCCTGTATTGAGTGCTTTACCTTAAGCGTCGTGCCACTTGAACGACGCCACGTGAACTACAAACCAAGCCCCTAACGTGCTCTGCCTACAAAACAAAAGGACACATGTGCAACGGGTACCAATAGAAGCTGGAAGAACTAAGCATTATCTTAAACATGTTTTAACATTCTTGTGCGCAACGAGGACCGTGAAAGAAAGGAGCACGCACGAGCAAGCAGAATCTGACAACCAGATAGTCTTGCTTCAGTTCATTTTCTTGTCAGTGTTTCTTCAATTCCTTCGCAGTCGAACTTCAAGAACATCATTAAAATATTCACGAGGCCTCAGGACTTGCGAGACGTGCACTAGCTGGCAAAAGCAGCATGGTATTAATGTACCAAAATGTACGGTGATATTTTCCAGCGATAGTCGTTCGGTAAAACGTACATCATCGATCAAAGAGCCATGTTCGTAATCGCACGATATGTACAGCTGCAAAGTTCATCTGAGAAAGTTTGGCAGGTCTCCGAGCGGCAAAAACCGTTTACCGCATCCATCAATTGGAATCGCTAGAAACTTCTGTCGCGTCTTCATTCAGCAGGAAATGTTAGAGTTCCTGCTAATCACGAAGCGCCATCTCCACTTAATGACTAGATAAGGGATGCCAAACGAGACACGAAAATGGTTTATAGTTGAAAGAAACCGTATGCGGTGAATATAGGCCGAGTTCCCGGTATCTCTGTGACTTGTAAAAAGCATAGATGAATTTGGGATCTACACTTACGCAACGGTCTATTAGAGCCAAGCAAAATATTAAAAATAGATACTAATAAGCTGTCTTTATCAAGGCTATTTCAACGATGCACCCTCCGGCGCAGCACGGAAGTTGCGCTCCGGGGTCGTTATCAATTTCGGTAATGACTCTTGCGCGTGGATTAAATGATTCGTGACGAACTCTGGGCAGCTGAGGAAAGAGATCCGCACTGTTGGGCACCCAGAGATGCTCCGTAATCAGTACTAACTAGAGAGCCACCCTTCTTTGATGTAATGATTTTGAGTGTTAATACTTACGCACTGATCGCCGCTAATTCCGATGCTGAAATCATAGGCATGCCCACCAGGGGGGTGGGGTGCGATGTGCTGATTCAACACCTCGTTCGTTTATTATGTCGAACCTGTACCGTCATTTTTCATTGGACAAGGTTAACTACGCACCTTTTCGATGATAGTGGCAGTCGACAACGCTTGATGCTGGATTCCAAAAACTGTCCTCTGCCTGCGTTAATTTTCACAGAGCGGAGAAAAGAAGGCAGGCAGTGAGAAGCAGCATATTACCGCTTCATTTCCATCTTTTCATCCACTGACTAGACCAGTGCAGTGGGGAGAAAGGATGCTGAGGTGCAGCAGCCCACACCTAATAGACAACCCTGTGCCTATCGAGGAACTCTAAACGTTATTCTCGATAGTCCATAATCGTTTACGTTCCGAACATGACAATTCGCTACATTGGTTATTACGGCGAATAGTTGCAGCCTATAGATCGTTTTCCCGAATGCGGACTTTGATACTAGAGCGCCTTCCAGGAAAAGGTGGTTTACGAAAGTATACCTTCGAGTTCTAGTGAATTCAACGCAACTCGAAACCTCGCGATAACTCCTGTCACGCACTATGTCTGATGACACTGTGAGCGCTGTACGATCACTGCAAATCGGACATCTCGAAAAAAATTGTCGATTCGACTTTCACGGTGTAAGCAATCGTTTCGCGACCATTTTCGTAAATTTCACTACAGTTGTGATTTGGCAAGGAAAGTAGGTGATTCACTTCTACACATTGTCATGCTACAGCACTGAAGTGTGACATTTTATCAACGCTAGAAGCTCTATAAATACGCCGTAAACCGTGGCTGAAAGACCCGACGGTTGTTATAGCGCGAGCTCAGAACGACGACAAATGGACAAAAAAAAACGAGGAATAATTTTCAACTAGCCCAAAACGCCACGCTGCTAAGTTACTTCAGACACCCGGATGCAATTCGAGCACATGAGCGTGTTTTGCTACTTGTCTTCACGAAAACGTAGCTCGCCATAATTGACCCTTACGTTTGGTCAGGCAAAAGCACCACGCCTTTCTATTAAATCCATAATACGAGCAATAAATAAAGAAATAAGTTCAATTTTCGCAGTCTGAAGCCCGCTTTGAGTGCCATGTTTTGACACCATATACTCCAGCATCAGCGGCTGCAACCTTACCTGATATTGACAGTTTGGCTCAAATTGAGCGGACAAGAAAGCAGCCGAAATTGAGCCAAGCAGCCAAGAAAATTTTTCCGCCGCCATCGGCCTAAAACAATAGCCAAATCGGCACCGAATAGCCAAATTTGCAGAAAATACCGAAACCTGGCTATCCTGGTCAGCAAGCTTAACTCGAACTTGTTAATCACTTTAGCTGCGCTAATTGGTATATATTCACTGAATGCTACCATGTTGCTATAACGAACACGAGCAAGAACACCAGAGAAACAGACAGGACAACCGCTAAGCTTCGAATAATTTCAATCGACATGCAGGACAGATCGAAGTATTTTCAAGAACTTTTCATTCGTGCTATAACCATTGATAGAATTATTGTAATGAAATAAATATTCCGCAACGTCCCTACATTTACTTGTATTTATTTTTATAGTCTACCTTGTCTGACCGTTTGCTTTATAAGCCTACATATTGACTTGACTGCGAGAAAGCGAACACCCTGCGCAGCTTGCATGATCAGTTCTCATTTTCCCATACATAACATTGATTTTGAAAGCGCCAACAGACACTATTCTAAAGTGATTCCTCTTAAAACGTAGTTACCACGACAGGCGAACCACAGATCACAGTCTTTCATATTAAGAGAACGCCGTAATGCACTCGCAATATTTATAATCACCGAACACATTTCGGATTCCAACTTCATGCTTAGAGGTGACCAAGACGGACCAGTGCGCTTGCCATATGGCTACATTTATCTCAAGCTTTGTACCCTTGAAAGTTCGTCACTTCGTTCACTTGTGAATACTTCAGCTTCCAATAAATCTTCTATAGTTTGGGTTCCTTGCGAAGTTGAGTATGACAATTCACGATGACGCATTATGCATAAAACTAAAGGCTGCGAGGAAGACGAGCAGTGCAAGAATGGCGATGCTAGTCGGGAAGGAAGACGCCAGTCGTACCGCGAATGGCCACGTCCGCCCACGAAAGGAACTCGTCGCGCATATTTCAACGACTAAGTGAGGCCGACCCTTTCTAACGGGAAAACTAGTGACGTCGTACGGACGGGAAGAACGAAGTCGGCAGCGGCGGCCACTCAGATTTGATGCATCCGCCCAGAGACGCCGGCGCCGAGAGGAACCGGCGGAAGACATGCCAAGCAGAGCGTATATATACCAGAGCCAACAGCCAAGCTTTACCTATTGCAACGACATAACATCTATTTTCTCTTCTCTCCGGATGAATCGAGAAAGAACAAAGAGGTCATTGCCTTGATCCTAACAATGACGTCGACTAACTCAGCGTCGGTCGCTAAAATTCTTCAAGAACACCGTCCATATCGTAACGACACATTGCCCTCGCATAAGATGAGGCAGGAACACACATAAGCATGCCCGGTGCCGTAGGCGTATCAGCCGGGAGGGCAAGGGGGGCGCGAACCCTTATTGAAAAAAAAGGGGGGGGGGGCTGAGCCCCTCCACTTTTGACAATGGTCACTCTTGGCTGCACGCTGGGGAAACCAACAAGTAAGGCGAAGTTTTCCGTCACAACAGTAATCACTCAATTATATTCTTACGGAAAGAATGAAAATGTTATGAGAGAATGTAACAATATAGCGAAATTTGCCGACATTTCTGCTGTAATGATTTTACTTGTAGGCTCTTTGCGGTGCGTGTCGCCTATGCGATGCTTTCGCGTCTTGTGCTGTAGTATTGCAGAACAGGCAAGCGCTGGACAAGGGCCCTGTAATTTATATCACTTATTCATGCTTTTATTCTACTGTGACTCAGTTGATGCAGTTACGGATGCAACGAGCAAACTTTTTATGGTCTGGTCAAAGCATTTGCTGCTTCCGGAAAATAATCTTCTTCGAAAAGGATATATCATCACCGCTGCTGTCGAAGCTGTTGCGAGATGACTGTGACGAATCGTTTTTGATGTTTAAGTTTTTCCGTACTGAAACGCCAAAAACTGTTTCCAATTTAGTTTTCGATAAACCTGATCAAGCTTTTCTTATGGTAACTTGGAGCTATAGCGGCAGATTGCAAAGTGGCCACGACTAAAGCATTAGGAAGCTCAGCTTTTTAGCTTGCCCTACAACTTGACCCACCGGACCAGGGATAAGGTGAAATACCGTGGTGTTTAGCACCATGAAGGCTTAGTTAAGAGTCGGGCTAGTTGGTTTTACTAAACTCGAATAGTCTTTTACAGCCAAAAATACATCTCGGACAGTAAAGACGCACATGCTTACAGCGCTGCTTATTTCTCTCTATTCCTTGACTCGCTCGCTGAATTCCGTGCCGACTGGTTGTGCCCTCGCGATCTCCGACGTCAGCGTAGCTCTGGCCGACTGGGCTGGCCTTACGTCATCTCCTGACACTGATCGCCTACGACAGCGTAGCTCTGACCTACTGGACTTGCCCTACACCGTCTGATGACGCCGACAAGAGCTTTCGCAAGTGGTGCCCCGTCCTCGGACTCCTGTGACCGTGTTTCCATCTTTCCTATCTCTCCTATTCCCTCATATCTCCTCGCTCGCTGGCCCAGCGCGTCTCTCTCTCAACTTATATATATATTTAACCCTAATCTTTTAATCCCTCATCACCCCCATCCCTTGTGAGCTACTGTGGAGGTGTCGCACCCTGATTCAGACAGTTACGAGGCTCACTTTTCTCTCCTTTTCCCTCTTAGAACCACTTCTTTTCTATTCCTTTTTCTCGCAGCAATTATGAGCTCACAGAAATGTATACGCGCACAAACAACAAAATACTGTTATGCTGAAAACGGAAATGTTTTATTAAACTCATAATCCCTCTCGCCAGCTGCTATAAGCAGCCGCTGCTAATGTGATTGGCAGCTAGCCTACTAGAATTCCACTTAAAAAGAGATGCTCCCCGGCTTCGTGGCGGCAACTAACAAGCAGGCGATTTTGTGGCACACAGAAAATTTTAAATGCCGAAGAACCGATGGCAAACAATATGCAGTATCGAAAATCGTTTATTCTCTTATTTTTTACGTGGTGCATAAGTGGTCTTTACGTGATGGGTCATTTTTGCGTAATTTGTTGTGTCGTGTATCAAGCTGGTGCTGTGTGCATGATAAAGACAGTTTAGACCAATCATATACAGCTAACGAGCATTTCGAAAGCAAGCAACGAGGGATAGTTTAACGTTATAATCGCCCACATTTTGTTCTTTCAAAGGAAAATTTTGTTTCCACCGTTTGTATCGGCGTATTTATGCATGTGCCTGGAGGCCCGTTAGAAATTTTAATAAAAATACATTGAGTGTAAACAATATACCATGCCGCTAACACCACAAAATAAACGTTTAAAAAGGGTCGAGAAGTTGTTAATAACTTAATAACATGAATATAATAGTAGCCAAATTCTTAATAATTGGACCAATAACTAAACCAAAATTAATAATAATTGGAACAATACAGCATCGTAATCGCTTCTCGGCTGTGAAGCAACCGGAAAGGAGTGAAACCTGTAGTCTCTTGAACCGCATTGAAGTAAGCGAACGTTACGTATGGCGAAATTTCATCCCAGTTTTTGTGATCGCGATCGACGTACATGAATAGCATGTCAGCGAGCCTTTTGCTTAATCTCTCCGTCAGACCATTGGTTTGTGGATAGTATGCGGTCGTTTTGCGATGAGCTATTCGACTAAGTCTCACGACGTCTTGCATGTGTTGGGCTGTAAAGACTGTTCCACGGCCAGTGATAAGAACTGTTGGCGCTCCATGGCGAGGACGATGTTGTTCATGAAAAAATACGCAATCTCATTGGCGGTGCCTCGTTGTAGGGCTTTCGTTTCGCAGTACCTTGTTAAATTGTCAGCAGCGACTACGATCCAGCGGTTGCCATCCTCTTAGTTCGGGAAGGGCCCAAGCAAGGCCAAGCCGATTCGTTCAAATGGTTGTGACGGTGGTGCTACAGGCTGCAATAAACCTTGCAGGGCGCGCAGGTGGGACTTGACGGCGCTGGCAATGATTACGCGTTTTAACGTAATGCTTGACATCCTGGGTGAGCTTTGACCATTAGTAATGAGTCCGAATCCGGGCAAGAATACGTGTGAATCCTAGGTGACCGGAGGAAGTCTCGTCGTGGCAGGCAGATAAAATGTCAGCACATAGCCCTGGTGGAACCACAAGGAGGTATTCAGTCGCACAAGGTTCGAAGTTCTTTTTGTAGAGGATGTCGTTGCGGAGACAAAATGACTCTGAACGTGCAAATGCCGATGGTGGACTCGAGCTGTGGCCTTCAAGGTATTTGATTAGTTGTTGAAGCTCTGAATCATTCTGCTGTTATTGGGCCTAGTCAGATTCACTGACTGCGCAAATTAAATGGCCATCTGTATCATCATCGCTCAATGTCGTCGCGAGGGGAGCGCGCGAAAGGCAATCGGTATGAGTGTGCCTGCGGCCAGACTTGTAGACGACTGTAACCTCCAATTCTTGAAGGCGCAAGCTCCACCTCGCGAGGCACCCTGAAAAGTCCTTGAGATTGGGCAGCCAAAAGAGGGCATGATGGTAACTACTCTGGATGGACGTCCATACAGATATGGTCATAACTTTGATATCGCCCAAATAACAGCAAGGCATTCCTTCTTCGTGGTCGAGTGGGTAGTTTCCGCAGAAGACAGAAAGCGACTAGCATAAGCGATTGGACGTTCGGCGCCGTATTGCCACTGCACAAGCACTGCCCCAGACCGATGTTGCTTTCGTCAGTGTGCAGTTCGATGGCAGCATCTTCATCAAAGTGCCTTAGTAAGGGCTCAGTCTGGAGGCGCTGTTGAAGATTGGAAAAAGCAGCTCTATGTTCTGGACCCCATACAAAAGGAGTATCTTCCTTCGTTAAGCGGATAAGGGTTTTAGCGATGTTATCAAAGTTCTGCACAAAGCGCCTGTAGTATGCTCAGATACCCAAAAATTGACGCAAATACCGTTTGTTCAAAGGTGGACGAAATGCAGCAACGGCCATGGTCTTTTTCTGGGTCTGTTCGTATGTCATCGTGACTGACAAGGTGGCCGATGAACTTTGGTTCCTCGTAGCCAAAATGACACTTCACCGCTTCAGGGGATAGGCCTGTGGATCGAATAGTGACGAAGACGGACTGCAGTCGTTGTAAATGTTGCTCAAATGTTTTAGAAAAAACAACGACGTCGTCTAAATAGACGAGGCAGTATTCCCACTCAGACCGGACAGCACAGGTGTCCATCATCCTTTGGAACGTGGCCGGTGCAGAGCACAGTCCAAACGGTAGCACTTTGAATTCGTAGAGGCTATCGGGAGTTATGAACGCTGTTTTTTTCCCTGTCGCGTTCATCGACCTCAATCTACCAGTAGCCGCTGCGCAAATCTATTGATGAAAAATATCGGGCAAGTCGAAGTTAATCCAGTGAGTGATCTATGCGTGGGAGATGGTAGACATCTTTCTTTGTCACTTTGTTGAGCTTTCGGTAATCCACGCAAAATCGAAGAGTGCCGTCTTTTTTTTAACAAGTACGATGGGCGACAGCCATGGACTGTTCGAAGGTATGATGACGTCATCATCCAGCATCTGTGTTACCTGACAACGTATTGCCTCTTGTTCTTTTTCGCGACACGCAGTTAGGCGTACTGTCGTACAGGCCGTTCGGTAGGGTTCGTTACAATGTGGTGCTTCACAGTTGGGTTCTGCTTGATTTTGAAGGTGGACGCAAAGCAGTCACTATGCGTACTAAAATTATGCGTATATGTTAATAATGCGCAGAGAATAGCTAGCAATTCACGTCAACTGTACTGGCTAATGCAGTGTCACATTCGGCGGCAGTGGTAACCGGGGCGATATTGGAACATTCTTCGTCATCAATGGCATCAAAGTTCGCGATCGCTGTTCGCTTTGCCAAGTGTTGGTATTCGCCGCTGAAATTCGTGATCAGAAGCCGAGTCCTCCGATGTTTCAGTTGAATGATAGCGCGCGCGACACAAATCTACCGAGCAAAGAGCACCGAGAGGTTAGTTTCGGCGATACCACTACTCTTGTTGTCGCAGTCGCTCTCCACAGTTACCAACATACTGGCTCGCGGCGGAAGTGCGATGGTCTCATCAGAAATTCGAAGTGTTGTGGTCTGCGCAGCTGCATCCTTTTGTCTGGCTGTATGGTCGTCAGAGAACGTTATGAGCAGGTCGCGAAGGTTAATAACGGCTCCATGCTCACGGAGGAAATCTATTCCGAGAATTAGGTTTTGGGAGCATTCGCGCAATACGACGAAGGAAGCAATGTATGACGACTCCCGAATTCGGAGCCGGGCAGTGCATATTCCCAGCAGTGTCAATAGGTGACCTCCCACAGTCCGGAAGTTGGGTCCATGTCCCCAAAATGTCGTTACCTTTCGCAGCTGTACAACGAGGTCAGCGCTTATCACGTAATGATCGGCACCCGTATCCTACCAGAGCGGTTAGCGGGTGGTTGTCGACAAGAACGGAGATGCGAGCAGAGACACGTTTGTCGTCGATGGCACACGTCGGTGAAAGGATGTCGTCGGATGTCGGCAGGCAGTTCGGTGGATGGTCCTTGTAGCGGTCTTTTAGAGGTCGCTGTTCTTAGTTTCTCCGGCGCAGGCTCGTGGATCTAGGCGATCCGTCCTGCAACGACGTGCTCAAAGGTCGATTGTTAGCCAGGTGACGTAGAGTGCCCTAGAGATGGTCAGCGCGATTGGTGACGCGGAAGGGTTAGGGGAATACTGGCTTGCCAAGTATTCGGCGATAGCACGAGGCCGCTCACTATTTCTGGGTCGACTAGCGTCTGAACGAAAGCCAGGAAGACCCATGTGCCCGTATGCGCACTCACAGTAGATGTGACCTAGTTCACTTCAGTGATAACAAAGAGGCCGGTTGTCGGGAGCACGCCACACACTAGATTTCAATGTAAGTGGTGGGTTGCCGTACTGTGGTTGTCCTGAGTAGAATGACGGCGCCGTCTGCAGGGTGGACGGACGGGACGGATAGTGAACAGCCGATGCAGGAGTACGTGATGCTTCCGTGTACGTTAATAGCGGAGCTTCGGCTAGACGTGGCGCCATCATAGGTTGAATCTCGGCTGGATGCAGAGTCATCATGGGTTGCACCAGCTGCCGGACCTCTTCACGGACGACATCCGTTAGAGCAGCAACATGAGGCGAGAAGACACCGCGTGCAGCTTTTGCGGCTCCTCGCTCAGAATACTGCGCACGAGTCTCGTCAGGTATTTATATTCGTGCACGTCAGGTGTTGGCAGTGCCGATGACACTGGTCAAAGACTGCCAGCAAGCTCATACTGAGACGAACACTGCCTTAGCATTCTCTCCATTATCATGGCTTCGCAGTGAAAATCCACTACAGTGCTGGGATGGTTGTGCACTAGTCCAGCGAACAACTGCTCTTTCACTCTCCGCATCAGTAGGCGCACCTTATTCTCTTCCGTCATTGAGGAGTCAGCTCGCCTGAACAGCTGCGACATGTCCTCAACGAACATGCAACAATCTCGTTCGGGCGCTGATTTCGAGAATTGAGGAGCCGTTCCCGCTTGCTCCTCCCGGTCAGAGCTTCGGCGGATATTCCGCAACTCGTTGCGAAACTCTGGCCAGGTTGTCATAGCGGCTTGCATGGTTTTCGAACCAAGTGTGCGCAGAGTCCTCGAAGCAAAAGTAGACATACCGAAGCTTCCGGTGCTCGTTCCACTCATTTACACTGGCACAACGGTTGCAGTCGTCAAGCCAGTCGTCGACGTCCTCGTAAGGGTCACTGTGGAGCGGCGTCCGGGGTTCTCGGGGCGTTGAAGTGGCGTGGAGGAGGCCGCGTCGATGTCTCTTCGGTTTGCGTTCCTGCACTAGCCATAGTTCTGTCGAGTTGTGGAAGTTGTTCATATTCAAGTGGTAGGACTAGTTGTCGCCGGCTACGCCATAGGTCAGCTGGTTCTTCCAAGACGCGACTAGTGCCAGGATCTGGCTGCAGATTTCAGTGCATACAACACAACCCAACACCTCCACCAGAAAATGTCACGTGCTGCTCCGTGAACAACGTCTGTTCACAGGAGCAGCAGCACTGGACAACGAGCCGAACCGAGCTATAGACCACTGAGCACAACAACCAGTCTTCTTCTATGTCACAAATGGCACATACTCGCATTGGCATGGCTCAATCTCGTTCCATGCCCGTGGCAATATATATATCCCGGCTGACGAGGGAGGTAGGTTTGCCCCCCTCCCTTCGCGAAGAAGTTCGTACACCACTGCCCGGCGCGAAATTCCATAGGCTACGAGGTCAGAGAAAACAGTGAACTTCCGAGCAATATGTGGTGAAACCACCCCCTCCTGTGTGGCACGCGCCAATGATTATAACTGCCACATGCTCGTATGATTACTGCGATCATCATGTAGAGAGAGTAGTACTGCAAGACGACCTAGTTGGTACGTATACACAGCAAGTTTTTCATAGCGTAAAGTGTCACACGGTAAAGAAAGGGAATAATGAGTACAGCAGATATTGCACCATAGCCCCGGACTTCCCGTCTATGTACCACGGCGCGCATGGGCAGCAAGTAGCCCTGGTGGAACCACAAGGAGGTATTCAGTCGCACGAGGTTCGAAGTTCTTTTTGTAGAGGACGTCGTTGCGGAGACAAAATGACTCTGAACGTGCAAATGCCGATGGTGGACTTGAGCTGTGGCCTTCAAGGTATTTGATTAGTTGTTGAAGCTCTGAATCATTCTGCTGTTATTGGGCCAAGTCAGATTCACTGACTGCGCAAATTAAATGGCCATCTGTATCATCATCGCTCAATGTCGTCGCGAGGGGAGCGCGCGAAAGGCAATCGGCATCAGTGTGCCTGCGGCCAGACTTGTAGACGACTGTAACCTCCACTTCTTGAAGGCGCAAGCTCCACCTCGCGAGGCACCCAGAAATGTCCTTGAGATTGGGCAGCCAAAAGAGGGCATGATGGTAACTACTCTGGATGGACGTCCTACAGATATGGTCAGAACTTTGATATCGCCCAAATAACAGCAAGGCATTCCTTCTTCGTGGTCGAGTGGGTAGTTTCCGCAGAAGACATAAAGCGACTTGCATAAGCGATTGGACGTTCGGCGCCGTCTTGCCACTGCACAAGCACTGCCTCAAGACCGATGTTGCTTTCGTCAGTGGCAGCATCTTCATCAAAGTGCCTTAATAAGGGCTCAGTCTGGAGGCGCTGTTGAAGATTGGAAAAAGCAGCTCTATGTTCTGGACCCATACAAAAGGAGTATCCTCCTTTGTTAAGCGGTCAAGGGTTTAAGCGATGTTATCATAGTTCTGCACAAAGCGCGTATGCTCAGATACCCAAAAATTGACGCAAATACCGTTTGTTCAAAGGTGGACGAAATGCAGCAACGGCCATGGTCTTTTTTGGGTCTGTTCGTATGTCATCGTGACTGACAAGGTGGCCAAGAACTTTGGTTCCTCGTAGCCAAAATGACACTTCACCGTTTCAGGGGATACGCCTGCGGATTGAATAGTGACGAAGATGGACTGCAGTCGTTGTAAATGTTGCTCAAATGTTTAAGAAAAACGACGACGTCGTCTAAATAGACGAGGCAGTATTCCCACTTCAGACCGGACAGCACGGTGTCCATCATCCTTTGGAACGTGGCCGGTGCAGAGCACAGTCCAAACGGTAGCACTTTGAATTCGTAGAGGCTATCAGGAGTTATGAACGCTGTTTTTTTCCCTGTCGCGTTCATCGACCTCAATCTACCAGTAGCCGCTGCGCAAATCTATTGAAGAATATCGGGCAAGCCGAAGTCAATCCAGTGAGTGATCTATGCGTGGGAGATGATAGACATCTTTCTTTGTCACTTTGTTGAGCTTTCGGTAATCCACGCAAAATCGAAGAGTGCCGTCTTTTTTTTAACAAGTACGATGGGCGACAGCCATGGACTGACTCTTCGAAGGTATGATGACGTCGTCATCCAGCATCTGTGTTACCTGACAACGTATTGCCTCTTGTTCTTTTTGCGACACGCGTTAGGCTTGCACTGTCGTACAGGCCGTTCGGTAGGGTTCGTTATAATGTGGTGCTTCACAGTTGGGTTCTGCTTGATTTTGAAGGTGGACGCAAAGCAGTCACTATGCGTACGTAAAATTATGCGTATCTGTTAATGCTGCGCAGAGGATAGCTGGCAATTCACGTCAACTATACTGGCTAATGCAGTGTCACATTCGGCGGCAGTGGCAACCGGGGCGATATTGGAACATTCTTCGTCATCAATGGCATCAAAGTTCGCGATCGCTGTTCGCTTTGCCAAGTGTTGGTATTCGCCGCTGAAATTCGTGATCAGAAGCCGAGTCCTCCGATGTTTCAGTTGGATGATAGCGCGCGCGACACAAATCTACCGAGCAAAGAGCACCGAGAGGTTAGTTTCGGCGATACCACTACTCTTGTTGTCGCAGTCGCTCTCCACAGTTACCAACATACTGGCTCGCGGCGGAAGTGCGATGGTCTCATCAGAAATTCGAAGTGTTGTGGTCTGCGCAGCTGCATCCTTTTGTCTGGCTGTATGGTCGTCAGAGAACGTTATGAGCAGGTCGCGAAGGTTAATAACGGCTCCATGCTCACGGAGGAAATCTATTCCGAGAATTAGGTTTCGGGAGCATTCGCGCAATACGACGAAGGAAGCAATGTATGACGACTCCCTAATTCGGAGCCGGGCAGTGCATATTCCCAGCAGTGTCAATAGGTGACCTCCCGCAGTCCGGAAGTTGGGTCCATGTCCCCAAATGTCGTTACCTTTCGCAGCTGTGCAACGAGGTCAGCGCTATCACGTAATGATCGGCACCCGTATCTACCGGAGCGGTTAGCGGGTGGTTGTCGACAAGAACGAGATGCGAGCAGAGACACGTTTGTCGTCGATGGCACACGTCGGTGAAAGGATGTCGTCGGATGTCGGCAGGCAGTTCGGTGGAGGGTCTTGTAGCGGTCTTTTAGAGGTCGCTGTTCTTAGTTTCTCCGGCGCGGGCTCGTGGATCTAGGCGATCGTCCTGCAACGACGTGCTCAAAGGTCGATTGTTAGCCAGGTGACGTAGAGTGCCGTGGAGATGGTCAGCGCGATTGGTGACGCGGAAGGGTTGGGGAATACTGGCTTGCCAAGTATTCGGCAATAGCACGAGGCCGCTCACTATTTCTGGGTCGACAAGCGTCTGAACGAAAGCCAGGAAGACCCATGTGCCCGTATGCGCACTCACAGTAGATGTGACCTAGTTCACTTCAGTGATAACAGAGAGGCCGGTTGTCAGGAGCACGCCACACACTGGATTTCTATGTAAGTGGTGGGTTGCCGCACTGCGGTGGTCCTGAGTAGAATGACGGCGCCGTCTGCAGGGTGGACAGACGGGACGGATAGCGAACAGCCGGTGCAGGAGTACGTAATGCTTCCGTGTACGTTAATAGCGGAGCTTCGGCTGGACGTGGCGCCATCATGGGTTGGATCTCGGCTGGATGCAGAGTCATCATGGGTTGCACCAGCTGCCGGACCTCTTCACGGACGACATCCGTTAGAGCAGCAACATGAGGCTGAGAAGACACCGCGTGCAGCTTTTGCGGCTCCTCGCTCACAATACTGCGCACGAGCTCCGTCAGGTCTTTTATATTCGTGACGTCAGGTGTTGGCAGTGCCGATGACACTGGTCAAAGACTGCCAGCAAGCTCATACTGAGACGAACGCTGCCTTAGCATTCTCTCCATTATCATGGCTTCGCAGTGAAAATCCACTACAGTGCTGGGATGGTTGCGCACTAGTCCAGCGAACAACTGCTCTTTCACTCCCCGCATCAGTAGGCGCACCTTCTTCTCTTCCGTCATTGAGGAGTCAGCTCACCTGAACAGCTACGACATGTCCTCAACGAACATGGCAACAATCTCGTTCGGCCGCTGATTTCGGGAATTGAGGAGCCGTTCCACTTGCTTCTCCCGGTCAGAGCTTCGGCAGATATTCCGCAACTCGTTGCGTAACTCTGGCCAGGTTGTCATAGCGGCTTCATTGTTTTCGAACCAAGTGTGCGCAGAGCCCTCGAAGCAAAAGTAGACATACCGAAGCTTCCGGTGCTCGTTCCACTCACTTACACTGGCACAACGGTTGCAGCCGTCAAGCCAGTCGTCGACATCCTCGTAAGGGTCACTGTGGAGCGGCGTCGGGGTTCTCGGGGCGTTGAAGTGGCGTGGAGGAGGCCGCGTCGATGTCTATTGGGTTTGCGTTCCTGCACTAGCCATAGTTCTGTCGAGTTGTGGAAGTTGTTCATATTCAAGTGGTAGGATACGTTGTCGCCGGCTACGCCATAGGTCAGCTGGTTCTTCCAAGACGCGACTAAGTGCCGGGATCTGGCTGCTGATTTTAGTGCATAAAACACAACCCAACACCTCTACCAGAAAACGTCACGTGCTGCTCCTGTGAACAACGTCTGTTCACAGGAGCAGCAGCACTGGACGACTAGCCGAACCAAGCTATAGACCACGAGCACAACAACCAGTCTTCTTCTATGTCACAAATGGCACATACTCGCATTGGCATGGCTCAATCTCGTTCCATGCCCGTGGCAATATATATCCCGGCTGACGAGGGAGCTAGGTTTGCCCCCCCCCCCCCTTCGCGAAGAAGTTCGTACGCCACTGCCCGGCGCAAAAGTCCATAGGCTATGAGGTCAGAGAAAACAGTGAACTTTCGAGCAATATGTGGTGAAACCGCCCCCTCCCGTGTGGCACGCGCCAATGATTATAACTACCACATGCTCGTATGATTACTGCGATCATCATGTAGAGAGAGTAGTACTGCAAGACGACCTAGTTGGTACGTATACACAGCAAGTTTTTCATAGCGTAAAGTGTCACAAGCGTAAAGAAAAAGAATAATGAGTACAGCAGATATGGCGCCATAGCCCCGGACTTCCCGACTATATACGGCGGTGCGCATGGGCCGCAAGTGGTAGCGTCGGTATATATGTTTTTATTTTTTGAAATAAAGCCTTCAGCTGATAGCAGCGCTGGTGTCGTTCCCTTCTCTTTGCCTCTGTGTCAGTGTACTCCACGAAAACGTTATTATGCAACGGTATAGGGAACGGGGGTCCTTCTGTAAACGCTCTACGACATTCAACGGGCGCATGCACGCAGCCGATCGTCCATAACAGGGCAGATGGGCAATCACGTGAGACAACAAAATTCTCGCTTATCACGTGACGATGATGTAACCTACTAGTTTCTCACGTTAAGGCGCAAGCCCAGGGTGGACGGTAACTTTAGCACAGTGTGGCGAAAGGCGCCGAGACCTACCACCTGCAAGAAAAGAGTTCTTTTTTTTTACAGAACAGCTGTTGTGCTCGAAGTTTGCAGCCCTCTGTAGAAGTGCTGCATACACCGGTTTGTCCAGAGCAGCATGCAACGACTCTCATGGACAACATAACGAGCAAAAAGAGCGTAAAAAAGAGACACTGCAGGGAAGAGAAACATTTTTTTTTTACCAAAAATCGCTACCAGTGACACACTAGAATGGTGGTGAGGATGAATCCTTCACCAATGCAAGTAACATGCTGGCTGACATTCGGTTAACCTCTCTGCCTTTCCTCTCCATTTCTTTCTCTCTCTCTGGCTGAATTTTCATTTGCTGAAATATATCTTTTAGTTGAGTCCCCATTCCATTTAAGCACTATGTTGAAGAAATTATTGCCCATGCGTTTCTCTGCAACATGCACAGACGGTAGAAGAGCGTGTACCATAGCCTTGTGTAGTTATTGCAGTGAGGTGCGATAGGGAAGTGACGATGAAGAGGGGAAAAATAACGAATGAAGAATGGGCACAAAGCAACAAAAGGGGAAATAAAGAAATATATAAAAATAAAAAAAAATAAGAGAAAAATACAGGAAGCAAAGAAAGAGAGGAAAAAAAAGAACAACAGAGAACGATATGTATACGAAATGTGCTCGCATAGTGAAAAGGGGGCTTCACAAAGAATGGATGCATCCTGGACATTATTTTCTACACAGCACTGATTACTAAATGAGCACAACTTAAACGTTGAAGTATTGTTCCTTATGAAACTATTAAACCAAAAGAAGGAAGCAATGCATTTCCTTCTATTGCTTACAGACCTTCGTGCAGTTTTCCTTCTTTTCTTAGCTCCTTTGTTTTGCTGCGAAAGCTGTATTAGCAACAGTCCTAATAGAAAACGATCGTTGTTCGCTAAAAGGGCCCAACCAACTATGGATATAAAAACTAGCGTAAAAGAAAAGTAAACATATTCCTGTTAGTAGGTAGGCAGTGAAGGAACGACACGACTCTGTCGTTTTATTTTCACATTTCGCCACTGCTCCGCGCCACAGGTGCCGCATAATGTTGCTTGGCACACGCTCACAGGTTGCCTTTCATAAAATTCACGGCCATACTTGCATAACGATGGTGTCCTAGCTAGCCTGACAAAACATTAGTCGTCCTCGTGCGTGTGCTGATATCCCTGAAGTCACCTATAACACCGATTCCAAGGGCTAAGACCCGGTAATCTGTTTTGTTGGCAATTACTTCATAGTAAGTACATGTTGTATGCACGATTCGTAAAACACGACATGCTCAGGCAATGTGAACACAGATGCAAAGTAGGGCGAAACCGCACCAGCGCCAACAAGAAACGAGCCATTCTCCGTAAACGAACGGAGGAAATACACAGGCGCCACTAACTACGTGGTCTTGAATCGAAAATATTGTACGGAGCCGTGTGCACAAATTTGACAAAGATGAGATGACCACCGTATAGACGATTACACTATAACGGCAAACGGGGCATCATTAACGCGCGACCATAATCGACCACAAGATCAGGGTCAGTATTGCTCTGGTTTCTAAGAGTCTATAGATGCAAAGAGAAAAAAGAAAACAAACAGTAGAACTATCGGAGAGCACCGTTCCCAGTTTCTGGTCCTCCTCATACGCTCATCCCCGTTCCGTACGTATCTGGCGGGCAACCTGGGGCAGGCGCGGTTGCAGGCTGCCACGAACCGATGTCGGTTGGACCAACATCGGCGACTGCTACACGAAACGAGACAAAAAAAAACAAGCGAGAAAACCCTCATTTCCAGCGCACAGGCGCAGTGGTCGGGGGTCACAGCGAAGAGTAATAAGAAGGGCAAAAAAAAAGACTAGGCTTCATACGGACAAGTAATCTGGACCAATGACCCAGCGGCACAAACATTGGCAAAGATGGGCCGAACGGACTCGCCTCTGCGGAAAACATTTACGGGATGCCTAGAGCAGGCCGACGTGTAATCTGCGTGAGCTAAAAGGAGATGTACCCGGGTTCCGCCCGGCAATAACTGCTATTAATTGACCACTCCTGCATGCCCAGTGTGAAGCTCCAACAAGGGAGCCCATTGATGAAGATTGCGAGCACTCGGTTAATGTTTTCCCCTTGCCTCCGCTGCTGTGTTTCCTTTTAACCTTCCGTTGATTCCAGCAGCCCACATCATTAATGCATTGATTGCAAGCATAGTATTGCTTGCCTTTGTCGACTTGGGCACGTGATTTTTATTATACAGTAATCATAATTTCTTAGGTAACTACAGTACAATTGAGGACATAGGTAGTGGGATCTTCCACATTCATTTGGACCTCTCAATGTTCCCAGAATGGTTGTTATGCCAAATTCATAGATGTTGTTGAATGTACTCATCGAAATGCGGGTGCAGTGTTTATGTCCTGTTATACAGAAACAACAAAGATGGATTTAGATTTTAAACACTCCGCAGCACCAGGAGCACGGAAGAACGAATGAAGGGGATACATGAATATTATATATAAGACACTACGTAAATATTAATATGTGTTTACCATGTTTAAACATAGTGCAACGCAAGCCCAAAACTCAATTCCACATAACACTTAATGGTAGGCATCTGTCAGACTATTTCCATTCAAAGATTGCCCGAGATAAACTTAATTTTTTCTTTAGTGGAACGTCAGCTTTTTATCTCGTTGCTACATTGCACCATCAAAACGGAGATGTAGTAGGTGAAGGAACAAAGAGAATGCAAACTTAGGCACTGGCTAGACCCAAGATTTTACTTGAAGACCACATATGTGCAGAAAGCGACACGCAAGAGAATCATTTTCTTTTTCACTGCCTTCTGTTGACTAAAGCTTATCTTGGCTAAAATGCTGGGGAACCGCGCCTTCTCTTGCGTCCCCTTTAGTATCAACCTGTGTTTCAACTCTCGCTTCATTTTTGCAGAGCCCTACATCCTGTGATATCTAAACCTCTGATTACCACGCAACGTCGATTTCATGAGGAGGCTCAAAACAGCATTTATGCTGTGCGCACATTTATGCAGTTTATTTATTAAGCATTCAACGTAACGCGTTACGAAGAAGACTCCTTTGCGTAGTTCATCAGCTCTTATGCATCTTGGCATACATTTCGTTCCAGCTTACTGAGATTTCTCTGTGGTCGCGAGTCAGTTCCACTTATTTTGCACCGTTTTCTCCGGTCTGTACAGCTGTATTTAATCCGCTAACGAGCGTACCTGCACAACAGTTTTTTTTTCCTCTAGGCTATATTCGCCAGTCTCAGTTTCTGAATGCCGAAGTTATTTCAACGGTTTATTTCCCAATCCATCACTTTGTTCCACGTTTATTCACAGATACCAACGGCCTTATCCGGAAAAATTAATCAAAGCAGGGTTGACAACTCGGAATCTACTTGGGTAAGAAAAAAAGAGATGCTGCAACTAAGATTGCGTTTTGCCTGTTATTAATGACATAACAAAGGGGCCCACCGCTATTTCAGCGCTAGCACCAATGTTCACTGTCCCGCCTATTACATGAGCTTCTCTCAATCGCTTATTTTCATTCACTCACCATTAAAGTGGCTCACTGACTGACCGAGTAACCTGTTTATTAGCGGAGTATAACTAGTGGTTAAAATGAATCATGCTATCCCAGTTTTCAGCTCAGACGGCCACGTGTCTTGCGAGGGAACCTCAATGCAGGCGACTTATTGAACTGCTCTGAAAGGCTACAAGCATTACAGCCAAAGACTCACTTATTCACTCACTCACTCACCCATACACATGGTCGTTCACTTACTCACCCACTCATTCACTTACTCACTAACTCATACACACGGTCGTTCACTTACTCACTCAATCAATACTCACTCATTCACTCACTTATTCACTCATACACATGGTTGTTCGCTCACTCACCCACTCATTTAATAACTCACTCACTTACTGACACACTTACTCACCCCCTCGTTCATTCACTCACTAACTCGCTCGCTCACTCACTCACTCACTCACTCATTCACTTAGTCACTCACTAAAACTGTTGATTTCATTGAAGCCGACGGCCGCTTTCCCGTCCTATAATCTCAGTCAAGTCGTATCACGCGTTACCGCAGCAATGCCTTTGTTGCTTGAATACATCGTTGCATTCCGCACCCAGCTAGCCTGTTGCTTCCATCATCAAAATCACCAATCGTGTATTTCCTGTAGCCAGTTCCGGCGTCACCGTCAAGCGGCGGTGGCACCAGCTGCAGCAGGCCGCGTCTTTAACGTCCATGTCTTTCATCTCCACCATTAAACAAACAGCCGCGCATTCACTATACTCACTAACCTGTCTACCGCAAACTGTGGGCAGAAGACTTTCAACTACATTCGCGCCTTTCTATCACATCGCACCGCCTTCATTCGCCTCAATTCTACTGAACACGGCCCTACTTATTAGGCACTCGGGGTACACCTCAAGGGGCACTCCTGTCTCCTCTGCTTTTTAACCTGGCGATGATGAACCTCCCCTCTCTTCTAAGCGAGGTCGAGAGAATACAACACGCACTATATGCGGACGATATCACAATCTGGACCAACACCGGCTCCTTAGCGCAAATCGAAGAACGCCTGCAAAAGGCTGCCCTTCTGGTGGACACCTACGCTTGGTTCATGCGGCCTGGAGTGCTGTCCAGCTAAATCGGCTCTTCTTTCAGTCTCTCCGCTACCACCACCTCAAATTTTTGCTTCCGTCCGCGCCCGCCCTGTCAGTTCAAAATATTCGGATTCTTGGGCTTCAACTCACATCGTCCTTGGATCCCAAGGGCACAATAGCAGGCCTCAGACGCACCAGCGAACAGGTGAGCCGCATGATACGGTGAGTGTCTACCAAGCGCGGCGGCCTCCGCGGGTCTCAGTCCCTCCGATTGGCCCACGCGTTTGTGACCAGTCGCGTCCTCTACGCCTCGCCTTACCTTCGCCTGTGTCGTCGACACGAACACCAGCTGGACGTCCTTCTTCGTTCAGTATATAAACGCGCTCTGGACCTACCTATTGCATCTTGCTAGGAAGCGCAGCCACTATTACAAAGAACACACAACACAAGCGCTTAATTTCAACTAAACATTTATTGCAAACGTCAGAGTTTATAAAGGGTCTTGTTTATGTGGGAACGACCGAAAGATGCATTAATGAAAGGCTAAAAGAGCACCAATAAAGTGCAGAAGGGTACCGATGGTCACTTGGCGATCCACTGTAAGGAGTGCGGTTGTGTGCCTTATTTAGATAACACGTGCGTGCTGTATCGAGACAGAAATTTGTTAACACGTTTGATAGTAGAAGCGGCTGAAATGAAACGCGATGATTTTGATTGTGTTAGTGCACCCTCTATCTAGCTCACGCGGAAAGAACTATGTTTTTTGGATGAGGTGATAGACAATAACGGATAGTAATGCACGGAACTGGCCCGTGTGCTTTCGTTGTCTACCATTTTTATCTTTTTTATCTTTTTTATTCATTTTTCAAATTCTTTTTCTCTTTTCATCCCCTTTATAAACTCTGACGTTTGAAATAAACGTTTAGATGAAGTTAAGTGCTTGTGTTGTGTGTTCTTTGTAATAGTGGCTGCGCTTCCTAGCAAGATGAATCCTTACCAACTGGCCCGATACCTTTGTTTATTGAGTTACCTATTGCAACCTTCAACAGCCGATTCGCGGCTCTGGGAGTACACAACACCTTTCCAGAGATGCGCGGCGCTCATTGCGTTATCCAAATCAATCGTCTGTCGCAGACGCCTTCAGGGCACCGTCTACTACGCAGACTTGGCCTTGACCCGATATCTGACCAAGACCTTCTGCAGCCGGTACCAGAGCTTTGACGTCAAAAGCTATGGGTGGAACCTCTACCCCGTGTTATGAACCCCGACCTCCATCCTGGCCGTAGACTAGCATACACCGCGGCCCTTGATACGCGACACTCCGATCGTCCTGGTGTTTTCTACACCAGGACGATCGTCTCGGGTCTCTCCTCCTCGGGTCACTTCATGGCGGCCGTGATTACAGAGGGCAAACGCGTCGAAGGCCTGTCCTTTCGAGAAGACACAGTAACGCACGCTGAAGAGGTTGTCATAGCTTTGGCTGCCTCTCACCCTGCCTCACGCACCATCCTGACGGACCCGCGCTCGGCCTGTTCTCCGTACCTTCAGGGTTCCATTGCCCCGCTGGCGGCTCGCCTACTTCAGGCAGCCTCTTGGCGCTTTAACCCTCATCCTATTCGTATAGTGTGGACCCCAGGCCACTCGGGCCTGCCCGGCAACGAGGCGGCGAATGCCGCTGACCGCGCTTCTCCTATCCGGGCCGTTGCCCCTCCATGTACGAAACGGAATCTGGCAACACCAACCTGACACGCTTTCGCGAAATTTTGGCCTAATACCGGGCTTCGACGCCACCTCTACCCGGACCCCGCACGCGGTCTAGAGAAAGCGGACGAACGACTGCTACGCCGCCTGCAGACGAACACCTTTATCAGTCTGGCGGTCACCAGGCACTTTTTGCCTGAAATCAATGGCACCTGCTTGACCTGTCATGTCCTCGACGACACATATCACGTCGTAGCATCGTGCCCAGTTAATCTCGTCCCTTTCTCATCCCCTTTTTCCTATCCCAACTAGAGAGGCTTGGGAGGAGCACCTGCTCGGCTGCTCTACCTTGGCTGCGCAACGCTCCTTGGTGGAGCGCGCACGGGCAGCTTCCAGCTCCACTCGCGTCCCGGAATAGGGTCTGGCCACTCTAGCACTGCCGATGCGCCACGTCAGGCACTCTCTAGTAAACTTTTTCTGAAATAAAAGTTTTTTACCACCACCACCGCGCATTCACCAATTTCATGCGGGTCCATTGCTTTTCGCTCAGCCGCAGCTAAGGCACACATCACACAGAGCTTAAAGAAATTGCTAAAGTAAAAATCCCCCCTCCCTCACACAGAAAAAAGGCACATGCACCACCGTCTGGGCGGGCGTTATTTCTTTAAAAGTAGTTTCAAGCTATGTGTTCTCTTTCGGTGGCGCTCTCCTTGTTACTCACCCCTTTATAGTCATGAACAAAAGCGGCCCCAAATTTCTTTTCTTTCCTGTATTGGTCTTATCCCACAAGAGTTGGGCTAGAGTTTGCCTCTCACACTCAACGCTTAGCCTCTCTCATTTCATTTTGTCTACTACATTACTTCTGAGGTGCTCATCACGAGTTCATTCTTCGCATTTTCTTCATGGCAAGCTTTTTTCTTTCTTATTCTTCTCTTTAATATCCAGGAATCGGGCGAGCTGCCGCGAGTCCAAAAATAAGTGGCGCCTTTCGTCCCACGTTCTTTTTGCCCCAGCTCCCCCTAGTTACTTCTCAAACTTTTACCTCTTCTTTGAGAGATTGCGTCTTTAGCGGCTGCGCTATTACTTCTTTAGCTGATTCTGGGTGGCAGTGTCGGTTTGCTGGAAGCTTGTACTTTGCATTTTTTATAGCTGGCCGGCAATTCGGTCGCGATATGTTTTGGGCTTAACGTGGACGCTGCAGTGAGATTGTCTGGAAGGACAGCCTCCTAGATTTCCCTTGCCTGCCGGATGAGCGCGAAACGCCCGTCATCTATGGCGGCACTACCTACGTAGGGGTAAGGGTTCTTGTACTTGGCCATTGAGATCAGCAATTTCGGCGTTTGCTAATTTCGAAGGCTATGCCTTGTATTGAAGGGGTTGCCTGCTGAATGAGTGCTGAAACGCCTGTCATTTAGGGCGGCGCCACTTACGTAGGGTTAATTATAATTACGTTTACGCCCTTTTAAACCCTTTTTACGTAATTTTTGTTGCATATAAGCTCCAAAAACGTAAAAACTTGAAGGCACCCCTACTTAAGTGGCGCCACCACCATAGTTCCGACGACGGCAGTTTCTCAAGTGACCACCGATAATCCGGCAGGCAAGGGAAATCTAGGAGGCTGGGCTGGAAGTCTACAGATTCAGACAAAAGCATCTATCTATCTATCTATCTATCTATCTATCTATCTATCTATCTATCTATCTATCTATCTATCTATCTATCTATCTATCTATCTATCTATCTATCTATCTATCTATCTATCTATCTATCTATCTATCTATCTATCTATCTATCTATCTATCTGTCTGTCTGTCTGTCTGTCTGTCTGTCTATCTATCTATCTATCTGTCTGTCTGTCTGTCTGTCTGTCTGTCTGTCTGTCTGTCTGTCTGTCTGTCTGTCTGTCTGTCTGTCTGTCAAAAGCCCGTAATAACTGAAAACACCTTTAAGTCGAGAGAACATTGAGAAATGTTGTTCGGTTTTAATCATCTCAATAAAAAGTACATTTCCACAACAATAAACTATAATCAGAGTAAAAACTACGTAGTACAGTAATAATATTATTTAATATTTTTGTCGGACTTTCCTTGCCTTTACGGCGATCCCCCAGCTTTGTGGCCTGAAGCAAATATGAACGTGATCTGCTTAACTCTGCGCATCTCGGCCCACGCACAACAAAATCAGCAACACAATAGGTGACACGTCATTTTTTTGTCATCCTTTAAGAACTCTTAAGCCACCTTCGATAACAATTTAACATTTTAAGCCAATGCGCACGTCGAGTGGAGAATACCGCTATTATAAACATTGGCAAGCGCAGAAACACTAGGGGCCGCGGGAGCTCCAGCAATCCCACGAAACAATTCTCTCTCCTCTAAGGGCCTGTCGATAATCTCCAGCGTTCGCTGTGACGTCAACATCCGCTTCTCTTCATGTCACTCACAAAACTAACCCGTTTCTCCTGTCGCGTGTAAGCACGCTCACATTCCTCCTCTTCAGATGGTGAGGAAGAGCACTCTACTAAGCAGGAGAGACAACCTGACAAAAAGACCATAGCGAAGTAACGAGAAAAACGAGAGAGAGAATTCTTTGGATGAGCAAAGCCATGTAACTTCGCTATAACGGCATTGTTTCGAAAAAAGTCGTTTCGGCGTAACGCCGGAGCCATGAATCAATAGCAAGACATCGGACTGTTATACGAACTAAGACTGGGTGATTTAGGAACCATATGAAATGCACTCAACACGACCGAATGTGCGTTGAGCTGAAGCATTTCTCGAACGTGCAGCAGAACGTCCTCCTGCTTGTGTCTGGGCACATACGCGAGCCCACCTCACTTCAGCACAGATAGCATTCCGTTGGAGCTGATGCGCAAGTGTCCGTACAATACGCAGTGACATCACAAGTTCGAACTAGATACAGCGTTTTCGCCGGTGTCTGTCGGGTGTTCCTTTCCTTGGCGTTCGTTGATTTTGACGATACCGGTGACGGTAGCGAAAAGTACAGTTCTAATGCACTTCACCAAAACGTCCACCTCAGATTGCCCCAGACATGCAGAGTGGGCGTCGACGCCGGAAGCAGCTAGTTGATGGAAAAGCTTGCTTGCTTGTGTGCTTGATATATGGCTCCCACCCACCACGGGGCATTGGCCATGAAATCAGCGGTCAATATAATGTAAATTTTTAGTTTTGAAAAAGCTACTCATTTTTCGTACTGCATAACTATACAAGCGAGATATACAAGCTTTGTTTCAGAGTGTCTCTTTTAAGTCCATTTGGTAAATTTTGCATATATATATAGCTCGCCGTTATTGAAATGGATGGGATGAGCGGCACGGCCAAGTTCGTTAACGCATCGCGCTGCGTTGCTTCCTACCACCACATAAATCACTCAACCAAAAGGACGCTGTTGCCTGGCGGCAGGTTCTGTCCAATTCATTCATTTGCCTTTACATCCTTCATTTACTTCACCCAACACTATATCCCTTATACTGCACTAATATCGGAACGAAGCTCACGCTGTATCACTGCCTAGCGATTTCCACAAGCAACGGGTTCCCATCCTAATCCTGCACCCTCGCACTCCTCCTAAGGCGACTGCGCTGACCAGCTCAAAGCTCACATGCTAAGAAGAAGAAAATTCTGCGAATCGACAATAAGGCACAAGACTGCCTCAGTCTTGGTCACATTTGGGTTAAATTATAGCTTATGCCTAATAAAACTTGATAAGAGCGCTCTTTTTGTTTTTGTCTCTTCTTCTGTAGTTACGTCGTAGCTACTCGTAGTCTTGCGCTGTTGATGTTGATGCCTAATAGAAACGATGTTTCTTCAGGACGTGAAGTCTAGCCTCACTTGAGGTCGAATATGTTATGTCGACCTTAAAATAGTGCGACCTTAAAATGTCGACCTTAAGATATATACACGCTGCTGCTGGTTTGAAATGTATTTCATCCACAGCCTTGTCAATACGGGCGTCTCTTCTCTTCCGTAACATATTTGGTGGAGGTGTAACGTTCCCCGTCCTCACCACGAAGCATCGCAGTGGCCGCATCATCCAGCCTCTGGCCATGGCTTCCAATGATAACAACCCGTCACTGCCTTCAGCTGGAGCGCCAGCTACTACTTACCTTGCGATGTCCCACCCCCATGATCCCGGTATATTCTCCACCCAGCCTGGCCTTGACGTCAACTACTGGCTCCGCATATACGAGCGCGTTAGCCTGACTAGCCGGTGGGACCCTACCATGATGCTCGCCAACGTAATCTTTTACTTGGATGGCTCCCCGCGTGTATGGTTCGACGCTCTTGAGGCCGAGCTCACCAACTGGGACATCTTCAAGGAACGACTACGCGACATCTTTTGGGACCCATCCAGTCGACAAATGGCCGCGCGACAAGAACTCGCCACCCGTGTACGGTCATCAACCAAGTCGTATGTCTCGTACATACAGGACGTGCTCGCGTTGTGCCGCAAAGAGGCCGAGCAAATGACCGAGAGCGACAAGGTGGGCCACATACTGAAGAGAATCGTAGACGACGCTTTGAACTTGCTAGTGTAGAACAACGTCACGACCATAGATCTCATAATTATGAATGCCGCCGCTTCGAGACGGCCAAAAACCACCGAGTTCTGCCTCAATTTTCGCGTCTCCCAAACACGGCTGTCACATCAACCTACACCGATCTCGGTGCCACACCACCGTTGCACGAGAATGTTACACGCGTCTTTCGGCACGAGCTTAAGGCGGCCCGTCCGGCCCTGTTTTCTCCACTTCCACTCGACCAGAGCACCGTGCAAACACCTCCAGGGGTGTCAGTTATTCAGGCAGTCGTGGGGCAAGAAATCGCTAACCTTGGTTTTTCTGTCACCTGCTCCGTCTCCCGACAGCAATACAGACCGATGACAATGAATTCACCACGCCATTACCCATATTTTCTGCCCAGATCCCGCGATTCGATGGCATGGAGAACAGCAAACGACAAGCCAATCTGCTTCTGCTGTCACCGAGTTGGCCATGTCTCCCACTACTGACACAGCACTTGGACGCCCCTTCCATTGGAGCCAATTTTCTTCTCCTCACCCATCCTGTCGACCCCCGTCAGTATTCGCCCAGCCGTGAGTATCCTGCTTACGACGCACCTAACAGCCGCTCTACCACTCGTTCACCGTCACCGCAACGCCGCCATTCTCCGTCACCCCAGAACCGCCGCTATCCATCGCCGACTAACTATGGATCTTCCCGGACGGAAAACTAGATTATGCAGCTCCTGCAGGTAGTGCTGCATCAAGTGCGACTAACCCAAATCCTCCATTGACGCTCCCCACTAATAATAACTTGCTGGAAGTGCATGTGGATGGTCTTTCCTTGACTGCTATAGTTTGACACTGGAGCTCAGGTGTCTATAATGAGTGCTCGTCTCTGTCGCCGCCAAAAAAAAGTACTCACGCCTGCCGCAACACAAGCCGTCCGTGTCGCCGATGGTGGAACTGTGGTCGTCATTGAAATGTGTACCGCTCGTATTAGCCTTGCCGGCCGCCATGTTCCTGTTTTATTTACCGTGCTCGACAATTGCCCTCATGACCTCATCTTCGGGATGAACTTCTTATCGACAGCATTCTGTGCTGATGGACTGCTCCACCAGCACTCTCTGTTTAGAACTTGCTCTTCTTCCAAATTCTCGCCCCGAGCTCCCGAAAAGCCTCTGTACCACAGACATCTGTCGGATACCGCCAAAAGCCCTCAAATTCATTGAATTGGCAACAAGTTCACCCATTATTCATGGTGATTATGTCTTCATGCCTATTCCTCATATTCTCCTGGCGCGTGGCATCACTGCTGCCACACGCCGTCGTAACCATGGCCTCTAACCGAACATGTCTGCCCATTATCAATTTCGGTTTCACGCAGCAAGTACGACCACACGGAATTTCAGTCGCCACGCTTCGACCCTTAATAGAGGCCCACGTCACCGATTTTGTGGCAGACGCATGCTCTGATCTTCCATGTCACCCGCAGATACCACATCTCTCGATGCGGCCTTGCGCTCCATGATCGACCCGAAACTCAAACCTGAGCAAACTGACGCCCTATGCCACCTTCCGGCTTCCTACCGCGACATATTTGACATCGACAGCAGTCCATTCGGTCAGACTTCCCTCGTGAAGCACCGCATCATTACTGCTGATTCTCCTCCCATGCACCACCGACCATACCGGGTGTCTGCCACAAAGCGTAAGGTAATTCAAGAAGAAGTCAACAAGATGCTAGCCAAAAAGCCAAAAGAGTTATTGAACCCTCCTCGAACCCCTGGGCATCTCCTGTTGTGCTCGTTAAAAAGAAAGAGAACACGAGGCGCTTCTGCGTTGATTACCGCCATCTTAATCGAATCACGAAAAAGGACGTTTATCTTTTGCCCCGAATTGATGACGCCCTTCAATTGTCTTCACGGCGCGCGATACTTTTCTTCAATTGACCTACGTTCTGGCTATTGGCAGATTGCGGTGGACGAGAAAGACCACGAAAAGACGGCGTTTGTAACTCCCGACGGCCTATACCAATTCAAAGTGATGCCGTTTGGGCTATGCAACGCCCCAGCCACGTTTGAGCGTATGATGGACTCGCTATTGCAAGGGTTCAAGGGGTCAACATGCCTGTGCTACCTGGACGATGTCCTTGTATATTCGCCTACATTTGGGACACACTTTCAGCGTTTGTCAGCAGTTCACGACATCTTCCGCACTGCTGGCCTTCAACTAAACTCGTCGTAATGTCACTTCGGTCGCCAGCAGATTACGGTGTTGGGCCACCTTGTCGACGCATCAGGTGTGCAGCCTGACCCGGAGAAAATTCGTGCCGTCACGAGCTTTCCTGTACCCCAGTCTGTCAAGGACGTCCGGAGCTTTGTAGGACTTTGTTCCTATTTTAGAAGGCACGTCAAAGATTTCGCAACAACCGCTGGACCACTTACCGACCTTCTGGAGAAGGACGTGACTTTTACGTGGGCTTCCACTCAAGCTGCCGCTTTTTCTCACCTCATCACCCTCCTCATGACTGCACCTATAATGGCCCACTTTGACCCGTCCGCTCCGACAGAAGTCCGAACCATTGCGAGTGGTCAAGAGACTGGAGCCGTCCTAGCCCAACGCCAGCGAGGACATGACCGAGGTATCACCTACGCTAGCCACCTTCTCACAGCTCCTGAGAGCAACTATTCAATAACAGAGCGTAAATGTCTTTCTCTTGTTTGGGCGGTCACGAAGTTCCACCCATATTTATACGGCATGAATTTCTCTGTAATAACGGACCACCATGCGCTATGTTGGCTTTCCTCACTGAAGGATCCTACTGGCCGGCATGGGCGCTAGCCTCTGCGACTACAAAAATATACCCATATGAACACGTACAAGTAGGGACGCCTACATCAGGACGCAAACTGCCTTTCCCGCTACTCGGTCGTTGAATTGGCCACCATCCCTGACACCGACACCGATACTTCCGTCTTCTCTGTTTCGCAACAGACCCGCATCGGTGACGACCAATGCCATGATACATTCTTGCGTGGTATAATCGAACATCTCGAATCACCATTTTCCGACAGGTCCCATCGCTCATTCGTCCTCCACGATGGTGTCCTATACCGCCAGAACTTCTACCCAGATGGACCAGCCCAGCTGCTCGTCATTCCAAAACACCTTCGCTCGGCAATTCTCCACGAACTCCATGACCTTCCAACCTCCGGTCACCTTGGTGTGTCACGCACTTACGGACGGATTTGCCAACGCTTCTTTTGGCCAGGGATTTCACGCTCACTCAGAAGATACGTTGCGGCTTGTGATAAGTGTCAGCGCCTGCTTCCGCCGGACATTTTCAACCGCTTGACAATTCGTCAGAACCTTCCTTCAGCGTTGGCTTAGACCTCCTGGGCCCTTTTCTCTTGTCTTCTTCTGGCAACAGGTGAGTAGCTGGGGCCACAGACTATGCCACGCGCTACGCCATCACACAAGCACGTCCAACAAGCTGCGACACAGATGTCGCCGACTTCCTCCTACACGACGTGATCTTGCAACATGGAGCTCCACGCCAGCTGCTTACAGACCATAGCCGCACCTTCCTATCAAATGTCATAGCCGATATCCTTCAGTCAAGTGAAACGAGGCACAAGCTCACTACGTCGTACCACCCGCAGACAAATGGACTCGCGGAGCGTCTGAATCGAACACTCACCGACATGCTTGCGAAGTATGTTTCTTCCAACCACTCTGACTGGGACCTTGTTTTGCCATACGCGACATTTGCATATCATTCTTCTCGCCATGACACTGCCGCTTACTTTCCATTTTTTCTCTTGTTCAGCCGAGAACCTTCACGAATTTCGACCAGTCACACCCTCGAGGACTTTTGTGAAGCCGCCGTTGGTTGAAGCTGATGTGCGAAGCCAAACCGTTCCCGAGAACCAGATCAAGAAGCATGTTACCTCGACATCGCTTGAGACTTCGTGGTGCTTGGAGCGGTCGAACTTCGTGAAGTCCGCTTCATCTAACCTCCGAAGGTCTTACCTCCCGCGTTTCAGCACCAAAATGTTGATGAAAGGACGAGCCACCGCGCCAATGGTGAAGCCCACCCGTCCACCTCTTCTTTATTCCGAACACTTCTCTGATCTTGATGATCATATCACCACTCCTCGTCATCTACACAATACCGCTCACTGCTCATAGCTCCGACAACATATCGGCTTTGCTAAGTTCACGATCTCCAACAGACATCGTTCTCGTTCTGGTGCATTCTGCAAGCTTGAGTTATGTACCTGACTAACGTAAGGTATTTAGACACAGTTGAGGAAATAAGGCAAGTTTTATGCTTGGTTACATAATATCTTTTATTCCAAAGATAATATCAATAGCTTTCAGAAGTTTAAAACGGCAAAACGTTGAGCTGCCTGGTACGTATTGATTCTGAAATGGCACGCATGCAAACAAGGATACAGCGGGACTGAACGAGACAACACAAGGGGCGAAAACAAGTGAACGGGATCACATGGTCACCTTGGTGGAAAACGAGGTAGCCCCAAAACGTACGTCCACATGATTGTTAACTACGAGTCAATTGGCCAAATGTGCGGTATCATGCGAGATATAACTGCATAGATATTTCATTATTTAAAAATGCAATTTCGTTGAGGCACAGGCTTCTTTTACTTCGATATACGAAGTCTCAATCATAATACGTCTTTCTTCGTTTATCCATCTGTGTAGAACAACGCAATCTAATTTCGGAACTAATTTGCCATCTCGACCATTCAAAAAATAAATGGCGATCCTCCAGTAGACGACCTTTCATGCCACCTTAATTTCTCTATAATAAGATGGTTCGGCTACTCACATAAGACCAGTCGCAGCTGAAAAAAACAACTTTAGAAACTAGACTAGTATGACAATAAATTAATTGACATGTTTCACTACTCTAATGTCAACGTGCTTTGTATTGTCAGCTTGCTGCTCATTCCGTCTCTGCAAAGCAACGCATATCTTAACTAGCTTAGTGGTGGCTGTAAAAAGACATCACTGCACAAGTACTCCATAGAGATAGCTAACGAGTGAAGCTGAAACGTGTGGACAAGCTTGCGCTGCTGGAGAAACTCCCACCGAAAGCGGGCGTTGGCATCTGCGAACACGTTCCCGTCGATGCTGCTCTGCTCGCAACGCCACTTCCTCGGCCAACCATTGTCGCTTGCTTTCAAACTCGTCAACAAGGTGAGCCACATCCACAGTATGGTGCGAGGCAGATTGCCGCTTTCTCCCCTGGGACCAAGCAAACTACTTTAGCACAGAAAGACCAGCCTCCTCACTTCCTCCTTCCATCGCCCATCCAGGGCTCCACGGCTGATGTCGCTACTAACTTTAGAGCCAATGTGAACAAACAAAAAGCAAAAAGTTGCCATAAGTCATAACTTTCTTTAAATATTGCACGAAAACGTCTCACCTCGATATATGCAGAATGGCATGTGATAAAAATAGCGAAATACGTTGAGCCGCGTAGAATACAGCACCATGAATAGCCTCTAAATTTAATGGCGCCTTTCGATGCCACTGGAATCGTTTCTGAAGGTTGACAATAGCAGATGACTTCCTCGTGGGTCCGGCTATTGCGTTATTACCAAAGTTCAACGCTAAGTACTATATTAGGAGGCACTGCAGCAGCGAAGAAGTCGACTAACAATTTATAACAGTTGGAGCTGTGGTCGGAACATGCAGCCTAGCCGTCGCATAATTACTTCAACAGTGAAACTTTTAAAGAGGTGAAAGAACCTGAAGAGCTTGGTCTAACACCGCCAACTCGCGGCACTCGATGCAGTCCCCTGACTACATTTTGCTGGGAGGTTACTGGTGGACGCATCACTGCCTTCGGGGTGTAGATGAATTATGGAAATACATATGAGAAACAGGAAAGCTGTATGTTATTGTGTGTAAAGGGTGCCTTCTACTACTGGTTGGGTTTAAAACAAAGAAAAAAAATAGAGAACAAATGTGCTCGCTGATTCGTTGGAAAGACGCTAAACATAAATTGTATAGCTCACTCTCAACGTATGCTGAGAATTGACAAAAATTCTTCAAGTCGCTACCAATAATTTTAAGCCATCACGGGCCACTCGATTTCGTCAATATGGTGAAATGTAGCAATCAGTGGCAAACCTGAGTCAACGGCTGAACTGACCCCTTGACCGCTGACCTGACGTGGCAGAGATCGGTTAGACACACAATTAATTACGTGGGCAAGACTGATGAGGCACCATTTGTAATCCTAGCAGCCGTCGCAACAGTGGAGGCGCTGGACGGGGCTCTTGCCAAGGCATATGTGCTCATCGCTTAACAGTCAAGCAAAATAACACAGCGAAACTTGCTTGAATAAGCCAGTAAAGATCTCGCTTTAGGAATGCCTTAAAAGACCAGTAGCAAGTAGCATTTTGAGCCGGAAGGTCAAATTGCATGAATCCCACAAAGCGGGTGGCCAGCGGCAGCCCTTGCAAGCTTTGCAGGCTAAGAATACATTAGGCCAATTAACAATAAGGCACAACACTGCCTCATTTTTAACTATATATTGGTCAAACTTTTAGCAAAGTCTGAAGATTGGGTGCAATGCCTAATGGAGGTGATGTTTCTTTGGCAGGGATGTCCAACACCACTGGAGGTGCAAACTGTCAGGTCGACGCAAGTCAACATGATATTTTAGTTATAAATGGATAAGGGGAAATGAGTGGGTTCTAAAATTGGGCCAGGAGTCACATGATATTGCCTCGAGGACCACAGGTTGCCGACACCTGTTGTAATGCATGCACATGATTTTGCCTATGCGCAGTTTCGTCCCGGGTGGTGTATGGGACGTTTAAGTTTATAGTTTTAGGAATAAAGCTCATTGGAGTACGAATAACGCTATTTGTCAATATGACACTGAAAAAAAACGAATAACGCGTTGTATGACAGTTGAGGTGATGCAATACAGATTTCTCAACTCTTCGACAAGGAACCGAACCCAGAACCAAGTGACCAGATGGTGCACCCCTTGCGATACAGCATAGACATAATGAAAGCGTGCAGCTCATGAAGGACGAGGAGGAGGAGGAATAAATGAGGAAGAACAGGAAGGTTAGCTCATGAAAATAGCGCAATATCCCCACGGTGTCGTTTAATCGTAAGACAGAGAGAGAGAGAGAAAAGGATGAACAGAAAACCTTGGAGGGTTAACTTGATAAATATAACTGGTTGGCTACCTTGCGTGGAGTCGGGAAATAGGGGTTGTACAGAAGACAGAGAGCAAGAGATAAAAAACAAAAAACACACACACAGGACGTTCAGATCAAAGACGTTCTAATACGCCACTTCAACGCAGGAAGCATCGTAGCACTTGCACAGCGTTTTTTTTTTTTCAAACGTTAGGTCCGGTAGATAGCGCAGGATTTGTTCTTCCGAAAGAGTTCAGTTGTCAAGTTTCTCAAACGTATGGCAAAGCACCTGTCCATGAAAACATTATCATGGACACTCGCACAGAGTATATATGTTCAATCATTTCAACACTGCCACAGTGCTCACATGCTGCCGTGTCAGCCACCCCAGTACAAAACGCGTGGAGGCGTGCGTAAATGCGAGATCCAATCATAACCTACAGAAAAGCGTAGCGTCACATCGGCGAAATCCTGGAGGAATTCGAAGACTCAGGGTTGGATCCAATGAATACAGCTGAGCGTGCTTGAAATGCGCCTTATTCCACTGCGACGTGGTGCAGTGGCGAGCAAGCACGCGGAGCTTCCGTGCAGCGTCAGTCCTCGAGAGCGGTATTAATATGTGACTATCTTCTGTATGGGCTGAAGGGGCCGCTTATTCGGTCCATTCATTAGCAATAATCCCACAGTGACTTGAGAGCCATTGAAAAGTCATTTCACGTTCTTTGTCAAGTAAGCGGTGAACCTCTTCAGCCATCTCACATACCAGCTGCTTGTGTGGGCCGCGGCGTAGCGGTGACAGAATGAATTGCAACGCCGCCTTTGAGTCCCTGAATATCACCCATTTTTGTGCCCGTTCATCAGCAGTGACGTGTTTTGCGACACGTAGCGCAGCGAGCTCTGCTGCTGTTGATGTCGTCGCGTGAGATGTCTGAAATTTGATTATTGCGGCTTTCACAGGTATGACGACGGTGGCTATTGAGCTGTTCGGCATAAGAGAGCCATTCGTACATACGTGCGTTGAGCCGCGGTTGTTCTCATACAACAGGAACAAGGCGAGCTGTTCGGGAGCCGGTGACGACATACTGCTTTTACGGATTTCAGGTATTACCAAGCTAATGCTAGGCTGAGTCAGGCACCACAGAGAGACCGAATGCTTCGTGCCGGACGGATTTCAGGTATTACCAAGCTAATGCTAGGCTGAGTCAGGCACCAAAGAGAGACCGAATGCTTCGTGCCGGGCAAGAAGCATATTGGCAAATACTCGCGATATGCGGCAGCCGTTTGAAAAAAAAAAAGAGGTGCGTGGTCTGTCTGCTGGTAAAGAGGATAGGTGGTGGCGAAGACTTCGAGCAAGATGTCTTCGTCCTTAGCGTTTCAACGTCCATGTGCGTCTTTACGAAGTCATCTCCTGTGATCGCTACAGAAGCCGTCTTCGACTCGCTAGCAGGCAGGCCTAAGCAAATTCGAAGCATTAACCATGGTTTATACTCCATATCAATCTCTCTTCATCATCCTATCGCATAGATTTATCTCTTTCACTCTCTCTTAGTATGATACAATGACCAAGGTGTTACGGTGATCTCAAGCGACAAGTGTGAACTCGCCTCTCATTACTGCGTGCTGAATCCCCTCTCGGTCGTTGGCGAATAGGACCATCAGCTTCCCCTTACGTGATGCAGTGTTCAAAAAATAAAACCTCAAGGGAGGAAGGTTATGGGCAGTGGAGGTTCAAGAGTTTTTCCAATAGCCGCTCCGAGATAGGGTAACGACCAGCGTGGAGCGAAATCTTTCCGCAGCTTATCACTGCTCGCTTGAACGTAGCTAATTACGCGCCATTTTTACGCCGACCACAACGTAGAATCACTGAGGCGGGCTGGAGTCTAGTGGTCTCAACCCACGGAAACCTTCGAATGGCCGGGACCCGGCTATAGAAACAGTTTTTTATGGTCTTCGAACGTGGTAAAACCTCTGGTAGAAACGTGAACTTTTGATATTGCGATGACGTAAAAAAATGTAAGTGTACGGTTTTTTTCTTTTGATCGACCGCTCGAGAGGTCGATCAATAGAGTGGGAATAAGAATGAGGTGATTATACAATTTCGATGCTTTTACTGCCAACAACCGAGCAATCTTGCATATCTTAACAGAATATTAAAATAACTGTGGCTAATATGCATGCTCAAGCCTTAAGCTACGGTTCTTTAGAGCACCCAATCACAAACGTAATACTTACATGTGTACCCACAAGTACAAAGCAAATGAGGTGCTACAAAAAACCTTAGACTGTCAGAAGTTTGTATTCAGACGGCTGAAGATTATTGCGAGCCGCATGTACCATGTCAAAAAGTTTTAACTGAACAAAGTTAAAAAATAATTTCGCTCACTGCATCGTAATATATGTTCATCGCTTCTCATAATTGAGAATTTAAGTTCTAGATTATATTGCGGAACACATTAGGATAACAAATGAAATGAACAATATAACTGTAGTTTCTTATCTTCACAAATATCTTTTTTTGGTTTTATATGCCCTTATCTGACACCGGCCTACATCATTTCTTTGATCCTTTTGCGCAAGATGCGCCTAACAGCGTGAGGCTAATCATGCAAGGCAGTATTCTTCACCTCTACACGGACTTCACTGCGTGAAAGGCACTCCCAGTTTCTCGTCGTACGGAAGAATGAGCCGCGAGTGCGAAGCCGCACATTAAATTACAATACTCGAGACACGGGCGATTAATGCCTTCTCTTTTTTATTTCTTTAGAAAAAGATTCTAATATGTTCATAACACCCTTCCGTCGGACGTGCGTCAGACACTTGAAGCGTTGTTCAATTTTTACGCAACGCTTCTTGCGTGAGTGGCCTTCTGAGCCACCCAGCATGATCGGATGGCTGCGTTCATATTTGTGAACAATGTCTATCTAAAACAAAAATAACAAATATTTGAGGCACAACATCAATAATTTAGCGTTGGGTATAGTGTGTATGTTTGGTTAAAAAATACATAGATACGTAAATCTACAAACCGCAATGTACACGTTGTGCATTAGACGACAGTGACATCCAACCTGACGCGAAAGGCATTTCTGAAGTACGCGAGATTACCGTGTAGTATAGGTCGAAATAAGCTGCCTCCCGTCATACGTTAAGTATACCTTATGGTCTCTATGTATTGGAAAAAGTAGCCACGAACGCTACCAATGTTCTACGCTGTGGGCAATTAAAAAAACATATGATTGTTGTTCGATGTTCATGTTGGCAGTAGCAGACGCGTACTGACACGAACGAAATTTATATAATGATATATATAACTGGTAACTGTTTTATAAGTGATAAGGTTAGGCATGTCCTCCGTACCACTGGAGCATAACCCACCGACTTCGCTGCGAGGCAGCAAGCTTAGCCTTAATAGCTGCGAAGCAAGTTGAACTGCTCGCCTCGTCTCTTTTTGTTTTCTTTTTTAATGCAGGTGTCTTGCTTGAGAATGAGAATATTGAATATACAGGTGTACAAAGCCTGCTGCGCGAAAACAGCTTAACGTGAGAGGTGCCGAATTTCAGACACGATGTGATATCAGGCACTCAACGACTTCGCACAACTAGCCGAACGTAAACGCACACTTGAAGCACTTTACGGAGCATAACGCCTACACATGGGGTGCGCATGAAAGGAAACTACACATCTAGGAAAGTGACAATTAAAATTCACCTATTACACACCAGTTAGATTTAGTGGCTTGAATAAATAACATCCCAACGAAGCGATAAAATTCGAGCAAAGCTGAAACGTGATGCCAAAGTTTGCTGAAGAGACACAGAAGTTCGTTTCGGCGGGATGATGCAGCCTCCGCAATGCGTGGATTACCCGCGATGTCATTAAAAGAGCTAAACACCCGCAATGGTGTTAGAAGGGTGGTCGTTTCCCAATGTTGATCTTTAATGGTGTCTTGAGAACGGAAGCGTGACCTGTTTTCTTGAAAGCATATCGAATTCCACTCCAGTAGGCCTAATCATAAAACGTTGTGTCGGTAATATCTCCTCTGACAGCATCCTTTTTTGATGATTTCAAATCACATTTTCGTGACGAGAAATCGCCTTCGAACCATTATCTTTGGCCCAATAAAACTGTCGTTTGCATGTGTACCAGCCTCCAGCTGTTTTACTCACTACTGTTTGATGGCACGTAGGAAAAAATAATGATGAATGTGCTTTTTATGGCCTCCTGGCAGAAAGTGGAGGAAGTCGGTTTGGTATTTAGATTCTGTTGTAGACCAGAAACATACATAAGTCAAGTGACTGCTAGAACTCATTATATAGAGATTTATTTTACATTAGCCTTTGCCTGATGTTATCTCATATGCTTTATACATCTACGTGCGGCACCTACCAATAATTATATTGTATACCCAGCTGTTGTTTAAAAGGCAAAAAATATAAATAGAGGCTATAGCCCTACCAAGGCTCATCCTTTCCTTCTAGTCACGATACCTCTTAGCGAACGCCGATGACGCTGGCCTGCGCGCGATAGTGGTTCAATAACTATGGCGCTCGAATACTCACCGGTAGGTGGCGGGATCAAATTCCGGCCGTAGTGACCGCATCGCCGATGCAGGTTAAATGCTTGAGGTAAGTGTACATAGATTCAGGTGCACGTTAAATAACCACACGTCAGGGGCGTAGGCAAAAATTTCTGTGGGGGGAGACCTCCTTGATTTCGGGGAGGGCACCCCCTTGAAATAGTCATTTTTTGCTTTGTATCCCATGACGAAACAATTTTCGAGGGGGGAGCACGGGGGGCTAAGTGTGCCAACCCCTCGCTACGCCCCTGCCGCAGGTGGTCGAAATTTCTGGAGCCTTCCTTCATGGCATCGCCGTAATAATATTGCTACGTGCTGCATGTAGATGAAGAAGACATAGACTGGCGCGGCGTAATCTTTGTGGCAAGCGCTGCTCGCTTAACCGGCTGTAAATACATCTGTGACTACTCCTCCGAGTCGGTCTCCTTCTCGTAACAATATGATGGTTTTTGGACGTTCAACCCCAACAGTAGTCATTGGTTTTCGGAAAGGTTGCGTTATAATAATGTCTCCTATCGAGACCGTCACCAAAAGCGTCGGTGTGACGGCACCCTCACCGCCTTGTCAGCAATCCACCTCAGTCGGGGAACTTCTACTTCACTGTATACATCTCAACAGCCTCCGCGAACGCCACACTGCCTGCTGGCATCGTCAAGTGACTCCGTTATCGTGATACCCTTGTCACGGCTGTGAGTGACACGTTATGCGCCACCATGTCACCTTACAAACATCCAGCACCCCATCCCTTCCCTTTCTTGGCATTCATCCTATACCAGCTTCAATGACAGTATCCTCTTTCCCTCTAAAGTCGACAAGCTCAAAACACCCGTTTTCAGAGGCGCGACAAAGTGAAGTGCAGGCGTGTGCACTCGCCGCGACAGTGTCGTAAACGCGGAAATCGGGCCGATGAACCGCAAATAAAAGACTGTGACGCTGCGACAAACGCAGCTCGCCGACTAAACACTTCGCACGGGCTCGCGCGAATGCCGCGACGATCTCGGCAATTATTTTTCGGTTTTAAGCCGATGTAATTGTTTCCTCTCGATCCGTTATTCAACCTGGTTTTGCCGTGGGAGTACTTGTGCAGCAATCCTTTTGTCCCTCATCGCTCTCGTAACCTTCTCCCCTAATTTATAGTCTGTTATGACTACTTTGGCGTGAACAGTAGCGCTTTTATATTTTTTATTTATTTCTTGAAAAATGCCTTACAGGCCCGAAGGCATTGAGTAAAGGTGGGATTACAGTGAATGTGGATGTAAACTTGTAAGGAGCAACTATACGATGCAAGTTGATAATAATAGCATAATGAGGTGTAGCATAAACTAACAATTCAATAGGTAAGCAGCACTTAAACAAGAGATTACAACTTGCTGATGAAAACAAAGGCCAACGTTTCACAACATAAAATAGCTCGACAGTTCAACAAGTAAAAGCAACCTCACGATTCTATATTAAAGAAATGCATCTCAAGCTTTTGCCAAAACGTGTTAGAATGACTATCAGAGGCGATAATGTCGGGAAGATCATTCCACATGCGGACGCCTTGCGGTAGTGCTGATGTGTTAAACGTGATTGTGTTACCAAGCATGCGCGTGAAGCTGAGATGATTATGTAACGTGCGTGACGTGTAGAGGGGACGTTGAAGGTTCAATGGCGATGTTTTGTTACTGTTCACGTACTCATGAAATAGGCATAACAAGGACACGTGACGGCGAACATGCAATGCTTGCAATATCCATAACATACCTTAAAGAAAGTGTTAAAATTATTACTGACCACAATACTGCTTCTTCTTTAATGATGGTTACCTTAATTAAGGCTTTATTCGGATACTTGAACATGCTTCAGACAAGTAATCGCTAATCATGCTGTTAAGGTGTAGTCACTCCTTGCACCTGAATCTCCCAAGTGGTGCCATCCTTACGCACTTGCATGGGTGCTTTCCCGATCTGCCTTATTATTGTACAGTGCCGCATATTCGATGTTGGCACCAGAAGAAACAATGTACATATATATGTAAAATAAAACGAAACAGTTGTTAGTATGCGCGTTAACTACATAGCAATGTTTGTATGGAATACCACGTTTTTTTTCGCTCTTTTAATCATGACTATTGACGATTATTGCTTTGTGGCAAAAATACTACCAAAATACTTAGCCCTATCGAGCATTGCTGCTCAATAATGCTCCTCTCTGTCTCTCTTTTTCTGCGAGAATTTGAATAATGACTCTCAAAACGTAAATTAAAACGGCGTCATTCATTAACATTGATTGATTCACTCGCCGCAGCTAGCCGTGGATATTGCGTCAAGAACAACTTTTGAGAACCGAGTGCTCGCCATAGACGTGAGAGCAACTTCTACGGGCGTTCCTAGAAAGCAAAACGCTGCACCATAAAAAGATACGGGCTTAACGAAGACGCTGGAGGGTGACAGATGCATCGATCGCAAAGTCGAAGCATTCAGTCGACCTGAAAATGTGGTGTAAACACGCAGCTTCGGCTGCGGCTATTTTTCTCGTACGAGTATTGCATAGTCAGGCTCAATGTTGAGCGATAGGGGGGAACATGGTCGGCACATGACGTCGGCTTCTTGATAAGGAAAATCATAAGGGACTGAACAGAGGCTGCAGGGTAAATAAACTAAGCAGTCAACAAACAACCCAAATCTGTTCTCTTTTTGCAGAAACTCCGGGCTTTATTGAGTGAAAAGAGAAGATCCGTCTTTTTGTTAAGCAGGTACCGGCACGAGTGCAGAGCAATATTAAAGTTATAGGAGGTAAATATCGAAATGCTGGTAATGATAGTGTTCCCTCAGCACCATCGTTGCTGCTGCTGCTCCTGTCTTTGTTGTTATTGCCGTTGTAGTTATTATGGTGTATTTGCTGTTCCATCATGTTTTTTGTTTATTTACTCACCTCAGGTGTGTTTTCTCTGGCATTGAGCACGTCAGAAGGAGCGCAATGAAGATCACGCTTGCATAGGCGCCTTGCCACTGGAACAAGAATATTATTATCATAAGGTTGTCTCAGGTAGGGTACATCATAACTGATGAAAATATACGATATGCCTGGTGCTGTGTGGAATACAGTGCTGCTTTCAACACCTATTGGCAGAGTGACCTATGGTAACGACATCCCAATGTGTATCAGAATACTTCACACCACTGTGTTTGTTTATGGTACATTTCATAGAGCGCTGGATGCAACCATTGCTTGGAGAAAGCTGGTCCGCAGATTCTACCTCATAAATGAGTCCCAATATTTAACCATACCAGACGACGTGCTGACGCAAGCATGGGTGAGCTGCACATTGGAAAGACACCGATTCAATAGGTGCAACAACACTACAACATTGGCGTGATATCTATGATCGAATCACTCGGCGACCTGCCGCTTCTCCTGCGCTGCACAAATTGTAATGTCTGATCAAGTGCATGGCTTCCTTGACTGTCGGGGGCTTTCACCACACGACAGCGCAACAATTGCACCCACCATCGGTGCTATCTGGCGTTATGTACGCCTTTGGGAGTCTTGAACGTGCTCCTTAAAGTATCATTCGGAGCGAGAGCATCGTGTTGCCCGCCTACGTATTCTTCGCTTAGCTCGCGAGGTGCAGTCATCAGCACGCTTAACTCGTACACTCCGCATTGTGACAAAGACAGATTGGACTGATGCCAGCTGCGAAGTGCTGGGTGCTGTTACCGAGATAATCCCACCGTATGCTTGGATAGTATGTTGGCATGTATTGGTAACGTATCGGCAACAGAACGCAAGGCTACGCGTTGCTGGCATAAATCAGACCATTTTAGGACAGGCTGCGTTCGAGTTGAGTTTGCTGACGACTGTAAGATCAATTCCATTACTCACTGCAGCACACCAGTCGAAAAAGTGAAAGCAGTTATTCTGAATCTGCAAACTGACCAGACGGCCATATATAATAACGTTTTTACCAAGCACCACATGACCAACACATTCTTACCAGCCAATCCAGCATCAACTTTCTCGCATAGGGAAGATGGCAGCAATTTTTATTGGCATTGGCAAACATTCGTCTATACTAATCTATTACCAGCTTCCAAGAATCACGAATGCGTCATTTCTATTGCTCCTTCGACTCCCCAAAGATAAAGAAATAAAGTTCACACACACACAAAAAGGTAGCATCTCCACGGAATGAATAATGGAGAGTGGGGCGAAGCATTCGTCCGTCCATTCGTTCTTGCTTCCGTCCGTCCATGCGTGCGTCTGTGTGGCCAACCGTGCGTCCATCCGCCCGTCCGTGCGTGCGTCTGTTCGTGCGTCCGCACGTCCATCTGTGCGTCCGTCGCTGCGTCCGTCCATGCACTCACTCCTGCGCCCATCCTTGGGTCCACCCGTCCGTGCAGCCATCCATGCGTCCGTCCATGCATCTGTCTGTGTGTCCACTCGTCCACCTATTCAACACTCCAAGTACCACCATCTCGCATCTTTTCATTCTATATTCCTCATATAGAAGCACCGCCATCCAGCGGACATTCCAAGGACTGAACGAGAGGAGGCACACGCACACTTACTTACGGCTTGCGCTCCGTGTCTACTTCCCACCTTTAACAACCTCGAGTTCATGGTATATACTAGTTCACTGTATTCATTGCACTGCGGTCAAACGCTCTCTAAATCTCACTAAAACCAAGGAGGTTACGCTCAGCGAGTATAACGTAGCAACCCTTTTTGTCAGATAGTGCTCAATGTACTTGCCAATGGCTGCTAAGGGGGAATGAGAGACAGGAGAATTTGGCTTTTAGTTAACGCGCACGCTGCCAATTTTTTATTGTTCAACAACGTACAGAAGAAATCTTCTTCCGGCACCACCTTGCAGGTCAAAATGTAATACTGGTTACACACTACTACTACGACTACGAGGGACGAACGGGGGCCGCTATAGGAAGCTTCGCCCCTAAAAAGAGAAAGAATAATCAATGACAGGTGGTGTTTCTTAATAGCAACATCAACAACAAATACAATATATGACGATGCAGGAGCACCAAAGACAGCGACACTCTAGCATAAACCTAGACAGCAACACCTAGTTTGAGATCTGTCAGAGACCCAAATCCCCTCGTACGCCACCTTGAACACTCCTTAGTATAGCGGCAAAAAGTAAACAAAAAGCAAAAAAAACATATGCCATTCTGTCACATCCATTTCTACAGAAGCGAGAGAAGTGAAAGCTTGACCCCAGCTCTTGAGGCCTCGCGAAGCGGATAGCGAAAGTCAGGAGGGTGTTGTGCATCTCGGTATGTCGAGACTAGTGGTGTCAAAGCATTGGCTCTGTTCGAATCTCTCTATATATGTATTTCATTATTTCTTATTGTACGCATGGAACCATGGAGGAATCAGATGGTTCACTTCAATAGCGTGCCAGGCTGAGCGAGTCTCTTTTCACTTTGAGTGAAGAGACTCGCTGATTGATATTCATAAAAAAAAAACCGAGAAGACGTTAAGTTTTCATGCCTACGCATTTATTTTGTCTCGTATCTACATGTACGCTCCCTATCCGAGAGAAGTAGTTTTTTTTTCTTCAACTGAACGTAACGAGAGGAAAGAAATAAGATCAAAAGTAGACAGGAAGAGGGAGAGCGAATAAAATGCGCAAGATATCAGGCAGAAGATGGCAGCGCCAGAAGCGGTGTTCATCTTCCGGTGTGCTTTCACAGAACGGGGTGGACGCGATTTAACGAGACAGAGCGTCGGCAGTAAGAAATGTAGAGGGTGCAAAAAAGATCGAAGTAAGCTAAGTAAGAAGTTGCGGCCCCTTCAACAAAATGTGGACCGGCGAACGTCTCCCTAGTATCGGGCCTGCGGTCATTCGACAAGCAGGGTGCCCGAGTCAATCAGCCGCATATACGTGTACATATCGACCCTTCTACCCTTCTACATATCGACCCTTCTTTTGCTCTATGTTTACGGGGACGACATTTTGATCTTTTAGGGGTGAAGCTTTTTATAACGGCATCTGTTCGTCCCTCGTAGCCGTTGTAGTATGTAACAAGTATAACATTTTGATCTCCGAGGTGGTGCAGGTGAGGGATTTCTTCTGTGCGTTGTTGAACAATAAAAAATAGTGCTCAATTTACATGCTAATGGGGAATGTACATGCCAATGGGGCTGCTAATGGGGAATGAGAGAAAGGAGTATTCGGCTTCTAGTTAATGCGCACGCTGCGATCCCCATTAGCAGCCATTGGCATGTACATTGAGCACTGTATGACAAGAAAAGGTTTCTATATTATACTCGCTGGGTGTAACCTCCTTAGTTTTAGAAAGGTTTAGTGAGCGTTGAGCCGCAGTGCCATGAATACAATGAACTAGTACATACCATGAATGAACTTGAGGTGGTTAAAGGTGGGAAGTAGATACGAAGCGCAAGTCATAAGAAAGTAAAAGCCGAATTCTCCTGTCTCTCATATCCCATTATCAGCCATTGGCATGTACATTGAGCACTATCTGAAAGGAAAAGGTTGCTACGTTATACTCGCTGGCTGTAACCTCCTTGGTTTAGAAAGATTTAGCGAGCGTTGGGCCGCAGTTCCATGAATACAGTGAACTTGTACGCACCATGAAGTCGAGGTGGTTAAAGGTGGGAAGTAGACCCGAAGCGCAAGCCGTAAGAAAGTGTCCTTGTGCCACCTCTCCTTTAGTCCTTGGAATGTCCGCTGGATGGCGGTGCTTCTATATGGGGAATATCTGACGAAACGATGCGTGATGGGGGTTCTTGGAGTGTTGAATAGATGGACGAACGGACACACAGACAGATGCATGGATGGACGCATAAACGTGCCGCATTGAATATGCAGCACCAAGAAAACAACGAAGTACACGCGCAACGGGAGAAAGAAGAAGAGGTTCTCTTCCGATCAGTTTGCCAGTGTTCTGGTACATATAAAGTGAGTTTCCTGCATTCGACTGCTGCTGTTTCTGCATTGTGAAACTGGTGGAGGTGCTGGGTACATGTTAGGGACGCCTGACAACAGCCCCGCATCTAGTCCAGAAAGACTTCCACGCATCGACACCCCCGTGCACCGCAGCAGCCACCGCCTGTTAGGCTTCAGCCCGGAGTTTGGTTCATTGCAGGAAAGCGTGACCGTGCCAGAAATCATGACGGCGCCTGGAAGCACTGGCCCCAACGTGTCCAGCCCAAGCACGACACAGGTAACTGTTTTGAACCCTCGACTTCCGGTTGACTTCCACAAAACGCATATGAGGACGCACTTGACTGGCTCGAGGAATTCGAGCACACAGCGAATTTTAACGGTTGGAACACCACACAGAAATTGGGTACGTTTATTTTCCGCTTGAAGATGGAGCCCGAACATGGCTCACGAATCGCGTGTGGTCGTCTTGGGACGAGTTCCGGCAGAAGTTCCTCGACACGTTCGCGAGCACTGAAAGACGAGAAATCGCACAGCGTCTCCTCGAGTCACGGATTCAGAAACCAAATGAATCCGTTACGATGTTTGTTGAGGACATGGCGCGGCTATTTCGTCGAGCAGATCCTAATATGACGGAAGCCAAAAAGGTTAGCCACCTCATGCGGGGAGTTAAGGAGCAGCTCTTCGCTGGTCTCATACGAAACCCGCCTACAAGTGTAGATGAATTCTCCAAGGAGGTGACATCCATCGAATGGGCACTGTATTTACGTTATCGCCAGTATAACCACCCAACCCACAGTGCACCGATCAGCGTGGCAGCCACAACCCCAGCAACAACACCCGACGAAGGTTCTGTGCGCCAACTAATACGAGAAATCGTGCAAGAAGAGGTCAAGAAGCTCGTCGCCAAATCGAATGACTGCGCGATCGCCTCAGTAATGGAATTTGTACGCCAGGAGATCAGGCAAGCGCTCTCGCTTCCTGAGCCGATCACGAGCACTCCCAGGGCAAGCTATGCAGACATAGTCCGCCGACAGCCAGCGAACGTGCCGACACCGCAACAGAACCACCAGCAACATACGCCGAAAGCGCCTTGGTACTACAGAGAAACTTCGACGCCTAGGCGGCCGCCACTTCTCAAAACTGACATCTGGCGTACCCCTGACCATAGGCCTCTGTGCTTTCATTGTGGGGAAGCAGGCCACATCGTTCGGTATTGCCCGTATCGCGTCGCAGGGTACCAAGGGTTTTCTTCCACTGCTCCTCGGTGCCATTTCAACAGAACACCTGAGGCAGACACGAGTGTCATGACTCCGTGTATTGTTCCTCCTGGGTTTCGGTCGCGCTCACCCTCTCCTGGGCGTTATTCTCCATCCTCTAGACGGAGCACCACTGAAATGCCAAGAGGGAGATCTCCTAGTCCACGCCGGAGAAACTAAAAGCAGCGACCTCAGGGGGGAAGGTTGCGAATCGTCGAAGTGCTGAAAATCCTCCAATACTGCCGAGTTAAGAGAGACACATTTTCAATGAATCAACGAAAGATGGAGTTGTTACTGCCGAAGTTGCAATTACGATTGACGGACATGACATCATGGCATTGGTTGACACTGGCGCGGACTTCTCAATAATGAGTGAGGGTCTGGCAGACACGCTCAGGAAGGTTAGGATGGAATGGACAGGACCGCAGATTAGAGGAGCTGGAGGGCAGCTACTCACACCTACCGGAAAGTGCACCGCAAGAATGAAGATAGGGGCTGCATCCTTTGTCGCAACTTTCGTTATTCTTTCTGAGTGTTGCAAACAGGCAATCTCGGGGATAGATTTATTGCGTGAATATGGTGCCATCATCAATATATCGGACGGTGTACTGAACTTTTCAGTGGACCAAAGCGCAGCGCTACACCGAAAATCCCGGCGAGTCGTTGACGATGTGACCGTACCTGCGTTATCGTGCCGCCTTGTTTCAGTCACGTGCAGCGAGTAGAATACTGGAGAAGGAATCGCTGAACAAGTATCGACGCTTCTACCCTCCCGCGGTGTTGCGATTGCCAGAAGTATCGTCAAAGTTGTGTGTGGTGAAGCGGAGGTTTTGTTGACAAATTTTACCAACGAGCAACGACACATCACACAAGGCACTACAGTTGCCTACTTCGATGAGATCACCGATATCCGCGAGTGCTGTGTAGTAAAACAGGATGAGCCGCAAGCCACGTCAGCCCCACCACCTATTGACGTAAGCACGGATTTGTCAATAGCGCAGAGACAGCGTCTAGTAGATCTTCTTCATCAGTTCAAAGACTGTTTTTTATCGACCTCGAGGGTCAGTCAAACGCCACTGACAAAGCACCAGATAATAATGGAGGAGATGGCAAGGCCAATACGACAGAAGCCATACCGCGTAGCACCGAAAGAGCGTGAAGCGATCCAAGAACAAGTGAACAAAATGCTCAATGATGACGTCATCCAGCCGTCAAGAAGTCCTTGGGCGTCGCTGGTAGTGCTGGTTAAAAAGAAAGACGGAAGCTTGCGATTTTGTGTACACTACCGCAAGCTGAGCCGTGTCACAAAGAAAGACGTATACCCATTACCGCGCATCGATGATTCACTCAATAGGCTGAGGTATGCACGCTACTTTTCGTCAATGGACCTCAAAAGTGGGTATTGGCAAATTGAGGTCTACGAGCGAGATAGAGAAAAAATGGCTTTTGTAACGCCTGACGGGCTTTATGAATTTAAAGTCTTGCCATTTGGATTGTGCTCAGCCCCCGCAACATTTCAGAGACTGATGGATACCATTCTGTCAGGCCTTAAGTGGCAGACATGTCTGGTCTATCTGGACGACGTCATTGTTTTTTCAAAAACATTTGAGGAACACCTGAGCAGGCTGCTATCCGTATTCAGGGCAATGAGGCCTGCCAGCTTGACACTGAAACCCGAGAAGTGTCATTTCGGTTTCAAGGAGCTCCAATTTTTAGGCCATGTGGTGAGCCATGAAGGTGTTCGACCTGATCTCGATAAGATTGCGGCCGTCAAAAAATTTCCGGTGCCAAAAGACAAGAAAGCAGACAGGCGTTTCCTTGGCCTGCGCATACTACCGAAGGTTTATTGCCAATTTCTCTCACATAGCCTCGTCGTTAACACGACTCACAAGAGAAGACGCTTCGTTCTCAAGGGGCAACGATCAACAGGTGGCATTTGACGATCTCCGACAACGCCTGCAGATTCCGCCTGTGCTTGCTCACTTTGATGAGGATGCTCCTACCATGATCCACACAGATGCCAGCAACGTGGGTTTAGGCGCTGTACTCGTCCAGTGGCAAGACTCAGCCGAGCGTGTGATCGCATATGCTAGTAGGACGCTTTCCCACGCCGAGTCCAACTACTCCACAACGAAAAAAGAGTCTCTTGCTGTCGTATGGGCGGTTATGAAGTTTCTTCCGTACCTCTACGGTCGTTCCTTCCACTTAGTAAGCGACCATCATTCCCTCTGCTGGCTGACCAACTTGAAAGACCCGTCTGGTCGGCTCGCACAGTGGAGCTTACGCCTTCAAGAGTTTGATATGACGGTCGTGTTTAAGTCCAGGCGGCAGCACGCCGACGCCGATTGCTTATCAAGGTCACCGATAAAGCGTGATGATGACACAGAAAATGACAGCATGGCGTTTGTAGGAGTCGTCGACACTACTGCGATTTCGTGCAAGCAGAAGGAATACAGCGAGTTGCTTCCCCTTATTGAATTTTTGAATGGCCGGACAACAACCGGACAGCTTCCTATCATCCACAAACCAACGGCTTAACAGAACGCCTCAACAAGACTATTGCCGACATGTTGAGTATGTACGTTGACGTGGATCACAAGAACTGAGACGACATTCTAACGTACATCACGATCGCCTATAATACAGAGCAGCAAGAAACTACACGAATAACGCTGTTCAGTCCCCTTCATGGCCGTGAAGTGACGACGATGCTTGACGCCATGTTACTGCACGACTGCAATGACATCGATTTGGACGCTGCATCCTTTACTCAACGAGCAGAAGAAGCGAGGCAGCTGGCACACGTCCGAATCACCCAGCAGCAAAATTACGACGCCCAACGTTATAATCTGCGACACCGACATGTCGTTTATTGGGCCGGCGACAAAGTCTGGGTATGGAGTCCTATCCGCCGCCGGGGACTATCTGGAAAATTGCTGAAGAAGTATTTTGGCCCCTACACAGTTTTACAACGCCTGAGCGACGTTAATTACGTGGTCGTTCCTGACAGCCCCTCGACAACTCGCCAGCAAAAAACAGAAATCGTGCACGTTGTGCGAATGAAGCCCTATTTTTCAGACTGATTTACATCATACATCTACTACACCGTCTTTCGTAGAAGAGCATCGGGACGCTGCTCTCTGGAGGGGGGCAAATAACACATTGATTATGCAGCACCAAGAAGACAACGAAGTACACGCGCAGCGGCAGAAAGAAGAAGAGGTTCTCTTCCGATCAGTCTGCCAGTGTAGTGGTACATTTTAAGTAAGTTTTCTGTATTTAACTGCTGCTGCTTCTGCATTGTGACAAACAGACGCAGGGGCAAATGCATGGACGAACGCAGGGATGGACGCACGAATAGACGCACGCACGAAAGGGTGGATGGACGCATGGATGGTCACACAGACGGACGCATGGACGGACGGAAGCAAGAACGAATGGGCGGACGAATGCTTCGCCCCACTCTCCATCATTCACTCCGTGGATATGCTGCCAATTTTTTTTACAGTGAAGGAGGCTGTGTGGACCCTGCACCGCTCTCTATGAAAAGAAGTAGGCATGAATTTTTGGGGGGATAGTAAGGACTTGCCACGAATATGACTCTCTTTGAAGAGGCGTGTCAACTCCACTGTGTGTCATATGACTTAAAAGGGAGTATGCTGCCACGATTCACAATCTCTAACGCACACTGAACATGATCAAAAGCCTTGACCAAGAACCACTTCGCTGTTAAAAAAATCTCAGTGAAACTTTGCAGAAATTTAGGAGCAAAATACAATGCCTAACGAAAGGGTAGAAGGCCTCACTGTTCTTTACAGCATTGAACTGGCTGGAATTTTTCCATTTATGATGTGCTTCTTAGAGAGAGTCAACTCATTGATATTCCGCACGCAATCTATCGCACTTCTGGTTATTTCCATCGCGTTCTTGCTGCCGACATTGGAGACGCGCGGGACATTTTCGCTAGACGGCTTAAGCATGCCCTTGGTGCGAAAGAAAGAAGAGATGCAGTGTGAATTTCCTCGACAATTCCGAACACTGTAATAATTATCAACGTGACCACCTCCTGCGCCAAGTAAGACAAGGTGTGTGCCCATTCATGTTTTATGTATACTCTTTATACGATCGTTACACTTGCCCCCTATCTCTGAAACTTTTTTAAACGTAACAAAAGGTTTATATTTATTTCCCATATTCTCGGGCGCAAGTATGCAGCAACTTTACTTATGCATAGTGTCATCTGAATTAATTTCAAGCCTCCCGTATAGGAGCACTGAATATTGGTGTAGTGCGCCGATCTACGGAATCATTTACACTACGGCATGCTTTAGCGCTGTTTCAATGAGAGCATTATTATCGCAGAACTATTCCTGAGACAAAACTCGCAGAGTCCCTCGTGCATTCACTGATAAGGCATCTAAGAATTAAAGAGCTCTTAAGCTTTACCATTGAGAGTTGAACGTGATAGCGATGTATTGTTTCTAGTGCGTACTTCAAACACTTTGTGAATGAAATCTTTTCGAGCTAGCTATGCATCCCCCAAGTAGCCTTAAGGGTGCAATAGCGTGTGGGCCTTTTGAAGTAGGGGACTTGCTTTAAAATATGCAGCGACTATGATAATCACACGTTCTGACTACTGATGGCAATGCACGCTTGTACCACGCATTATTACGGCAATATTTCATGTTGTATAGTGAAGCATGTGTTCAGGACGCGTGTGTTTGTAAAGCATGAAAGTTACATTCACTGAATTTCCAAGCAAAGGAAGTTGTTTTCACTGTGTTAAGAAGCAGAGGTGTGGCTGTGTGGTAGAACAGCAGTTTGCCACTCAAACAACCCAGGTTAGACCCCCACTCACGCCCAATATTTTATTATGCTATCTGCATCGTTCCCGATTTCTCGGTCACGCATAAGATGATTATTCGCACACATCCAACGACGTGGACGCCAGAATTTGCGCGAAACGAGCTTTTTAACACTATCGCATTAAAAGCGAAAGCCGTGGTCTTCTAAGAGCAATGCTGTTCTTAGTCGAGCCTTTCATTCCGGTATTCGTGGTAGCGCTGATGAACACAGTAAATGGTTATGTCCTCAGCCGTTGCGTGAATACCACTACTTGCCAACTAAAAAACGAAGGCAATAGTTAGCCTAACAGATAGACACCAGGAAAAATTCTGCCCGCACTCTTCTAAACGCGGAGAACTGAATGGTGGCATTTGAAGTTACAACATGTTTGACCTGTATTACAGAAAAAGATTGAAAGATATGTGGGGTTTAACGTCCCAAAGTTTACATTAAAGGATACCGTTGACAGACAACAACATTTACCTAAGTAAACATCTCTCAAAAAGAATAACTTGCATTCGAGAATCGACATATACTTTAAACAAAGACAAAATAATGCTAATCTGGGCAACTTGAGAATGTGTTGTGGGCTCTTTAACGTTGCCACTTGGCTGCACAATGCATGAAAAGATTTATGTGCAATGAAAACGAATGAAAGCCACCACTCAGATTGTGTGAGGGTTGGATATTTCCCTCGAGATAAAGTCAATAAAGTGTTTTCAACCAGCGCACCACGTTGATTCGTTGATACGGCTTAAGCTGCTGACCCGCAGGTCACAGGGTCGAATTCCGGCTGCGGGGTCTGCATATTCAATGGGCGCGAAAATGTTGTAGGCCCATGTGCTCAGATTTGGGTGCACGTTACAAAAAACCCCGGTGGTCGAAGTTTGCAGAGCCCTCCGCTACGGCGTCTCTCACAATCGTACGGTAGTTTTGGGGCAATAAACCCCTCATTTCATTCAATCAAGTTTTTCCTACCTTACTTGACTCCAAATGTTCGCTTTTGGTTAAACTTACACTATAGAAAGTGGACGTGTTCATAACAGTGTACTATATCAAGATATGTACCATTGCCACATGTTCATCATGGCGACATTCGCGAACCAGACATTTTGATAGCCTGGCTGTGGTGGCGCTATCTGATAAATCCCTGTAAAACCACTTTTCTAAATAAATATTTGTTCGTTTTTTTTCTGCCAGCTGCTTATCAAGATCCTTCAAAGAGTGTAGACGATTCAGAATACTGTCACAGCCGCTATACTCGTGGGAACAGCGTAGTTCCCAAGGAGTGCTCTAAGCCCACCCCCCCCTCAAAATCCTTTATAAAGGGGGTGGTTTACTAAAATATATCATGAAGATAATGGTTTTCAAGGTTTTCAACAGATGCCCCCTGCCTCCCTCCTCCCTCCTCATGGAAAGAAAATTATGGGTACGTGCCTGCCTTAAAAACATTTTTTGGCAATAAAGCGATGGTTACAGAGCGAACTTTTATGTATCCTACCACTGATGAATGTATTTCGCAATTGCAGTCGCCTTTTTTCTGCGAAATTTAAAAGCTCTTCTTTTATTTTCAAGATGTAGTTACTTGAGGCCGAAAGCAGCACACACAAGTAGAATACTTGTGCTTACTTCCCCTGACACGTTGTCACTTTACGTCTGTGCACGTCTGATAAAGTCTCACTATTTTCGTGTACTTCAATCGCTAAGCTAATAATCGAAATATATTACAAATACAAATAAATATATTTTTATTTCTTGCACACACGTCACAAGACATAGGTTGCAAGCAAAAACCTCATTCGGGATCAAAACTGCCATGTCGGCTTGAAATAGGAAGTGACGACGGGGAGTGTTCTCATGCCATGCGGGGGCTGCATAAAACTGCCCCGTGGGCTACATGCGACTCAAGGGACACAGGTTGCCGATTCCTGCTATAGAACGTTCCGATATAAGTGTTATCATCCCTTATAACCTGAAATGTCGCGATGTTGTCAATGACAAAGATTGCAACACTTCTTTCAAGCATCCTCCTGTGTATTAATAATATTCGTAGAAGATTAACTGTGCACGACATATTAACTTCATATACACGGTCAGTGTAAGAATCGATGCTAATTGACGAAGAATAAAGTCATGAATAATGATGAAATATACGCAAGAATAGCAAACATGAAAAATTAAGCAACAAACGAGGAATGACTGAGTCAGGCAGTTTCCCTCAACGTGGTTTCATATGTTTCTTCGGCACAGAGTTGAAGTTGAGTCTACATCGAGACGTGAAAATAGAAAGGGTAGAAATGCAATCGTGGTATTTACACTGTCGTATAGACAAGAGCTTACACAGAGCAAGATAATCAGCGCGCCTGCTGCTTTTACGAGTACACCAGGAACAAAGTAAAAGTTAGCTTCTCGGCAATGTTCAAAGCAGCCCCAACATCTGCAATGCTTGCAAGGATCTGAAAGAATCACTTGGAGCATGCTTGCACGTGGCTAATCCCAATTTCTTTTCCTCTGTGAGTGCATCGCTGTGGCCAATGACCGGACAACGGAAGTACATGTTGAGCCACACGGAACCGTGTCTGCATTTGCGGTTCACTGGTCAAGATGAGGAAAAGAGGACGAGAAAGGAGGAGAGTAAAAGGTGTGCCACTTACTCTCTTTTTTCACTAAGCCCCACCCTTTTTTTTTCAAGGCGGCTGGTGTCTCCAGGTTTGCCGTTGGGTGTACAGTCATGGCCACGTCTGTGTAGAGCACTCGGGCAGCCGGTTTTTGCTGTGTGGGCCGCAACCTTGAGGCAGTTTTAGGCTCCGAAGTGGTGTATCAGGAGCATGCACTGCCTAGTTATCAGGCTGACCACGTCAGAGCCTGATACTGGCCCAAGGTTTCGCCCCGCAGAGCAAAAACGGGCTGTTCACGTGCTCTACGCAGACGTGGTCGTGGCTGTACTTAGAAACGATTAAACGGCGTGGAATAAATGACAGTAGTATGGTCACCGAGTCCTTTCGATGAAGTGGCTATGCTGGTACGTCACATGCAGTCATTGTCGGTCGTTGGTAGTCTTATCATCGTTGGGACGCGCCTTGTTTTATTCATCATGCATCGAGCCTTCCAGCTTTATCACTGATTTCGTAAGTTCTGGAATAAGGTAGATGGTGCGCGTTCTGCGCGCATCTTAACAATATGATCTACCACAATCGCGAAAATTCTGAAACACTTAGACAATTCGTTGACCGAGCATTGCTGGCAGACTTTGTGGGCGTAAACCGAGCACATCAATACTGAAACAAGAAATGGGCGTGGCAATATTTTGGATTAAGACATCGTCCGTAGGTAGAAGACCATTTCTCTGAAGTATAAATGTACGATATCTTATTTTTGTCAAAATGCAATGCAGTCCGAGAATTGTAATTGTTGTGAGCTCAGGATGATATATTTTATACCTCAAGCAAACATTAACTATATATTCATACTCTCTTCGCATTGAAAAAATTTATATCCATAACCGCATTTGACAGAGCCAGTCGCTGCAGTCGCAACTGAGGCATACAAGAGAACCTAGAATAGTGATAAAAGGAATAATGGTGGAGTGACAAAAGCGCGAAAGGGACAGGATCCGGGGAACAAAGAAAGGAGCTGCCACAGAAGTCGTCGCGGCTTCAACCGCTGCGTCATCAACCCACTCCTCCTGGAAATCGGTGGCTTCTGGGACCCCAGGACCACACAACCACTGCGCATGGTGATGCGAGCGGGCATTTGGCGGCTGTGCCCCCGTGGTGGCATCATGCTTGGCTTGGCACTCGGTGCGACATGGCCAGCCTGATACAAGACGTAGGTTCTCGGGTGTACCAGCCCTGTGCCTGTGTGCGTCTTCTTGGCTGTGTCAAGAATGCCTCCTTTCCTCTTCCTTACTCACCTCCACGCCCTAGCATCCCTTGGTGTTTTCTGTGAATGACGTTACACAATTTTCGAGCAAGTGCCACTAATACTGAGTATATGGTGACAAGGATGAGTATGAGATCAGTACGAGCCACAAGAGAAGGCCAAGAAGAACAACAAGAGCGTGTATTCATTTTTTCTGTAATAAGCTCTTGAATACTGACTTACCACGAAAGCCAATGAAGGTGCTGAAGAATTAACGCAATTTTTTTTGTTATAGTTGAGGTGTTCTACTAACTACAGCAAAATGAAAATTTGGGCTAGTTGGTTTGCGTTAATATCTGAAACAGCGCAAAAAACTGGGGACACAGAAAGATTTGTCAACCCGGGCGCTGGTTTTTGACTAGTGCTCGGAATCGGGTACACGTTAAAGAACCCCAGTGGTCAAACTCTCCAGGGACCTGCCCTACAAAGTCTCTCATTATATCCTGGCCTTAGGATGTTGGACCCTACTTATCAATCAATCAACTTGTAACATCAGTTTGTTTTCTTGAGGTACGTCCACTTGCAATCAAGTAACGCGATCGACGGTGCACAAAAACACGTGTTCCCTTTTTTGCATATAGTGAAGGCTTCAGCTATCTCTGTTATGCGAGAATCCGTGTGTCTGTAAACCATGCTCTGAGCGGCAAAATTCTACGATGCAGCCACTTGACAACACAGCACTCGTGCTGTCAATTCTTTCTATGCCCCCCTTCTTTCACGCTGTTTCAATATGAAGTGTTATTGCTGTTAGGAGTGACTGTGGCAAAATTTGTGGTCATAATGAGGTAAGAATTGGCTTGAAAGTGGTAGAAAGAGCTAACTCAACAGTTGTGGTAGCCTAACCCATAAACTCCATATTATTCGTGAGCGTGTCCAGAAATGGAAGAGGTACGGCGAAGATGCACCATCAACAATGAAGTTTGCAGGACGTCGGATCCACAACAAATGCGATTTTCTGCTATATAATCGCCTAATGCTTGTAATCAAGCTGGTGACTGTATAGGTCGGAATGCCAAGTGTAGTATAGAACATTTATTTCGAAATTACATTCACAGACAAAGCCGAAATTCAGCTTTATCGAACATTTCGCGTACCGCAAACTTTTGCTGTTGATACTGCTTCGGCTTCCTACACACGTTTGGTATATGTGAACTTGTATTCAAAACACAGCTCTGGGAGTTGAAGCTAAACTGACTTGTTGCAACCTTAACTCATAGCTAGCATTTGTTCAAATATAATCAAGAAAACAAGTTAATTTTATTAGACGATATGACCTACCCTACTGTCCGCCATGTAAATATTATGTGCCCATCTTGGTCTCTGCCGTGCAGTGTTCCAACATAAAGCGATTTCTATAGAAAAAGGAAAGTCCGGTTGCCTTTGTATACTGTACTGGACATTCTGGTGCAACGTACTACAAATTGAGTTGTTGGCTCAGCGTTATGTTGTGCAAACCGTTTTCTAAGTATGTTCTTGCAGCCGCTTTAGCAAGCAGTGACACACTTTTCGTTGTTGTCGTGCACATATGTTTTGGTCATGCATTTGTTTCTCTATTTTGGTGCCAACTTATTTCTGATCTTCTACCCATCTAATAATGAATGATTTTTGCATTTGTTTCTCTTGTTTCTTGTCAGTTGACGCAATCAGTGCCTCATAAATGCGACAGGTGCTATTACTGCGATTTTTTCTTTCTACTTTTCCGTACTCGTGTGTGTTTCTAAATCATATGCAGTAAACATATAATATTCACTGGCGCGATTCCATAGCAACAACAATTGTACTGATGGTCTCTATCATTCTTCGCTGCACTGTATATGTAGGTTTTATGTTAATAGGAAAAATTATGGTGCGATGTTTTGTGACGACTGGTCCAATTTTCCCAGCTTTGTAGGCTCCGACATGAACTCAAAATCTCCACCACGTTTTTTTTTCCCTGTTTGTTTCACCACAAAAAGCCTACATCTGCATTGAAGCACGCTCTTCATTGAGGTGTTGTGACAATGGCATCCGCCTCATTTTTGACTAGTGCATTTCACAAAAAGTTTATGCAAATAGGCGCGCTAAATTAGAAATTCTAACCCCAGCAAATAAAAAAAGAATTTCAGTATAAAACGCACATTACCACACCTGGCGACTCACTGGTATGAACATTTGCGGGTCTAATGCATCATGACAAAATAGGAGAAATATTCCAACAACGTTTTTTATACGCAAAAAAGTTCCTTCGCAAAACATATCACAACTACCGGTCATGGCAGTGTCGAGTTGAAAGCTGGCCTGCCATAGTAGAGGACCTAGTAAATTTGACCTTGATGCCGATGATAGTGAGATATACCCATAGTTTCTCAAAAAGAACCTTCAGTGCGAAACCTGGCGCTAGTGTCTACCGTAGGTGCAAACATGATGGTCCTGCCTACATGCGAAAGATAGAAATTGCATGAATTCGCTAACCTCAGCCCCATTGGACCGAATAGCTTAGTGATAACATAGCGACTATCTGAAACAACAAAAATGTTCTTTAAAACGCAATTATTCGCTCTGCCTATGCATGTGAATGAAGGTTTTTGTGTGTATATGTGTGTTGTACGTTCAGAAGTATAGAAATGCTTCTAAATTTAGGCTCATAAAGGCAGTTCATTGTAAGTCGTAAGCATGAAAATTAGACATCTTTATAAGCCACGCACCAATTCAGTGATACCTTAGCGACTGAAGAGCCATGGTTTTTTAAAGAAATTTATGCAGCAATATTTATGGCACCACAAAAGCGTCGTCAAGATAATGCGTGCTAACGCTGCTACTACTCCGGAGAGGTACACTCCCTTTTGTACAAATGACAGACGAATATCACTGCACCCTTTAAAGGGTGCAGTGGTGTCCTCGTTGATATGACGGCAGCTATTTGGGCATATGCGCTTATATAAACAACAAACGAAGGTGACGAAACGAACGTCTTGTCCTCGTTAGTTCAACACAATAAGACTTCTGCATATTGATCTCCCTTGGAATCTGGAGAGAGTGTTTTAAAATGTGTGCGACCCCCACCCGCCCCTCTAAAGCATCAGATGCGACGCCTACATGACCCCTCCCCTCTTTTATACGCGCACCTCGTCTTCAGCTTACGGCAAGCTCACTCACGCAATGCTAGCAGAGGCACTGCTTAGCGAACTGATTCTCGTATTTGGACGAACAGTATAGACTGCAGAGGGGAATTTTAAAGCACTAGAACTGGTTCATTGCTTTATTGCATAACCAAATTCATTCCGATTCAATTCTTTTTCTTTCTCGTAATATCTATGTAGGGCGCAGCCGTCACGCTAAGTTCTTGAATCAATGAAATCCACACTCACTATCACCACCGTAACTGCACTCGCAGAGTGTGACGGTATAAATGGTGGTGACGTTTCTTCTGTAAAGAACTAACTGTTTCTTTATGAGATCTGGAGAACGAGGGACCGAATGAAAAAATAAATTCAGTTAGTAGCACTCGCAACGAATGCCTCAAGGGAGAATTTCGCCAGGTCCTGGAACACGAATTCTTATTACCACCCTTTATATATGCACGGTACCCAATTTGTCCTAACTCCCTAATATGATGGCGCTTCCCCATTCTTCGCTTTCTTCGCAGCTATTCTTTGAATTAGGGTATATTGTTTATTTTTTTCACCTTCAACTCGTTGCACCGTTTTTGGACTTTTTTTTATGTTTCTTTGTTTTTTCTGCCACAGTGATTGCTTATTAAGAACTTGTTACGAGAATACAGGAGGTTGTTTTCTATTCATAAATAAACCAATCTCGCGTATCAGTTTACTTTCAAGTAAACCTTTATTCTTACAGGGCTCACGCAGGGCCCCGTTCCTAAGTTGCTTCTTTTATTTTTAGCTTTTTTTCTTCTCATTCACGTATTACTTGCAGGCACACGCGTGCTAGCTTTTCCCACCACTCGTTTAATTAGGTCCGAGAAAATGAGGAATCATAATCTGCGTATGCAAATGAGTACCATGAAACCCAAAATAGGCGGAAGCGTTGAGGAAGAGATAATAGACAACCACCAGTTTGTAGCATGACCACCGGACCTGGGCGAATTTTTCGACGACTAAGGAGTCCCTCTGAGAAATGCGTACGAATTCGGGCTACGAACTGGTGGTTGTCTGTTTTGCCTTTCATATTCTGCCTATAGGCCGGACACCATGCACTTGGCCACTCAGCATGCACCACCGCCACAGAGCAGGCTTTAACGAGGAAGAAATGTGGGAAGAAGAGGACGACACATGCTTCTACGTAATACGAGGCAGTGAACACAAGGATGATTATGCGGATGTTTTACGCCAGTACGGGCGCAGATGTGTTCCGCTTTTTTTCTTCCTTCACAGCAACGTCTCTTCCTTCGCGGCAACACTGTTTTCGCAACATGGCGAAAGAAGAGAAAGAAAAATAGCGGAACGTGTTTTTTTGCCTTTTACTTAGTCGTCATATTCACCTTTCGTATTAGCTTCCTAACAAAAACTTCCATTCCAGTCTTCTTTCTTTTTCGCCCTCGCTGTTTTCATTCCTGAAACTCTCGTGCCTGTCTCAGTTTCCTTCTTGTGTTCCCCAGGGTAATTCTACGTTTACCGACGAAGCGAGAGCGACATGCGTCCGCGCGCACCCGTGTTCGGAATGATGTATACGTCATTTTCCGTGTGTCTTCGTTGCGAGCGCATGCATTCAAGATGGAGAAGTTCTGAAGCACACGCACTTGTTTTATTCCACTTATATTTAAGCACCATAATCTTCAAGGTGGAGGGGGGAGGGCAAAGTTTGTTCAACCATTTCGTAATTACTTTCGTGCTTTCAAACTTTATAGCATCCTTCCAAACTCATAAGCTTTGTATTCGTGAACGCCTCCAGGGCGTATTGTCTCCTTCTTCGAAAAAAAGATATAAAAATATTGTCAGCATCTTCTTTTAATGGAAAGCGTTCACTCGGCCTTCATCTTTTTTTATTACTACCTTTTAGGGCCTCGTTTTCAGGGCTGCATAATTATCGGGAGTGACTACCACCGAAAAGTTTGATTGAGACTTTCACGCAAGCCCAAAGACATCTGGACGATGCAAACGACCTCTCAAAACGCAGTTTACGTCCCACGTAATGCTTCGTCTTTGAAAACAATCTCACTAACTTCGCAGCATTTTAGGCGCTTTCATTATTGCCGTATCATGCTCCCTCATTCGCAACCCATCTCTTTTTGTACGGGAACTGCCACACAAGTTTCCTTTATCAAGCAGAAAAAACATACGAGTGCCACGCGCTGCCATTCTTCACAGATACAAGGAACTAGTAAATGTATGCTGGCATCTTAGTTTGCCTTAAGAAAAAAAAGGAAAATTGCAAGGTTTTGAACGAGTGTTCCCCAGCGAGCGTGAAAAATGTACCAGCTTCAAAGCGGGTCGGTGGAAAATGTTTCTCTGATTTTGCTAACAACCTTCTCGTCTGAAAAAAATCATTATGCAGGCAATACCGCAAAGAACTTACATGAAACTGCGTATTTCACGCCAGGTAATTTATAGCAGATTTCCCCCGACACGTGCGCCTGGTTTTTCTGCAGGCGGGAGTGTGACCCGAACCGCGCATCAGGGGCTTTGAAGAAGCAAAACGACAACGTGCTCGTATGAGTCGTAATAACCGAGGCGCTGAAGCACTGTGGGCCCATGAGGAAGACCGAATATGTCTCCACATTTATGCGACCAATTCTTGTCCACTCAGCTTCAACCACGTTCAATTTGCTTCAGCGCATTTCCTTACCGTTCCTCTACGTGCATTACTTCTTCCTTCCAATGCTTGACAAATAATCTGGAAGTTGTCATCTACTTGTTTAATTTATTTCTTTGGAGATGACTTGCGCTTATTCGTTTGAAAAACACTAGCTTCTTTATTTCTCAACACTTGTTTCGCTTGCACGGCCCATTTTACGGTTCATATGTTGAAGCTCGTTCGTCATTGTTTTTTTACTTATTATGGTAAGATTGTCACCCGCTAATAGTTCAACTTGCGTATTACTTTGTGCACGTTGTGTGCTTTCAAAAATTGTGCTTGTTTTGTTTTTGCATTCACCGAAATGTCTTTGTAAAAAAATGTTCGATTAGGAGCACGCAAATTAATGTGCATATTACACGAGTATCTCATTCTAGGAAGCTCGTCCGAAAGTTGCGGAACCATATCCCAGCCGCGGAAGCCGAATTTCAATGAAGGCAAAAATGCTTGAGGCCCTTGTACATACGGCAGCCTCACGTTAAGGAACCTTAGGTGGTCAACGTTTCCTAATCCCTCCAGAATACGGTGTAACTCATAATCATATCGTTGTTTTGGGACGGTAAACCTAAGAACTATTATCAAACGGGTCCTAGCTGGGCGAGCGAAAATTTTAGAAGGTTTTCATTTGTCGATCAGCCCGTCCGTTCCAATCTAACTGTTGAAGCTGTTGCTGTTGGAGAAACTTCATGCTGTACACCTTCTGCGGAAGTGTACAGCATGAAGTATATTAAATTAATTTGTTCTACAAAACAAGGTAATGCAGAGCACGTTATCATTGACCTTGGACTTGAGTAGCTTCTGCCCTGGCCAAGACGTAAGTCCTTGTGAAGACCGTTTGTTTGGCGAATTTTGATCCCTCTTTAAGAGTTGTCTTCATCTCTGTTCTAATTGACTAGTTTGTCGTGCAGAGGTGGATGGAAGTCCATATCGGCACAGCTCATCCGTCATTAGTCTTTTACCATGTTTGCATCGCCTTAAGAGCTTTCCACAGGATGTTCTTGGTTCGTCAAAGCTGAACGATGCCAGTCATGGTTATTGTGGATGTTCCTTGCGTTTTAACAACGTGCTTCCTTTCCTTCTTTTCTTTTTGTCGAATATCGTCTTGATCAATAAGTTTGCGGTTTCTTAGAAAAACTCGGCCTTCTTATAATGACAGTATTGTGAAGTAGCCTCAATGTACACAATTTCGGGACCGGCAAAAATAACCTATTAGCTTTTCCCTAACGCGCCAGACGCTGTGAGGTTTTATCCTCGCCAAGCCGGCATCGACGTCAGAGGAGTCATTTGACATGGTGGTAAGACGGAATACGTACTTTTCTATTGCCTTTTTACTAATTTTACTTCGCCACCAATACGCCTGCAGGCTGACGTAGAGCACTTTTAATTAGTTCTCGAGTCCTGACGGTGCTTCTAGGGGCAGACAAACTTAAATTAAATACTCCATCTAGAATCTTATCCGTGAAACTCTGCTCTTCTGGTGGTTTTTTTTCACATAACTCGACTGCGAACCCTTTGATATGCGTGTCTTTATTTCATGCTATAATTTCCTCGCTCATACCTTCTTTTCCTTAACTTTAACTTAGATATAACTTCTTTATTTGGATTGGGCGAGTGGTGTTGGTGATTTCCCACAAATAAATAGATAAGACGTTGTTTGCCTGAGTCTGTTGAACTGGTCGAAGAGGGCACGACCTTGTATCCCGTACGTAAGGATTGTAACAGTTTCTCTACTGCCATTTGGGTGCCTGCATGTTCCACATTTATTAGAGTGCACTTCAAAGGCACTTGTTTGTGCTTGGCATCGTCGTTGTCGGTGTGACTGATAGAGCGAACGAGCACAAAATGGGCACATAGAGAGACTGTCACGAGGAGCCTTCCATTATGAGAGCCAGCAGCGATACGCTGTATCACTGTCGGCAATGGCCTGGTCGCGCTTCTTGTGAGAGCGCCACACATGATTTTCGCCTACAGGCATGAAAAAGTGGGCTAACCCATGGGGCTTTGCACAAGACGTGCGTTGGTCGAAGGGGCACTTTGTACGTGGAGTGCTTACGGGAACTCTTATATGTAGCCGTGGAAATAAAAACAGAAAAATGGGAAGGGAGAGTGTGGCAGCTTGGGCTAGTTGGTATGGCATGACGATAGTTATAGCGCGAGAACAAAACGACGACACAGAGACAAGACGGACACGAAAGACACGAGCGCTCGTGCCTTTCTTGTCCTTCTTTTCTCTGTGTCGTCGTTTTGTTCTCGCGCTATAACTATCGTCATGGGGAGGGAGAGTCACGTGAGTATTTCGATGCCCAGCCATAAAAAATTGAACAGGAGCATTCTGGGGATTGTGATGTAGTGCCTATAGCCGAGTGCAAGCGTCTTGACCGCATCCCGCTTTCTGCGTATTTGCCTTCCAAATAAACGTTTACTCGAGTTACGCTTGAAAACGTTCTTTTCAACACCCGCGTCGACGCCCCTTTCAACCGAATCATGGCCGTGCGCACCGCTGCTGCTTCGCATCCCATCAGGGTACCCTTCGGGGAGATGGTTCATGATTATTTTACGCACAGGTTTCAGACATTTTGTAGCCACAAGCTCTCTCCCATTGGCCATATTCTAGTCGAGTCGAAAAAGCTTTCTGCAGAGTAACTTAGGGCCTCCCAGGCCGCCTGAGTACCCGCGCGACCCCAACACACTCAAATGTTCATGTTTAATAAGTTCAGGATGCTGGCAGCCCGGCCGGCGGCGATCTTCTGTCTTGCCGGGTTCGAGGAGCGTAGCGAGGTCTCCTAGTCCTCCCAGGTTTAGTGTGGCACCGGCCCGCCAGGAGGAGGAGAGGACGGACAGGCCAGGAGCATGTGAGTTAGGTTTGTCCTCGGTGCATTGCACAGAGGGAAGGAAGGTAGAGTGGGTCGGTAGTGGGAGAGGAGGGAAGGGGTTGGTAAGGTTCGCGTTTGAAGAGAGCGCCGTATGTTTTGTTCGCTGGTAGTAAGAGAAGGGTGAGGGGGCGGGTGTATCTGCTTTTCAAGACCAGCATTCGCGGTGAGCTCAGCAAAGGTGCACGCACACTTCCAGAGACCCGTCCACCTGTGCCCGGTTTCTCGACCCCCGGGCTAAAAAACCGGCAGCCTCATTGCCAGGATTTCCCGAACGCGCTGGCACCCAAATAAGCTCAACGTTGCGGGAGGAAGGGGGATTCTTGGTGAGCATGTGATACGTGGTAGGGTGAACTCTGCCCCTAGAATAACTTAGCAATGCAGTTTTCTAACCGTTTATGGTGCGTGTAGCATTGGAACTACCGAGCGCTAGCGCCATTGCGACCTTTTCCGCTTCTTCAGGTGTTGTCCCTTGAGGTTGTTCTTTTATTATTGGAGGGGTTGTCAGTGTGTAGGTCACAGCAGTGGCTACGTGCTGATCGCGAGCAGAATCTACCAAGATTGCATCTCGTCCCCCCTCCCCCCGTACGCTTTATGGAGAGTTGCTATACTCTAGATCTCCGTTGCTCGCGGTTGCGGTCGGAGTGCATGTTACGGGGGAGCGGTCGAATTCAGAATGTTTCGTGAATTTCCTTGGGTAGAGATTTGAGGGAATCATGATCAGCGGGGATGCAAATTTGGAGTTTTGAAAATATATGTCTTCCGGTATTGATGCTGGCTAGTCGTAGATATTGTGCTTGCAGATGTGCCTCGGTTAGTTCTAGTATTGTGTCATGCACACCTAACTCTGCCAGGTGTTCGTCAATGGTGGAATTTGGAAGGCGGAGCGCTGTCTTGGCGGTTTCTCGGATGATTGAGTTCATTGCTTGGGTTTCGGCTGGAATAAGGTTAAGGTAAAGTGTGGAATACAATACTCTGCGCAGGGTACACGCATGTCTTTTTCGCAAAGTATCTGCTTCTGGCGGGCCGTCCATGGTGTTTACCTGTAACTCGGTGTAAAGCTGCGTGGTGGCTGCCAGCGTGCTCTTTAAGCACTTGATGGCTTTAAGTATGTTTTACCTCTACTGTTACGCAGAGCCCCAATATGCGTATGGTACGGACGTGAGGAATCTTCCTGCCCTCTACGCAGATTTTGGTGTAACTGTGGTTTTCGTTACCTTTTGGCGGAATCATGAAGAGTTCTGATTTTTCAGGTGAACAGCTGAAGCCTACCTTGGTGGCCTCGCCCTGCACTACAGTTGCATCTGTTTGTAGTGTTTCTTCTATTTTGGGTCTGATTCATATGTAGGCCACACAGTATTATCATCTGCGTACAAGGTATGGTCAAGCTGAAGGATATTCTGCAGCTTCCGCACATGCGGAATAATTACCGTGCTTATTCCGCTTTTCTTTTAACGCAGTGCGTTAAAAAAGACAGGCGACAGCACTGATTCTTGGGGAGTGCCTATGTTAGATAATGTGTAGTGGTGTGTATGAGTATTGTCTGCATACATGGTGGCCGTCCGGCTTTGCAGGAAAGCTCTATTGTAGTTATAAGTTCATTTGCCGAACCTTAGGTCAATCAGGGCATTTACGATGGCTTCGTGTTTGACATTATTAAACGCCTCTTTGCGGTCTATTGCCAAGAAAGCTTTGATATTCATATACACATGAGGGGGTACAGAATAGCTGTTGTGAGCTGAAGCATGGCATCTTGCGTGGATAGGCGTCATCTAAAACAAATCAGTGAGTCTGGGTACTGACTGGTATCGTCCATGTGGCTGTTAGGTATAGCAAGAATGACTCGCTCTCAGAGTTTACCCAGGCGAGAGGTAAGCGAAATGGCACGCATAGTTTCGGGGGTAACTGGTATGTTATGCTTGGATATAAGGATAACCCAACCATGTATTCATTAATCTGGCAGTGTACCACTCTGCGAATCCGTATTGAAAATATCAGTGAGCTCTCGTAGGTAGTTGTGATCTGGGTTTCTAAGAGCGGAGTTTGTTAAGCGATTCTCTTAAAACCTAGATGATAAGCATTTGAAGTGGTTAAGTTTGTACGTTAGTTTTGTTTTGCGAGGACGAACATTTTCTACATACACATTGCCGCACGTGCGTAGTCTTTGCCAAGTGTCTGCTTTTTGCCGACGCATATTTTCCCAGAGAATGTTTTTACACTTCAGTTCGAAGACCGTTAATAAAAATAAATCCGCATCTTGTAGTTCCAAATCATAACACTGATATCACGAAACGTGAACATCCATAAAAACCAAAGAAACAAATACAAAACAGACAATGCTGTTTTTTCATATGGGCTTGCGACATTAAAGTGCAAGAAGAGACAAGCTGTCTTGAGAGTCTACATTTTCGGGCACTGCCTAAAGCACAACTTGTTGCTTCGACACGAAAGCTTGCAACTTTCTAATATATTCTATGGCCTCTGCTAGGGAAACAGAATCTGAATCAGACTCAGCCATTACAACTTTTAGTATCACTTTTTTTATAGGTTTGGCTGAATAATTTTGCACGAGAGTTGCCGGGAATATTATGAACGAGAGCATCAATGCCGTGATCGTTCCTGAGACGCGATTACCAGAAATGGACATTCCATTCACCATGGAAGAACTGGAAGGTGCGTTAGTCGCTTCTAAGCGCACGTCATCGCCAGGTCCTGATGGTATTACTTATAGTGCGTTGGGACACCTTGGACAAAAAGCCAGAAGAGAACTTTTAACATGCTTCAACAACACCTGGCTCAGCGGCAGTGTTCCCCGAGAATGGAAAATAAGTCGAATAATACCACTTCTGACATCGGAAAAATCACCATTGGACTTGACAGCGTATCGCCATATTGCCCTCGCAAGCTGCCTCGGAAAAGTGATGGAAAGAATGGTTCTATTTCGTCTCAAGAGGTACTTGGAACGATACACCAATTACCCTTCCTGCATGGCAGGCTTTCGTGGGGGCCGCTCCTCCATCGACTGTAGTCCTTGACTTATCGACATTTGTTCAGCAAGAAAAAAGTCGCAAGCGTATATCAGTGGCACTCTTTCTTGACGTGAAGGGTGCATATGATAATGTAGCTCACGATGCCATCCTCACTTCTCTCGCAGCAATGGGCATTGGTGGACGAATGTTTCAATGGATAAAAGATTATATAACTGGCAGGGTTTCTTTGTGCAAACAGATGAGGGTAAAACTGCTGAACATTACACCTACTGCGGAGTACCTCAGGGAGGTGTTTTAAGCCCCACATTGTTCAATGTTACCCTCATTGATCTCGTGAAGGTTCTGCCAAAGTCGGTGTGGCTATCCATATACGCCGATGATATTTGCCTTTGGAGTGCTGCAGTTAATCGCCCTCAGGTGCGTGCACGAATACAGTGGGCAGCAACCCTCACAACAGCCTACCTTCAGAAACAAGGCCTAACTATATCAATTGTGAAGTGCGCGTTCATGGCGTTTACACGCAAACCAATGACGCCATACCCTGTTTACATCAATGGGCAGAGTATCAAATATGCACGGACGCATCGTTTCCTGGGCATAATAATCAACAGAAGTCTTTCGTGGAGCCCTCATTGTGCGTACTTGAAGAAGAGACTGCTATCTATTGTGCATATAAGAAAATTTATGTGCGGGAAAGCATGGGAAAATTTTGTAGCCTCCATGCTAAAGCTGTACAGGGCCCTATTTCTGGGTCTATTGCGCTACAGCTTGCCGCTACTGACTAACAATAGCAAATCCAATACTCATTCATTGGAGAGTTCACAGGGTCAGGCGCTGCGTATCTGCCTAGGACTGCCCTGATGCGCTTCTACTTATGCCACAATCGTGCTTGCCAAAGACCATCCGGTCAAGACATATAGAGTTGTGTATTGCCTCAGAGCGCACATTCTACATGCTAGCCGCGTCCCCAACCACCACTTAGCCCTTCTACCCTCCGAAAGACCACGTGCTACGTTTTCAGACGTCATAGCCAAGCACCTAAACAGCATTCCACCAGGATATACGCAAGCTACAAGAATGGCATGTCTTTTGTGGTGCCTCTACCAGCCGCAAGTATGCCTATAGAAATTCTGGGTATCAAAAAGAAAAGCAATCACTCCAGAGTAGCATTGAAGCAAGCAACACTGCTATTATTACATGAGTTGTACTTGGACCGAACGCAGATATACACTGATGGGTCCGTCTCGACCAGCAGCTCATCAGGTGCCACTGTTATTCCGGCTGCAGCAATGACAATCCAATTTAAGTTGTCGCATATGACTACATCTACGTCATCAGAGCTCGCTGCTATAAGGGCTGCTTTACAATATCTCGTTGAAGAGCGTCCAGGAAAATGGGTCATATTCTGTGATTCGAAGGCAGCGCTTCAGAGTTTGCAGTCTGCCATGCGTAGGAGGAATCATGAACAATTGGTACATGAAATAAGACATTGCCATCATGAAGCTCTAGCACGAGGGCATGATATTATATATCAATGGCTGCCTGGCTTATCGGTATTACCGGAAATCAATTAGCCGATGATGCAGCCCGCTCAGCCCATGAAGGAACCCGTGTGGTCCCGATTCCTCTATCAAGGAATGATGCAGCAAGACAACTTTACCTGCTGGCTCGAGATCTTACACGCACGTTCTGGTCGTCTACCAGCTTCCAAAGGTGTCAATTATATGAACTGGATCCTTCGCTCAAGATAAAGCTACCATCACAACTTTCCCAGCTCCGATGCGACACTGTTATGCCGCTTTGGTTGGGTGTTGCATTCACAAAGGTGTACTCCTTTCGCATTGGTATGGCAGACACCTCTACATGCGACTACTGCGGAGCTGAAGAGACCATTGAACACGTCCTGTGCAGCTGCGCTTGCTACGACACACAGCGATGCCAGCTCCGGATGGTTTTGAATAACTTGACTCCAGACCATTTTGTGTGCAGAAGATTCTAGGGACCTTGGGCATCTGCCTCAGTTGCGCAGAAAGCGACTAAAGCACTCCTACTTTACTTAAAGTCAACAAACCTGAGCGACCGCCTGTAGACTGTGTGTGCTCCCCGAGTGTGCTCGTGATTGTGTGTACCTTCTTATCTCTCTGCAACCTCTTTTCTCCCCTTCATCTCTTCCCCAGTGCAGGGTAGCAAACCGGATGTGCGTCTGGTTAACCTCCCTGCCTTTCCTTGCATCTTCATCTTTCTCTCTTGGTGGAACACTAAGAACAATCTGCAAGTCTGGTGAACCTCTGCGCAGGTTTTTGAAGCGAACAAGGCTCGTTTTTGTCAGCTGCACGGCCTCTTTTCCTCGTTGACGTTACATGCACGAGCAATGTTGAACCGCCATCGGTGGATGGTTGATTTTGGCGGTGGCACGCGTCGGCTACGTTAGTGCTGCGGAGCACATAAATTCATTGAATTGACCTAAAAAATGAGCCCGGGTCCACCAATCCAGTTCGTTTCACTAGAAATGCACTGTTCAGAAGTTTATTGAATTGAAAGATTGTTCTATACATTGCTCAAGAAAACCACCTGATTTTTCTAAAAGTTCGTTATTTTGAAATATTTGTTAACCCGAAGTTCGTTCATCTGAGAGTTCACTGTATTGCCTTGTTATCGCGTCGCGGGCCCAGTGTGGGTGAACGCGATCGGACCAGTGCAAAAGTGGCTTCACCCCTAGTGAGGGGCATCAGAACTAATCTCTTCAGTTTTAAAGCGAGAGCGTCAAAGAGCATGTTTTGCAGTAGGTTCCGGCGTATATATCGGTGTTGTTGGTTAAGTGCGATAATTGAACTACGTTAGCGCGCGCGCGCGCGCGCGTGTGTGTGTGTGTGTGTGTGTGTGTGTGTGTGTGTGTGTGTGTGTGTGTGTGAAAATATGCGTTAGCAAAAAGCAGACACTTGGCGAAGAAGATGTGCGTCCTCACAAACTAAAACTAACGTACAAACTCAACCACTTCAAATGCTTATCATCTTGGTTTTAAAGGAACTGCTTAACAAACGCCGCTCTTATAAACCCAGATCACAACTACCTACGAAAGCTCACTGATATTTTCGATACGAATTCGCAGAGTGGTACACTGTCAGATTAATGAGCACACGGACGGGTTATCCTCATACCCAAGCCTAACAAACCATTTACCCCCGAAAGTATGCGTGCCATTTCACACACCGCTCTCTGCCTGGGTAAACTCTGAGAGCGAGTCATTCTTGCTACACCTAACGGCCACATGGACGATACCGGTCAGAACCCAGACTAACCGATTTGTTTTAGATGACGCCTATCTACGCAAGATGTCATGCTTCAGCTCACAACACCTATTCTGGACCCCCTCATGTGTATATGAATATCAAAGCTTTGCACTGCAACAATTCCCGCTTCCTGGTGAGCGCAGTTTCTTTTGGTGGAAACAGAAACTGCGCGACTGTTACAGATGCTATCTTTACAGAGTGGTGTCATAAAAGCTGCTTGCATGCTTTGCTGGGGTACAGGAAAAACGCACCAAGTGAAACGTATAGCTCGTACGGAAGCACATTAGAAGGGCAGGCTGGCCCTTCGAAGTCGGTCTTAAGGATTCCACAACACGAAGCCGTCAACCGTATGCGAGACACGCTTCTTACAGGCGATGGAGTGAGCTTGCTCGGTGAAACGAATACGTTATAGTGCACATTGCTCCGGTTTTCAAACTTTTCCCCTCTCAGCCCCTACATTACTTACGGGTCCGCACATACTCATGAATATGCCATGTATTTCAAGTTGGTGAAAGAGGCTGTCTCGGTGTAGACGGCAGTATTGAACGAGGATGATATACGAGCTCTTGCGTAGACAAACTGAGCTATGCATTCACGGCACTCGCTTCGTTCTTGTCTTACTTTTTTTTCTCGTACGTTTAAAATGTAGTACTCGTTCGAAAGAGGGCAGGCTTCTCAAGAAGTGTTTCTGATATGTATTCAGGGCATAGATGAATGAGTAAAGATTCCCCACGTGCTTCAACTTCGTTCTTTGCTTTTCCATGAGACGCTCAATGCTTCAAACTTCCTTCTATTTGCGCCACTTTTCAGTAAGTGCTCTGAAATTCCGTCACATTTAAGAAACTAGAAACTACACAGCACTGAACAATAAAGTTTTTTCTTCTTCTTTTACGTTAGAGAAGCCTGACGCAATATTTCGTTGGCTAAGACTTGTAGAGAAGCTGTGTATATTCGACCTTGGCAGTAAGCGTACTGATACATTGTTCTACTTAGCCAGAAAGCAATGTGTGAGGTTTAGTTAGACTTTATTGCAGTGCTTCCTGGGGAATTTCTGTTTCTGTTTTTATAGCTTTATTTTCGCGATCGCAAACTGTGTGTGATAATTACTGTGGACTTACTGGCGACTACCAGGGACGCTGTCAGTGCATGAACACCAGGGATAACTATTAAACATAATCCCTTTGTGTTCACTTGCACCTTCCCGTGTTGCCCTCAAAATACTATTTACCCTGCTGCACATGGTGTCCATGCTCTTATTTACCTTTAATTTTAACTGGCATAAACATCCGCTGCTTGCAGTAACATATATACTATATTTTTTGTTTGGGTTTAACCTTCCAAAACCGCCGTATGATTATGAGACACACCGTAGTGGAGGGCCTCGGAAAGTTGGACTAAGTGGTGTTCTTTAACGTGCACCTAAATCTAAGCACAAGGACCTCAAGAATTTTCCCCTCCCTCGGAAAGGCGGCCGCCGCCACCGAGATTCACTCCCACGACCTCCTGGTCAGGAGCCGAGTCAGGAGCCTCCAGCTCAAGAGCTGGTCCATTATGAGGAATGGAGGACCCGATCTACGAAGTACCCGATGCCCGCTGCCACGACGTTGCGTCGGAAACTGACGTGCATGCGTCGAGTGGCGGAAAACCCCGAAAAGAAAGCCACGATTGCGTCTCGAAGGCCTTCTTACTCATTGTGCGGAAAATAATGGTACCACCATTTCCTCCCACTGCTGCAGGAGAGGCCAGGGACCACGTCTCGGGCACCGAGGGTTTGTCGACGGTCGGGTTGGTGGAGAGAGGAGTTGGAGAAAAGCGGAACGCAGGTGCTCCAGATTCCGCTCATGTCGCGTCTGAGCTGGCTGGAGACGACGAGGGCGGCATGCGATGTTCTCAGGAGGAACTGGAGGCGGACGAAGCTTCATACTTCGTTGCTGTCGCGAGCGAAGGGGCGCCCGGTACATGTTGCTTCCCCTGCGCCCTTACTGGCGAGCTTTGCTGGTCAGCGCTATCTAGCGGCTCTTACTGAGCTTGTTTACACGACTTCTTCGTCTTTTAAGCCTTGAGATTTTAGGCCCTTGGCTTCCAAAAACTAGGAAATGCATTATTTTGCATCTATTGGAGGAGCGTTGTGTCCACTTTGGCCCGGTGTCTCAGGACCGAGGGTCGCATTTGTCACCCTGAAAAGAGCTGCCCGCACAAAGGACAGAGGACCAGAGAAAAAACAACCGTCTTGCTGGAAATCTCAACAAAAGAAAGCAGAGGCATCAAGTTGTTGCTCAAAAAGCAGAGGCATCAAATCTGTGTGTGGCTGGGCACGTATTATTGATGTTATCATTGGAAAGCACCAGGACTATTATTCTGTGCGCATTAAATAAATAGAGCCAGCTTGGATTACATGCGATAAGATGTCCGGGCCACATATTTTCGCAGGGCATGAAAGGATACCAATCCATCCCACGGCCTATATCCGAAGGACTCCAAATCGTGGAGCAAATTCAACAAAGCCCAGTTTAATGGTGAATGATTCGTTTCTAACAATACCTTCCAGCATCTGTTATTGAGGCTGTTAAGCCAAGCTATTCGGAACAAGCTCAGCCAGAAGTACATACTGAATCTCTCTATGGAAACAGTGAAACCCTTAACGCGTCGTCGAACTGTTGTGTGGGGGAGTGCTCCAAAAATTAACATCCTGCAACTGCGAAGCTCTCCACTTCCATGTACCTGCGTTATCCAGGTTCCTGGACACGAGGATCCACAGAGACATGAAGCGGCTCACGCCGCTGCCCGTGAGCACGTCGGCCGCGCTGCCCTGGGACCAAAGGATACCCGATCCGTGGCTGCAGAGATGGAGGTAGTAGAAAACACCTACTCGTCGCTACTGCAACACTACAAACTGGAGCGACGGGTGTACCCTCCACCCCATCCAAGACTAACCAAAGAAGAGAGCATAATTTTCAGACGCCTACAAAGCAACACTTACATACATGGCATAATTAATTGCACCGCCTCTACCCAACGACACATGGCTACATGTGCCCACTCTGCAGCGTACCGGACACCTTGGCACACTTGCTAATGGCAGTGACATGCAAACCACGACGTGCAACTGGAGCGGGACCAAGCCCCAAGAATAAACGACGACCACCTAATGTAAACGTGGGAGGCCAAGCTCGTCCTCGAGGACCTGGAAGACCAGCGACAACTCGTCGCCAGGGCCAAAAGGGCAGTCGAAGCCAGAGGGTTCCTGAACTAGGGAACCCTCCCACCTTAGGGTGACACCGGCCTCGCTCAGAACACTGTTTCTAACTAAACGTTTATTTCACTATCTCTCTTGCACAGTAAACATTAAAAATAAGCACTGTTGATGCTGCTCTCACTTTTAGGGCAATATAGGTCGTGCGAATGTGCTAACCTCCTTTCGAATTTTACCAGGGCAATGCACAGTGAAGGGCCTACTCACCCTAGACCTGCACTGGCAGTACTTTGCTTACAGGGCTGCACAGCAGGTGCCAGGAAAGGCGGTTCAACACAAAAAGAAAAAAAATGATATTAGTGGGGAGTATATGGCCGCTTTTTATTGAACAGGTCGGTCAATTTGCTGTTATCACATCGTACTTTTGAAATAATACACATTTTCTACTTTATTGCAAATTTCTCAAGACACGCCTTTTTGTACTGTTGTTTCTTTATCTCAGAAATCACTGTATTTAGAAACATGGATTTCGGCCAGCATTAAGGTAACGTAATAGGAAATATGCTGAAGTAGAAATATCATTGTGTAAGGAAGGGCTCATCTTCAACGGGACATATAATGGCTATTACCGAGCAGCAAATAGGCACCTGAACTATTATGTTTACCAAAAACTGAGCGTTATAACTTTCAGTGCGAATTCTGCTTCAGTAAAAAGCGGTATGGCTTACAATCACAACGATAGTAATACAAATACTATAACTCTTCTGGATATTAAGTAAATGTTACATAAACTGCGCCTAAAACACATGGCGTGTTTCGGGCTTACTCTGTTCCCTTAAGAATGGGAAAATTTTAACAATGAGATATTTCTGACTGTAAGCGTATGAGTCAAGTCTATAAGGGCGACAAATCACACATGAAAAGGGCACACTTTACGTGAGATAACTATGCAATTGGAAAGAAAGGGCATAATTGTATGTTCGGCACTGTACCAGCGTTGCAAGCAGCCATAAGGGACACTGCCACTGCAAGACTAGGAGAATGATGGAATGGGAGCGAACAGAAAGCGATGAAAACACAGACACACAAACAGGATGAAGCTTCGTCTGCGCAGAAGAATACGCATGGTCGCAGAGATGTATTACCGTAATTTTCTCGGCGGCTTGGCATGAATCATCCCGAGCGGGCCAGCGCTATTGAATTTCTCTCGTCTCTCTCCCCAGTCTCGTGAGTTCTCGCGGGCCAAAGTACATAGGTCTCAGCGCCCTGCCTCCAGAACGCTGTTCGCATCCAATTTATTTCTTTTCTTATTTCAGACACGTTCTTCTCTATTCTTTGTTGAGTTTCAGCCATCTGGAACATATTATTTGTGTCTTTACACCTACTTTGAATTCCACGACCCTCTGGGATAGTACTTCAGTTGTTAACCACTACGTCTTTCTACGAAGCAGGAGAGTTCTACAGTAGCAACAGTATCAATTCGACGCCCCCTTCTTTATAACCAGTAGTCTCCCAGCGTTTTCCACGAAAGAATTAGCGTGAGTGGCGTGGCGCAATCACTTTGGAGCAGCTTGGCCAACGTCGGTCGTCACACAATAAGGCTGTGCTTTCTGCGCCAGTGGTTTTGCGTCGGCCCTATTGCCTTGCTGAGCGGATTGCCCTGAGCCTCATGCGATATTGAAAGACAATACTTGAATCTTGCTGAAAAGGGGCGTACTATGAGATGCGCTCTGTGAAGCGTGTTTTGTTTACATATAGACGACACACGATTAAGTAGTACGCATAGCCCTGCCGTGGTGGTCTAGTGCCTAAGGTACTCGGCTGCTGACCCGTAAGTCTCGATATCGAATCCAGGCTGTGGTGACTGTATTTTCGATGGAGGCGAAAATGCTGTTGGCCCGTGTGCTCATGTTTGAGTGCACGTCAAATAACCCCCAGGTGGTCGAAATTTCCGGAGTTCTCCACTACGTCATCTCTCATAATCATGTGATGGTTTTGGTACGTTAATCCCCACATATCAATAGAAGATTAGCACGCATAAGTTAGATTCAGATATGCGTGTGTTATCAAGTTTCCACATCGCCATACACAGTCCGCGACAAGTGGCTACCGCCATTTCAATCAACGCTTTTTATAGCCTGTAGTTTATCTTAGTGGATAATTTCCTTACACAATAGAGCCAGTAGCGCTTGCAAGCCAATTATCATGACTCAGCAGTAACATATGTATGTAGTACCAGCGCAAAACAACCTAATGCAACATTGTCGGCATCCTAATGAATCAGCAACGCGATATACCTCGATCGTTCATGTGTATATCTAGTGGCTGCTCTTAACTCTTTTTTGTTTAGAAGATCATACATTATCTCTGGCATTGAGAAACCGCAATGCATTCAGTATGTTTTTGTTCAGTGACAATGCAGCAGTGTGTCTCACGCGAAGTATCGCTTTTCCCGAATTCTAGCAGGCTCGTGTTCGTTTATACGCCGCAGTGGTGTGCTTGTTTCGGTGCTGAGCCGCCGAGCCGAAGGTGGCGGGTTCGATACCGGCCGTGGTGGCCGCATTTTGATGAAGGCGAAATGCTAGCGGTGCGTGTGATGTGCGTTCTCAATGCATGGTACTGAACGCCAGATTATCAAAACCTCCAGAGCCCTCCACTGCAACATGCCTCACGTTCATATCGTGGTTTCGGCACGTAAAACCGCAGATATTATTACTCCTACACAAAACCACTGAGAACAGTATCGTAAACTTGGCGTAAGCAATCTTTTGTATCAAACATCGTTTGTAGTACATTGCTTTCGCTCATCACTGCTGCTGGAAAGAGCCACTAAACTACATCAAGTATGAACACGAGAGAATGGTTTCTTGCTCGCCTTCAATGAACCTAATACCAGCGCAACCTCTTCTTCGTCACTAATTCAATGTGAAGCATTCTTAGCGACCCAAAAGCACAGTCTGCATTTTTATCTATCTATCTATCTATCTATCTATCTATCTATCTATCTATCTATCTATCTATCTATCTATCTATCTATCTATCTATCTATCTATCTATCTATCTATCAATCCAGCCCCCCAAAACTGGCTGTTTGCCCGCCATGGTGTTCTAGTGGCTAAGGTACTCGGCTGCTGACCCGCGGGTCATGGGATAGAATCCCGGCTGTGGCGGCTGCATTTTCAGTGGAGGCGAAAATGCTGTAGGCCCGCGTGCTCAAACTTGGGTGCACGTTAAAGAACCCTAGGGTGTCGAAATGTCCGGAGCCCTCCCCTATGGCATCTTTCATAATCATATGGTAGTTTTGGGACGTTGAACCGCAAATATTAATCAATCAAAAAAAAAAAACAAACGCCAGGCCTGCGTGGTAGGCGGAGCACAGTCACAGCGAAAGCTAGAATAGTGGCCTTTCAAAGCCTTTTTAAAGCACTCATTGGGTAACTACTGCAAGCACACTTGCTTGGTATCCACGAGGGCATTAAAAATAAACTTTCGGGTAGTAGGCCGCCATTCGTCATGCTATTTTTCGTCATTCTGCTGAGAAGCGTGGTAAGTGCTTAACACCTGCTAGGAATTTTGAGCCAATCGTCCAAGCAGTACCTGACGACGATGAGGAATAATGGCTGTAGTGGGTATGCGCCACAGTTAATAGGGAAACAAGAACAAGCTTTTCTAATGGGTTGGAGCATATGACGAAACACTCGTTACGCTAATTACATTGTGCGAGGACTGGTTGTTCTTTCGCTGATGTAAAACGCTTTTATAAGTTGTATTAACGCGCGTCTCTCATAATCATATGGTGGTTTTAGGACGTTAAACACCACATATCAATCAAGCCGTATTAACGCGATTGCTTTCCCGACATCAAGCCTGCCTAAGGCAAGTTTGACAACAAGTCGCAAGCACCGGAGTAACTCAGTGGTTGAATACTGAGCTGGCGCCTAGTGGACTCGGGTTAAAGCCCCACTGCGCCATCGGTGCTGGGCCATGCCTGCCAAAGGCAAGTTTGAAACAATTAACAGTTTATATTTACTCACTAGTGGCATAGACAGACATCTGTATATAAATGCGAGAGCATTAAAAAAAACCAACATAGGCAACGTTGACTGCGAATAAAAAAATAAAAATGATGATTGTACAAGAAATCAAACCCAAGCATTCCGCGTGAGGTTCAAATAGCCAATCCAGGTTTTGAAACTGCTTGGTAAAAAGACCCTTCGCAGACCTAATGTCGAATAAACGTAATTGATGGCTTCACCTCTAGATAAAAATTTTACTACAAGGCAATGAACATTACATATGACAAGATATGGTATTATGTGTGGCACTAGACAAGACAATTAACATTAGGCGTCATGCGGGCTTACGTCAGTTGTGGAATCAGTGTTGGCTCATCTTCTTGAGCAGCAGCCTAATAAAATATTACGTGCGTATTCCTATGATGGTGAAAACCTTTTGGGTAACAAACGGCAGTCGTGAACTCATGAGGGACGGCTTTATGCTCTCTCATAGTAGAGTATCCAGTATTCTAAATCGTTAAACACTTTTTTAAACATACATGCAGATAGATATATTGATGCATTACTCTAACCCGGAGGAGTTCACTTAAGAATTAGGTTATGTATTACGCACATAATCGCAGTGTAAAAGAACGCTTCGTTTCGATAATGCTGACGTCTTTGCTCTACTTTGCTCTAACCTATGGGTTGGCGTTACGTCAAACCATAAATTATCCCTTGAACGCCAACTTAGTCAGCGAGCCTGGCAAGCGCAATATTTCCACACAACTTGTACACTTACAAAAACACGTCGATCCATCTCGTAAAGCTTTGCACAAAGCCAAGAACTGCACTATTACAGCTACTCTCACTGCTTTGCATAAAACTAAAATGCGTGGAATCTGTCGTATTTTTTTTCATAAAACACGTAGAAAACGTTGTCACTAAATAATAATAATATTATTTGGGGGTTTACTAACGTCCTAAGACCATATATGATTATGAGAGACGCCGAAGTAGGGGGATACGAAAGATTTTCCCTCTGGGAGTTAATTATTGTTCGTCTAATTAAAAGTACACGGGCCTCGATTATTTTCGCTTCCAACGAAAACGCGGCCGCCGGGGTCGGGATTCAATCTCACGACCTGTGGTTCAGCACTCGAGCATCGTTAGCGTTATACCACCTTGGTAAGTATGAATCGTACTGAAAAGACGCCAGACACCGAGTAAGAATACTGCTCATTCTTTATGAAGTGTACTTATCTAATGCCAAGTAACGATGTCATGTGATGACGTCGTAACGTGACGTCAGGTTATGTTAGGTCTCAGTAACGTCAAGCTTACTTCACAAACTTGGCAACCTTTAGCATCTTGATGACGACATGCACAATGTCATCACATGATGTGTTCTCGCATGTTGGCGCCGACACCCGCAACTGTAATTTTTAGCGTTTTAAGAAACACTTAGGGCTCCTTTTAAAAAAAACTACTATAATGCTGCACGCTTCGATCTCACGGCATCGATGATTACGTGACAATGATGCGTACCGGCATTCGCTAGCTAAATAAAAAATAAAAAAAGCGTAAATGAATATACCACATTGGCGTACCATCTACGCATTTTTTGTTGTTGTATTCAGTTCCCACTACGGATGACATTAAATGAAGTTCCGAGCAGCTCAAAAACCGGGAGAACAGTTCGCTAGCGAAGAAGAAAGAGCACACGAGAGAAATAGAAGTCTTGAGAATGCATCGGGGCCAGAACTTTACGGCTGGAGTGATTCCGCGCCAGACTAGCGGGAACCGTTCTTGCGGAGGAAGGAAAAAAACTCGACCAAGAAACGAAAGAGTTGGGGAAGCCATAGTAATCGTCTCTATTGTAACACTCAGTGTAATGTTCGCCTGCTGATCGCCTCATTCGTTCCGCGCCATTCCACGATCGTATCACGCTCCCTCAAAACCCAAGTGCTCTCTCCAAGTTGAGCTGCGTGAGCCGCTTATACCGTACACAGTGCGTGCATTTTCTCGAATACGGGACTGCTCTAATCTCCCAGAGTTCGAAACGCGCAGCCCAGAAACGCTGTCTCTTAACAATCTGAGTTGGCCCTTGGTCTGGGGCAACTTCGAATCGAGCCTGGCGTGAACTTTTAATGGTGACTTCCCTTTCGCGGGCGAGCACATCTTGCAGTGTTTGGCTGTGTTTGTTTTGCGTTCGAGAGGAACTCGCACGTCGTCTTGGGTAAACGTGTCGCTCATGTTTGCTGTATGGCATTCCGCAGGAAAGTGCGTTGCCATCACGCGTGCTGCGAATACTTCTTTTCCTTCTCTCTCTTTCTCTCTGCCGTCGCCTTGTGTCGAGATCACTTCTTAGACGTAATGCGTTGCGCCACGATTCCTCCATTTGGAGGATAAAAGATTGAACGCTTCGCCGACTTGGAAGATGTGTCGTGCGGAAGACAAGATTCCCTCTGAATTCCTAGCCACGTGTAATTACGAATGCTAGAATATTTTGTGCATTAGATCATAAAAGAAGACAGACGAAAAAAAAACGAAGGGAACGTAGTTTTACGCCGTTGATTCAACGAGTGTCTTTTGTAAGAACTTTCGCGTCATTTCGGAGGCCTCTTTCGTACTTTTTTTAACACCCTTGTAGCCAGTGTACAGTATTCTCTGTTAACCAGAACGTATGGCGCCTAAGTGAAGAGTGGTTCCAAAAGTGAATATATTCAAGAAAAAAATCTTTTAAACTTAACGTTAAAAAAACAAAACCTTGCACTACGTATACGAGAAAAAAAACCATGCACAAACACTAAAATAAGGTAGCAAATTTGGTCCTCATGGTGTGGATATGCCTTGCAGTCAGAACGATGGTTCTCACACTGTAGAATCCTGGGAGGCCTTGCTCCGCAGCCCCGACTTCAATGTCCAGCAAGACATCATCAATCAAGCCCTTGCTTTTGCCGTCTGTCTCTCAAGGAATTCCGGCCGACGGCTAGAAGCGACGGGCCACGCCTGACGTTGTTGGTTGACTTTCAATTTTTTATACAAGGTCTTCCTCTCTCTTCCTCTCTCGTACTTCCAATCGACAGTTTCTATGGGCTTTCAAAATCTTGAAGGCCTGCCGCGTCGGATGTAGAATCGCGTTCAAAGAAAATAGATTGTTAAGTTACAGTCTGTCGGGAAATTCATTTATTTCCGCGAAATAACAAGGGAGAAAATATTCTGGCAATAAAAAAATGGCAGCATACCCAAGGAGTGAATGATGGAGAGTGGGGCGACGCATTCATCCGTCCATTCGTTCTTGCATCCGTTCGTCCATGCGTGCGTGTGTGTGACCGCCACGCGTCCATCCGCCCGACCATGCGTGCGTCTGTTCGTGCGGCCTTCCCTGCGTTCGTCCATGCATCCACCCCTGCGTCCGTTTATGCGTCCATCCATGCATCTGTCTGTGTGTCCGTTCGTCCATCTATTCAGCAACTCCAAGTACCACCATCTCGCACCTTTTCATCATATATTCCCTATATAGAAGCACCGCCATCCAGCGGACATTCCAAGGAATAAACGAGAGGTGGCACACGCACACTTTCTTACGGCTTGCGCTTCAGGTCTCCCACCTTTAACCACCTCGAGTTAATGGTATATACCAGTTCACTGTATTCATGGCACTGTGGCTCAACGCTTACTAAACCTTTTTAAAGCTGAATAGGTTACACCCAGCGAGTATAACTTAGCAACTTTTTCTTGTCAGATAGTGCTCAATGTACATGCCAATGGCTGCTAATGGGTTTGCAGCGTGCGCGTTAACTAAAAGCCGAATGCTCCTGTCTCTCATTATCCATTAGCAGCTCCTGGCATATACATGGAGCACTTTTTTTATTGTTCAACAACGCACAGAAGAAATCTCTCACCGGCACCACCTTTGAGGTCAAAATGTTATACCTGTTACACACTACAATGGCTACGAGGGACGAAGTTTTGCTTTTAAAATTGTCAGATTCACGTGCAGTGGGAAAAGATGGCATGCGAAGCATGAATGACAAATGTTGATATGTCACTTTACAATCAGCACAACATAAGGAGGTGGAGATAAATGATGCCGTACATCACTTCCGTGTCATGATTAACATGTTTGGATGTGTCGTTTACCTTGGTAATCTATTCACGTCACGTGATACCAAATTTAGTATATGTGCAGCTAGCTAAACGGCCGTGAGCACAATATGAGTGTGGAAAGTTGTCATGTTCTTACATGACACGCGTGCCAGGATTATCATGTTTGCACCAGTGATATATTTCGTCATTCATTGCCGTCACGTAACACTAATTTTGGTATATGTGGAGCTAGCAAAGCGGCGGCGAGCGCATCATGAAAGGCCCAATATACTCCAATGTAGCGTTGACGCGCGCGCAAGCTGGCCACAGCAACGCTACGTTAGCAAAACGCCAGTACTCTATAGTCTGATGCCAGGCGCGGCCAGCGTCCGTCGGCGCGGTCCGAAGGCAACCGGTGCGAAATGCGACATGCTACATTTGGCGCCGATGCGCTACCTAGACAACACTGCGTCTCCCTCTTTCCGGGATGGAGGGACGCCGGACGCGCTGAAACGCGCATACGTCAAAGCAACGCAGTGCGGCCCACGCCTGCGAGTATATGGCAGGACCGGCGCCTGGCGTGGAAACGCCGCCGTGACACGACGAAATGAACGCCGGTGTGCACGCGCACCACATCATGTCTAAATGTATTAGATGCGGAGCATCTTATACTCGCGCCTTGTAGTGCGCCGTCCGCGCCGTCCGCACCGCTTCTCGAACATTCGAAAGCTGACGCGCGCGCATGCGCCGTCGCGCCGTCGCCCACTCTTCCACCATCTGTGCATCTCTTCCTCCTCTACACACCGCGCGCGCTTCACTCCTCCACCATCTGTGCACCCTTCCTCCTCTACACACCGCGTTCGACATCTACAATTCTCCTGATTCTCCAGTGGACGCGCATGTGGCGTCGCGCTTCGAGAACATTCAACAGCTGACAGTGCATGCGCCGTCGTGCTGTATATATACTCAAGGTCGGCGCTCGCTCGCTCAGTTGCCGCTCGTCGGTTGGTTTGTACGGCGCGTCGACGTCCAAGGTCGCGGTGAAATGAATTCCAACGAATCCACAAACACAATGATCGACGTCCCTTCGACCAGCGCCGCCCTTTCGCATACGTGTGTACGTGTTCACTCATTTAACACCCCCTCTTACAACCACGTTAACCAATTTAGCCATCGACCCAAGTAAGTCGCAATTTAACACCCCATTTCACAAACACGTTAACCAATTTAGCCATCGACCCAAGTAAGTCGCACTTTAACACCCCGTTAACCAATTATATGGTCCGCATCCTCCTCAGTGTTCCCCCTAGGGAAGCTGCGGGCAATTTTTTGGTGCCTTGACTGTGACTTTCAGTCATGTTCTCATATGACACGCATCTTATGATTATCATGTTTGGAGCAGTCACATACCTTCGTCATCCATTGGCGTCACGTAGTACCAAATTTGGCATATATGTGACGCGAGCAAAACGGCCACGAGCGCATCGTGAGCGTGGCATGTAGTCATGTTGTTACATGACACGCATCTCATTATTATCATGTTAGCACCAGTCACATACCTTCATCATCCATTCACGTACCGTAATGTCAAAATTGGTATATGTGACGCAAGCGAAATGGCCGCGAGCGCATCATGAGCGTGGAACGTAGTCATGTTACATGACACGCATGTCATGATTTTTATGCTAGGGTCTGTCGCTTGTGTCGGCCATGCAATCATGCCATACCATGGCAGTTTTGCAACATGCCATGTGAATGAAATCATCGCAAGAGCTGCAGGACCCTGAAATGTAAATCATGACATTCATGACATACATGTCAATATTTTAATGTTATGACTAGTCCTATATGTTCTTCATACAATCATGTTACGCCATACTAAGTTCGGTACCGATACCTATATAGAAACGGCCAGGAGAGCTACAACTCGTAGGCGGCTAGATAGATAGATAGATAGATAGATAGATAGATAGATAGATAGATAGATAGATAGATAGATAGATAGATAGATAGATAGATAGATAGATAGATAGATAGATAGATAGATAGATAGATAGATAGATAGATAGATAGATAGATAGATAGATAGATACGCTCAAAGTCACCGAAGTGCGCTAAGAAATCCTTCGCATTTATAAACATCTTGAGTTTTACGTCTCGAAACCAAGCTATGTTTATAAAAGACGCCGTAGTCTATAGGGCTCCGAAACTTCAACCATCTGGCGTTCTTTAACGTGCACTGACATCGCACAGCACACAGGCGTCTACTATTTCACCTCAATGGAAATGCGACCACCGAAACCGGTATCGAAACCACGACCTTCGGATCAGAAGCGCAGCACCATAGCCGCTGCTCCACCATGGCGGACGAAAGCAACCCAGGCAACTTCACGAAGGGAACAAGGACAATTGGGCGAAGCTCTGAGTATCGTATCGGTGAGTAAACGTATGTTACTCGAGCATTGCGCCATATAATGTACATTGAGTGATATTAATTGCATGTATAAAATTTATAACACCTTCCAGAAGGCTGAGCAGAGTCAAGGAGAATTAGGGACATCGCTGGATTTGAACGATATGCCTCAAAAGTGAATGTGTTTAGAAAAAATAGGTTAACAATTTTTAATAAACCGCAATTTTACCGGTGGCACGATATCGGCTAATGTGGGTAACTTTTCGGGACATACAGTGCTCTGTGTGCCTTTGTGTTACAGGTTTTTTTTTAGAAGCCTCAACATCTAGGCACACTTCAATTGAGATCAACTCATCAATACTCTTTTCGATAGGTTATTTTCACCAGGAACAGCGATATCTTATTTTTAAATTAGCCCGTGTATACGCTGAAGTCTAATGTAATACATTTTTTGTGTCTCCCATAAGTTGCGGCTGTAGCAAATGTTCTGTACCGTGATGACAACAGAAGACAACCCTATGCTATATCGAGCTTCGTCCCTGAGTTACTCCCGTTGATTGTACGTATAGCGAGAACCAATTTTATGCGAAGCGGTCAGCTGACTGTATTTTTTTTAGACTTCAGTAAGGGGTCTTTTGGTACCAGTCGACGCATAAAGCCACACGGACTACATCGATACCAAGTATTTCACTGTGGGTGAGCTTTTTGACACTTTTTCGAGACTCTTCTGTTTGCCCATCTGCTCAGCTGAGTGCGCTAGGCTTAGGCTACGGCGGAGCGGCCGCCGGCTCTTCTCGGAAGGGTGTTCCAGCACTCTACGCACGGCATGTCTATGCAAGTCTCTGTCGATGGGGAGGATATCACTCCCGATGATCTTCAAGATTCTGGATGGTCTGTGGCTACCACTAAACGTAAACTTCGTGGGACGCATACCCCCAGGACCGAGACGCAAGCAAGCGTGTCCATGCACGGCGACGCGTGGTCGCCTCAGCGCTCCCGGGCTGCGGTGAAGAAGCGTCTTATCGCTGCTTCTAGACTTCCTTACCTTCCAAGAGATCACCATCGAGTCATCGTGAGACCTAGAAATGGCCTGGACATGAGAACTGTGAGTCAAATTAAGTTCGCGAAGGCACTCGCAGTGGCTGCAGCGCTCAGTGAGGAAGAAGTCACGGAAGACGTGGTATGCCCAAATATGATGCAGAACATTGCAGTTATAAGCACTCTAGCGGAGAGGAACGCCAGAGCGTATTCCAAGATCACCGCCATTACTCTCGGTACCACAAGTTTTCATGTTAGTGCCTACCGAGCTGCCCCCGACGACACCTGCAAAGGTATCATCAGAGGTGTTGACGCGGACATCGGTCAAGAACAACTTTATTCACTTATTGTACACCCAAGGAACCCGACTGCACTCCAAGTGAAAAGAATCAAGAATTCCACCACGGTAATTGTCCTCTTTGACTGACTAAAAGTGCCAAATTACGTCATATGTGGAAATAGTTTGGTTCGCTGCACCCTGTATCGTCGACAGACTGATGTCTGTTATGCCTGTGGAAAGCTAGGTCATCGAGCCGATGTTTGTCCCCATCCAGAGGAGGCCGTCTGTAGAGGGTGTGGTATGTCATCTGCTTCGGAGGGTCACGTCTGCACTCCAGAATGCAAGTTGTGTGGGGGTCCACATCTCACGGCAGACAAGACGTGTAAGCATCGTTTTCAAGTGCCCTACATAGTCCGTCGACGAAGACGAGAGCGACGGTTGCAATATACGATGGAATTTGCGGAACAAGACGCCGACGACATGAACTTCACAGATAGTGGAGGAGACTTCCTATCGCTACCAGCCACTGCAGGCGGCCGCGCTACGACTGAGCGCCCGAGCAGCAGCTGGCGCCCGCGTGACGTCAGCCAACAGCTACAACCACCGCGAGGGCGATCCCGTTCCAGAGGCAGAGCAAGGGGCTGTTTGAGATCCAGAGGACATTCAAGATCCAAGGGCCGTTCTAACTCACGTGTGCCTACTGTCCGCAATGGTGTGCAGCAAGGAAATCAGCACCAGACCTGGGCATCCAAGATCAAGGGCTCCCAACCACAGGTAAAGGTGGGTATCAATCCAGAGCAACACTCAGATATATATGCGCAGATGCAAAGGGAAAATGCTAACCTCAGGGCCATTGTCGAGCAACTCAGGGCAGAAATAGCCGACTTAAGGAAATCACAACAGGTTTCGTCTCCGTCTCCTTCAAACACAGTTCCCTGTACAGAGGCCACATCGGATGCGAGTCACGATGAGGTACCCATGGACGTCCATCCAGGGGCAAAACCAACAAAAAGGAGAGCGCTAGCACAACCGGCCAATAACGAGGACAGAAATTTCAAAACAGAAGTCAAGGAAACCTTGAATGATATCAAAAATGCTCTCAGGGCAGTGGTCGAGTCGATTGCGGTATTGGACTGCAGAGTCACAAAGATTGAGGCTGACCAAGTTAAAGCTTTACAATCAGCCGAGGCTACTCCGGCCCAAGTAATACCTAAGGTCAGGATCGTGCAGAAGGTGGCAACCCGTAGCGTCTCTCAGGAGACAGCTTTTGAGGGTCCCAACAATGGCGGGACACCTTAAAAATTTTGTAATTTGGCAGTGGAACTGCTGGGGCTTCCAATCAAAGAAGGCAGCTCTCCAGCAGTATATTAAATCCCAGCCAATTCGACCACATGTTAATATGCTACAGGAGACGCTTACGGAAACAATGAGCCTGCCAGGCTACACCCATCACATCACTAAACCTCCAGATGGCCGCGGTATTTGCACGTTTGTGTCCAAGAAGTACACTTACATTGAGCACAATTTGCACATGGCAAATAGCAAGATTGAACACTCTCTTTTAGAAATTATACCTGGCAGCAACCTTAAAAATAGCACTTTCATACTCCACATATACGCTGCAAAAGGCAGGCACCATCGCTTCAGCTCATTGTTATCAAAAGCCGTTACGATCGCTAGGAAAGTGGACGCACCCATAGTTATAGCGGGGGATTTCAACGCACCCCATCAAGCTTGGGGCTACCCTCGCACCACTGCCAAGGGAGCCGAGCTCTGGCAAGCGGTATCGGATCTGAATCTTACTTTGGTCACTGACCCCACGTTTCCTACCCGCACTGGAAATTCTTGCTCAAGGGATACTACCCCAGGCGTCACCTTTGTCACAACCATGGGGGAGGTATCATGGTTAAACTTAGGAGAAAACTTGGGGAGTGACCATTGTATTTTGAGTACGACATCACAAATTCAAGCAAAGCCCCCTAAAGCTTTCAAATTTACAGATTGGGACCTCTTCCGTAAGATCAGAGCGAAGAGCGCAGAAGAGAATAATGACTCACCGAATTTCGACAAGTGGCTGTCTCAGCTGGTCGAAGACGTCAAGTCGGCCACCAAAACGATAGAGACTGATCTACCGGTCAATAAAATGTATAGTAGGCTTGCTCATCTTCTTGAGGCTAAAAGCGCCCTCCTAACCAGGTGGAAAGCACACCGTATGAATCGAAGACTGCGAAAACGCATCGCAAGTCTCAACCAAGAAATAACAACTTATTGTCAGACGCTAGAAAAACAGCATTGGGACGAGATTTGCAACAAGGTGGATGGTCAGATGAAAGTTGGGGGAAAATGGAACCTCCTCAAACACCTGCTGCAGGAGACCAAATCTAAATCCAACCAGACGCGCTTGGTAGACCAAATACTGCACTCAGAAAGGAAGGTTAAATCGGACACGGAAATAGTGAAGTGTCTGGCACAGAGATACCTCCCTTTGGACACAACCCGGCCTCCTTCTGGCTACGCGCAATACACGGGATCACCAGCCTTTGAGTTGGACAAGCCCTTCCAGGAAGAAGAGGTCCACACCATCTTAAACAATCTTAACGGGAACTCCAGCCCGGGCCCGGATGGCATTACAAACAAAACACTACGCAATTTAGACGATGACTCTATTACCTACCTCACCAAAGAAATCAATCGTATTTGGGAGACGGGGACTTTCCCTGAGCAATGGAAAAGGGCGCCGGTTATTCTCATACCTAAACCTGGCCGGAGTCCCAGTTTTAGCAACTTATGACCCATTTCACTGACGTCCTGTATAGGCAAGGTCGCCGAGCATGTCATCAACGATCGAATATCAAAGCACATAGAGAAGACTAACCTGTTTCCGTACAACATGGTAGGTTTTAGACCACACCTATCTACTCAGGACGTCATGAAAATGCTGAAGCTTCACATCATAGATCAGGAGACAAAAGACGTTAGAGCTATTCTCGGTCTGGATCTTGAAAAGGCCTTTGACAATGTCTCGCACTCCCACATACTTGCCTCCATCTCTTCTCTCAACTTAGGAGCCAACTTTCACAAGTTCACCAGCTCGTTCCTCAGGAATAGAAAAGCCACTATACAGCTTGGGGATCTCAAGTCTGAGCCCTACGATCTCGGTTCCTTCGGCACCCCGCAGGGCTCAGTCGTCTCCCCACTGCTTTTTAACATTGCAATGTGCGGCCTTGCTGCAAAGCTCTCAAACCAAGAGGGCATCAAGTTCGCCATTTACGCGGACGACATCACCATATGGAGTGTCGGTGGCTCGGAGGGCTCCGTGGAGAACTCTCTTCAAGAGGCCGTGGACTGTGTTGAAGTCTACATAAATGAAATGGGCCTAAAGCTCTCACCAGCAAAGTCTGAACTTCTCTTATATCGACCCACGAGACGGGGACCCAAACCCAAAAACTGGCAACCACTGGCTGACATCGACATTAGGCTGCACACGGCATCGGGGCAGCGTATTCCAAGGGTGGACTTCATACGCGTTCTGGGCATGATTATCGAGGCTAATGGACAGAACGGCCGCACGATCGACCGTCTGACTTCCAAGGCGGAAGGGGTCATCCGACTCATATCACGCATTTCCAACAGTCGGGGTGGTCTTCGAGAGCACAACCTCCTCAGACTATTCCATGCATTCTTGATGAGCCACATAAGCTATGTCGCATCTATGCACAGGTGGCAACTCCACGAAAGAAATAAATTGAACATCCTCATAAGGAAAAGCATCAAGAAAGTTCTTGGCATTCCTATGCGCACAAGCACTGAGAACCTTATGAAACTTGGAGTCCACAACACGCTTGAAGAAGTTATCGAGGCTCAACAAATGGCACAGGTTGCCAGGATTTCGATCACACCAGCGGGGAGAAAGATTCTGATTGACACTGGAGTCAACCCCCTGACGCTCGAAGTGCAAAATACGCCACTCGATGATTATATACGCTCTCGCATCAAAGTATGCCCCCTTCCACGAAATATGCATCCACAGTACAACGCGGGCAGGCGTGTCGCTCGAGCCTCCTCTCTTTTAGCTCAAGCTCACAAACAATCGTCTGTTTCATGCTTTGTTGATGCCGCCCAGTATGGCGTTTCCGCTCGCTTTGCGGTAGTATCCGTAGATACTAAGGGTCAGATTTTATCCTCAGCGTCGGTTCGAACCCCTTCTTCTTACAAAGCAGAACAGATGGCCATTGTACTAGCACTCCTTGATCCACAAAGGACTGATATTTATACGGACTCTAAATCCGCTGCTAGGGCCTTCGCTTCTGGTTCCGTTTGCAAGGAAGTTTTGAGAATTCTCGCTCACAAAGAACTCACCCACCACACAATTATTTGGTTCCCTGCTCACCTTGGCTTAAGGGTTGGAGGCCTTCCCAATGTCAACGAGCTAGCCCACTCCAAGGCGCGAGGCTTCACTTACCGCGCCGGGACTTGTGCTTCTCAGACAGAGGAATCAGCCAGGAGCCTTCATTTTAGGGACATTTTGACTACCTTCAACGAGATCACGAAGCATTATCAATTAGGCCGTAGGTCATTTCCATTGCCACATGAAAAGTTGTCTAGGCCACAGGCAATCTCTCTTCGCATGCTTCAGACGGGAACATACCCTAGCCTCGTAACCTATAGCCATTACTCCGATATTTCAGAACTTTGTCCAGACTGCCAGAATCGCAGTGATTTTAACCACATGCTCTGGAGGTGCCCCTCTTTACAAATAAAAAATGAAGAATTTTCTGAGAACTCCTTTTATTTATTGCTCACGAGTCCGGTTCTCATACAACAACTCAAGGCTGTCCAGAAGGCCCACGATGCGGCGGTGAGGCTGGGCCTCCCCTTCCCAACGTGGGAGCGGCCCGCGATTCTACCCCTATAAAACGGGGGTAGAATCCTTCAGGACCCCAATAAAAGTTTTTCATCCATCCATCAGTAAGGCTTTCGACAAAGTCTGTCACCAACTACTAGTTTTCAAATTGAACCTACTAAACCTTCACAATAACTTACTGAAGTGGATTGAGTGTTTTTTTATCTAACAGGATTCAGTACGTTACTGCTAACAGTCACAGTTCGTCATCTCTTGTGGTCCACTCAAGAGTACCGCAAGGGTCATTCCTTGGTCTGCTTCTCTTTCTTATTTATAGTAACGACCTCACGTCTTCTATTTCATTTAACATTTATTTTTTTGCAGATGATTGCGTCATTTTTCGTGAAATAACCTGTTATAATGACATTGCATACCTTCAATCTGATCTCAACACCGTTGCAGCCTGGTGCAGCACATGGCGAATAGACTTAAACATTGGCAAATTCAAGGTAATGCGCGTAACAAGATCACCCAACACCCCGCTAGCATACTACATAAACAACGTCCCGCTCGATCCAGTCTACTCGTATAAATACTCAGGTGTTCTCATCACGACAAACCTATCTTGGGCACCTCACACCGAATACATTACTAATAATGCCAATCGTATGTTAGGCTCCATACGTCGTAACTTTTCAAAAGCACCATCAGTATTAAAATTGCTCTTATGTAAAACATTGGTAAGATCTAAACTCGATTATGCCTGTTCTGTGTAGGATCCTTACCAGGATAACTTGATCGCTTCACTAGAACGTGTACAAAATAACCCCGTTTGTTTAATACTGTCCAACTACAATCGCATTGCCAGTATAACTTCAATGAAATCTATCCTAGGCCTTCCTTCACTTGCATTCCGTCGAAAAACATCCCGCCTGGCCACTTTTCACAAAGTATTCCATCATCCCGCCCTCATGACCAACTAATCCTCAATCCTCTGTACATATCCCACCGTATCGACCATCGTCCTAAGGTGGGCATTGCATTAATGAATTGGATTGAATAAACTTTTATTTATTAGATAAACTATTATTTATTGGATGAACTTTTATTCATTGGATAAACTTTTATTTATTGGATAAACTTTTATTTTGCATGATGCAACTCGCAGTGTTATTACCGATCATTCGTACTTCGTACATCAGCAGATTGGAACCATCTACCCGAAGACATTGTAACTATTATTACTAATCATCTTTTTTATCAAGAATTAACTAAGTTTTTATAATTAAAAAGTGTAAAAAGCATTATTTTATGTATTTTATGTATTATGTTCATATCGTGTTGAAGTCGTTCGTTGTCCTTACGCAGCTAATATTGTATAATGAGTAGTTTTTGTTTGTTGAATAATTATTTTCATGCTGTTTTTTGCTCCTTGTAAACTTGTAACCACTCCCCTCTATAATTCCACATGTCCTTGACGGTGAATAAAATGAAATGAAAATAAATGAAATAGCTGCTTATTCCACACTTTCAGGCAAGCTATACGGGGTGGGTCGACATCTTCGTATTGTATCAAATTTTGTTTGTCTTTGTGAATTTCTTCCTTCTCAAATGAGAAATGATGGTGTTTATTCAGGAGGTTTCTTATTACACTACGCGCTTCTTGGTGAGCCCCTCATAATGGATGAGGTGGATGACGAGGGGGAGAGAAAAGAGGGGGGGGCTAGCGAGTTCTCAAAGCGGTTGGCTACCCTCTGCTGGGGAATGGGGTGAGCGGGTAGAAGATGACAGAAAAGAGATGTTATAAAAAGGAGGAAAATAAAAACTGGGAAAAGAACAATAACACCCTAAACGACAATGCTTTGAGTGTGTATCTGAAACCAGTAGCCCGCAAGAAGCGCAGCAACGCTCTGAATGCCTCGCGTGCCGACGACGGTCTCAGCCAGTGTCCTGACACCCTTTCCTCCAAGAATTGTTTCATTGTCAAGTATATCAAGCACTTTTGAAAGTTAATTTTCTGGCGCACTGAAGCGTCAAGGCGATCACAGAGAAGATGGGCGATTGTCTCTTCGCAGTTACAGTTGTCACATGTAGGGCTGCTGGCAATTCCAATTTGAAACGAATAAGCATTCATGAAGGCCACCCTCAGAAGGAGCATGTGCCACAAGTGGTCGCATCAATAAATATTTACAAGTAAGGTCAAAAGTTTCTAGACAGGGCTTCCATATAGACTACGTGGAACAGCGGCCCGGGAGTGTTTCCCAATCCCTGTACCTAATTTATCCAATGCGCATGACATTGCGACACTATCGAACAGCTACTACGTGGTTTATTGGCAACAGAATATAGTTGCTTCTGCTTCAGCCTCTTGAAACTCGCAAGTTTATGACCACCACGTGCCTTGGAAATACGAGAACTATTAGCGATACACGAATGGTTGTAGACAGAACGCACTTTCTGTGTGCGTTTTAGTTTGCTCATGAGTGCACGTGCGTTTTTTCTCCTCTCTCTCTACCCACTCTTTCTTGCCCTTATTTCCCCACCCCAAGTGCTGGCTAGCAAGCTGGATGTCAATATCTGGTTAACCTCCCGGCTTTCCTTTCTCTTGCTCTCTCTCTAGGAACGAGTCTTTCCTGTTAAACAACCAGCGTCTACCAGAAGAACAACTATCAAGCCATCGTCCAGACCTAACATCGCATAATAAAGCCTCACAAGCGCTATTAGGCTTTTTGCCATCTAGTGGCCTACCAGAACGACTTTGAGTGAACGCTTCTTACTGGTTGTATGTGTATGGCTACGATTGTTTTTTTTTTTTTGATCCCATATTGTTGTCTTCTCTCTATATCTCTCGTTCAGCCCCTAATCCGCATCCCCAGTGCAGTGTAGGATGACAGATATTACTCACTGTACGTAAACGACCTACCAAACATATTGACGTCGGTGGAGATGCTAATGTACGCTGATGATACAGCCGTTATTGTTACTGCAGACAATATAAGGGATCTCGAGCATAAAAGTAATGTAGAACTGAAAAATGTTTGTCAGTGGTTTATAGCGAATAAACTAACACTGAATGCAAAGAAAACTAAATACACTATTTTCCACTCCCGTTATCGAGATATAAGTAATGAGTCCATTTGCATTACAATAAATAACTGCGTGCTTGAGAAGATGAACGAATTCAAATATCTGGGTGTAATTCTCGATAGCCAGCTAAACTGGCAAAGCCACATTAACTCTGTATGCGCTAAACTGGGATCTGGATGCAGTACATTATTAACCGCTAGAAATTATTTTAAGAGTAGTATTCTCCGAATTCTCTATTTCACATTTTTTCATTGTCCCCTCACATATTGCATAGATTCATGGGGATGGACTTTTAAACATATCTAGAACCATTACGTATACTACAAAAGCTAGCACTTCGAATAATAAACAATGCTAGATATGATCAACACAGCGCGCCATTGTTTCGTAATATGGAAATCATACCATTCGATAATTTACGACAGCAAAAAATTGCACTTACCGTCCATAATGTCATTTCTAATAACCTGCCCTTTCATATATCAGTATTTTCATCCTCTTGCCGCCTTACCAGACGTGCCACATTACATAATTTCAATCTTCCGCCTACTAACAATGTTTACGGCAAACGATTGCTACAATTTGCTGGAGTAAAGGTCTGGAATGATATACCATGCCAAATAAAAGACAGCAAAAGTTTTGCCTGTGCTCTTAAAAAATACTTTCTGCAGAAAAATGAACAGGTACACTAACACACACCTCGTTGTAATCTCCACTTTCGTTATGTATAGATTATATGTCTAACAAAATCATACTTGACATGGTATACGTACTTTTATGTATTTGATGTATTGTATACATACAATCCGTTGTTTGCATGGAACAATGCTGCAAGATACTGCAAATGACTTATCACAAATATGTTTCCTTCTTATATTTTGTTTCGATTTTTTTTCTCTTTTTTTCTTGTATGATTGAAGTGTACTTATAAAATATCTGCTTTGTTAACACAATCTGTTCCTTTAAATGCATATTTATTTAGACCCCCTACTAGCCAGTGGCTATGGGTCTAACCAGTGTTGTGTATTTTCATGTAATAAGAGAACTTGAAATAAAATAAAATGAATGAATGAATGAATATTACATGACGGTCAACCTCCCAGCCTTCCTGCTTTCCTTATCTCTCTCTAGGAAGAAGTTGTGTGCTTGAATGTTACTGGGGAAATATTTCTGGCTCATTTCATTTGTATAACTTGGCATCACCGTGACCGTGCCTTTTTGAGCAGCCTTTTTCTTTACCCGAGCTGTTACGTGCCAGAACGTTATAAATAGACTGTTACTTTAAACTCTCAAGTCTGCTAAAGAGCATGTAATTAGGGGAAAAAGTACTCCATATCCACGAAGTGAATAACAATGAAAAAGCTTGCTCCTTCCGTCCGTTCATCCGTCAGTCCGTCTGTCTGTCTGTCTTCTAGCACGCGTCTCCTACACATCAGAGTGGAGCGAGCGCCGTGGCGCTTCTAGTGAGTATGCCGAGTACTAGGAGCGGCTACGATAGACAACTAACTCACTAGCCTACGCCATAAAGAGCTTCCCCGCTAGAAATGTTCTCAGGGTATAATTTTAACTCACTAGCCTACGCCATAAAGAGCTTCCCCGCTAGAAATGTTCTCAGGGTATAATTTTAGCTCTGATTTAGAGGTAAACGAACACCATGTGAATGATGTAGCAGCGGCACTTTCGATTGGGCACCGGCTCTTAAGCATAACGTATAAAAAACAAATAAAAACAAACCTGTGCACTAAAACCAATTAGCAAGTCATTTCTGTGACATAACAAGAACGTTAAATGAGAGAATTTATCTTGGGTAGGTTGAGCGCCTAAAAAAAATCTCAACATAGCATTTCTGTTATGTTGAATTATTTGCATAACGTAACGTAACAGACATACCGTTGGAGAACGGCATGGTAGTTATATTAAAGAAAAAACAAGATTTTTCTTGCTGGTGCAAGCTTCTGAGCTATGTTACAGCTAATTAGCGCAATAAAAGACGGAAAAAAATAAGAAAGAAAAGCAGATAGGACTCAGCACCCGGTCACTTTTGCCTAATTAAAGGGATGCAAAAGCGAATAAATGACTTGATTTAGATTGATAAGCTGCATTCTGAGAATTCTGATATCAAAAGTTTCACTGTAGCTGAAGGTAACAAACACGGGGGCTCTGCACCGACCAAAGTGAAAACTGCGAAACATGCAAAAAGACGTTTCTGTATGAAACAAATTTCTCTGTGAAACTATCATTAGTTAAACTGATTGCAGTTTCACTGTCATCAGTTGATCATTAGCAGAGAAAATTAAGTTTGAAGCTGGATTTGTAATTTCGCGCCGAAATCATCTCGCATGAAGAAATTTTAAAATGTATTTGTATACATAGTGAAGCAAGCTCCAAACAGTACGAACACTCAGAAAGGACCCTGAACGAGCGCTTACTAGCAAGGGAATATTTTCATCTCAAAACGAGCACTTCTATAGAAGCACAACACGCATATACGTCCCCACAAACCGCCCCTATTATCATAGACCTCGAAAAACAATAAACCACTCCCATGATCGATGGCATACAGCCAGAACTGGCATACAGATGTCATCGATTATGGGAGCGGTTTTTTGTTACTCATCATTGTTGATGATAATGGGAGTACTTTGTGGGGACGTTTATGCGTGTTAAGCATTTATAAAAGTGTTAGTTTCGAAATGAAAATATTCAGTTGCTGGTAAGCGCTTGTTCTGTGCCCTTTCTGAGTGTTCGTACTCGATAGCACTTGTTTTATTATGAACTTATACCGACATGCCCAACTGGCGGTCATCCTAAATGTACTTTTCGTACTCTCGTGACATTGACTCGATCAAATTTTCTGGAAGTTCGTATACTAAGTCTACGCTAAAGATTACAGTGTACTTTTGTCGGGTAGAACTATGTAGAGCTCAGTAGATGCTTTTAGCACATATGCTGTCACGGTGTTTGGGCGGGAACCTCAAAGTGACGTCCCCCCCCCCCTCCCTCATTTTCTCTTCGTGCGTTTTCTCGCTTACGGAGCGTCGTGTCGCGGTAAGAGTGTCGTTTTCAACTTTCGGAAGTTGTACTTTACGAATGCGCGAACTAGCGTTTTGCTCTTTAGTGTCCCTTTAAGGCAGCTTACAAAACGCCCAAGATGGCGTAGTTGTGTTTTGTATGCGTCTTTTGTCTTACAGAAGAATGCCAATCTAGCTGCTTCATATTAATATATTTACTTTTTGCGCGAGTCCTTATTAATTGTGACATGGCGCATATTTTTTTTTGTGAATGATATCGTTTCGTGGCAAAGAGCCAAATACGCAAAACTCAGTTTTGCTGAATTAAGACTAAGCCAAAATGCGAGAGAACGAACACGGGCGAGACATCGAAGTCGGGCATATGACTGCTCTGAAACTTTAACGAGATGCACTTCACAGCGCGGTTCAGCAAATCCTAAGGGACATCATATTTCTGCAATTTTTGCTTGTTCTATTTTTTGAAGTTGCATCTGTAGAGAAAACAAAACAGTGAGCTTGCATAGTTTGCAATTCCAATCTGCCTACTTCCCTATTCAGTCGACATGAGTTGGAGAAATCAGCGTGAGCTAAGTTCAAACGGCAAGGACTGGCTATTTGATGACCGAAGGAAAGGCTGCCGAGTTAGTTCTTTTTCTTTCCCTCTGTCTTGCACGGTTTCTCGAATCTCTAATGCCGCGCATATGCGCGGTGAAACACTCTGTCCCCCGCTTTGTGATAACGCAAGAACATATCTGAAAGAGAACGTCCTTAGAACTTTCGTGATTTCCCGAAAAGATTCCTCCGTCCTCCATCACCCCCTCTCTCCCACATCTTTCCTCCTTCTCTAACTTACAGACATGTTCAGGAAACATTTCAACGTTCTCTTCAGCAAAATCTCGTTTGAATATCTGTCGTTAAAAGGCGGGAAAGAAGTCCCAGTTCTAGGAAGAGTAGCTGGGCTGGTATTTACGCAAGGTGTGTAGAACAGCGTACACGTACTCAGGGATACGCTATACGACACTTAGCACTTGTGTGGCTTGCATCATTCCTGACTAAATGCGCGCTATTTCACTCGAGCAACTCCCCCTCACGTGAGCAACACGCCATGCTCCCATTTACGACCCATCGAATCGGTGCACCGCCTTGCGGCATCTCGGAAGTCGTGGTGTCTGCAGACATGCGTGTAAAAAAAATACACTCCGATGCGTGAACTGTGGCAGTTGAAGAGCGTGACGCGAGTGTCGTGAACAAAAACGGTGGGTCCTTTAACGTGTCCGTAAAACCTGGGGGTCAAGTTCCCAAACTGATCTAGCCATAAACTCCTACCCGTTTCAGAAAAAAAAAGAACATTCGAAGTGTCAACGTAAGCAACCGCTTCCACGCAGATATCAACAATCAACATTTCTCGAAAACGTCTCTCGAGTCGAGTGGCATACGAAAAATCGGTGATGCTTGCAACGTACGATTTGTTTTTCTCGAGGAAAACGGGCAATCATTGAACATTCGGAGCTTCAACCGCTGCATTCGCTGCCATTGGAGCATTTTCGCCACCTTAAGAAAGAGTATGCCGGCAGTATTTCTCGCACTTGAACGCCTTTGGGACGCGAATGCCTAAACTCTATACGCACACTAAGCATAAAAAGAAAGCTACGAAACAAAACGTGGAGCGCTCTAGACCCAGTTTCATAACCGCCCACCGGTCATTTGAGTTGTAAAACAAAAACAAGTATAAGCGACTGTCTCACGTGCCGGGTCGTGGCCAATGGGCATAGCAAGCAAGAGATTCAGCGTCTATCGTACACCGTCTCCAAAAGCACGCCCATGACCGAAATGACCCCGGACAAGGACACCAGCGGCTCTCCTTTCTGTTTACAGCGATTTGTTTTCTCTATTTCAGTTTCACCTTTCACCTCTGTTTTCTTTCGGGACTACGGTAGCTACTGATACTGTAGCCCCTCTCCTATAACCACCAAGCACATGCCTTGTCTTCATTTACGACCCGCCGGTTCTGCTGCTCACGCTTGGGCCACCACTGCCATGTTCTCTTTTTTGTGAGTGCTGCTGACAAATGACCACTATTTAGTGTGTTTTTTTTTCTATTCTCCGTACTCGCAGCTATGCTTTTGCTTTCGCCTTTCGTTGTTCTGGTGCCGTGATTTCAGCCACTTCAACTGCCTTTTCGAATTCATTTTTAATGCCATAGCTCGAGAGTGGCCGAGCCTGCACGGACACTCAGGTCGCACCTCGGGTGCGAGGATCGAGGTTTTGATTTTTTGTTGTTGTTGTTGTTTTGTTTCTGTGTCCCAGCCTTAGGAACAAGATGAGCAGGAGATGGCGAAGCAATCGTGGTCACGTTATCATGCCTGTCTGTTTCGGCCCGACATTCTCTTTCAACCGATGCTCCTTCGGACGATACGAAGGAGCAAGCACTGTGCCTCTTGGTGTTCCTAGCTACAACACGCAATAGCATCGATCAAGCACTCATACCATGTGTACCTTACGGTAACATCTTGACGTTCGACAGCGTGCTTTATTTAGAGTTATTTGTTTTTTTTTTGCGGTGCCGTGCAGTTCCCAACCGGAAAAAAAATTCGCGAGTTGATGGAACTGCATCAAGAGGCCTGAGGTGCGGCCTCCCCGGTAACCACCGCCGGGAACGCACTCCCTCACCAGAGAAGGAATGGCCACCCTGGTGCAGTATATGGCCGCTACCTCCCACATGGATACGCCAAATAACTCACGGCCCTCAGTCCCCAGCAGCTGCGAAGCAACTGACCACGGCGGCGGTCAGATCTGCAACGCAGCAGAGGGTGCTAAGAATCTCTGGATCCGGACAGGCCGCCATTGGAACCTGAACTTGGCAACGTTTACCACTAGAACCTTATCTATTGAGGGAAGTCTAGCTGTACTATTCGAGGAGCTAGAGGGTGTTAAATGGGATATAATAAGGCTCAGTGAGGTTAGGAGGACAGATGAGAACTATACGGCGCTACAGAATACAAACTTTCTACAGAATACAAACTACAAACTTTCTTCTTCAGCTGGTGTAGACAACATTACATCCAAACTCCTGAATAATACTAAACATATCTGTGCAGCGTATCTGTGTCTACTATTTTCACAATCAATTTCAACAGGAATGCTGCCTCCAGATTGGAAGCACGGAAAGGTCGTTCCAGTCCACAAATCAGGTATCAAACAATCACCGTTAAATTATAGTCCCATTTCATTAACCAGCGTACCCTGCAAACTTCTCGAGCATATCATCTACACACATATCATGGACTTCCTTGATTCCAATAATTTTTTTCATCCTGCGCAGCATGGCTTTAGGAAAGGGTATTCGTGTGAAACGCAGCTAGCTATGTTTGTTCACGACCTGCATGTTAACCTCGACTCTAACCTTCAGACTGACGCCATCTTCATCGATTTCGCAAAGGCATTTGACAAAGTTCCTCATGAGCGCCTACTACTAAAGCTTGCCGCGTTGAATTGAAATTATGACGTATTAGCATGGATTAAAGAATTCTTAACTAATAGTTCGCAATCAGTTTCCGTCAACAATCAAATGTCTAACACTACCCCCGTAACCTCAGGTGTCCCTCAAGGGTCTGTCCTAGGCCCGCTTCTGTTTTTGATTTACATTAATGTCCTACCATTACATGTATCTTCTAACATACGCATGTTTGCAGACGACTGCGTTATTTATCGTAAAATAAACAACGTTTCGGATAACACGTCTCTTCAAACTGACTTACTAAGCTTACAGGATTGGTGTAACCTTTGGCTAATGGAACTCAACCCTAACAAATGTAAAACTGTTTCCTTTCACCGCCGTCGAAATCCGATAGTATTCCCGTACCAAATTGCTGACACAAACCTCGAATTAGTTCCTTCCTATAAATATCTCGGAGTAACCCTTTGTAGCGATTTAACCTGGGCAACGCATATTACGAACATCATTGCATCTGCTAACAAAACACTCGGGTTTTTAAAACGCCATTTGCGTCACGCTCCTAATAATGTCAAATTACTAGCTTATCAATTTCTCGTAAGGACGAAGATAGAATACGCATCAGCCATTTGGAGCCCGCATCAAGCATATCTCATCAATCAACTCGAGTCACTTCAAAATCGAGCCACACGATTTATTCATTCTACGTACTCTTACGACGTCAGCATATCAGCACTGAAAACAGAATCTGGCCTATCATTGCTTGCATCTCGTCGCCGCATTTCTAGTCTCTCCCTTTTTCACAAGTTTTTTTACAGCTCGCTCGGCAGGCCACCATACATTCTTCCTCCGGCACGCATCTCCCATCGCACTGGTCACCCGCAACAAGTTGAGCGGCCGCGTACGCGCACCGTCACTTTTTCGTCCTCATTCTTTTTTCGTGCAGCTACGAACTGGAACGGCCTTTCTAACGAAATCACCGCCATAACCTGTCCTACCACTTTTTTGAACACCGTAACAAATTACCTTGCATTGTAAAAAAAATTGGCTTTCACGTTTTCATATATGTACCCACCCCTTAAGTAATACCCCTTCAATGGGGTCTTTAAGGTAATAAAATGAAATGAAATGAAATGAATGGGCACGTCCTTTGCTACAGGGGCTTGGCAGACAGAAGAGAACTGGGAGTGGGGTTCCTAACTCACAGAAACATAGCTGGCAACATAGAGGAAAACTATAGCATCAATGAAAGGGTGGTAGGTATTAGAATTAAACTGAATAAAAGATAAAATGAAGGTAGGTACAGGCTTACGCGCCTACATCCAGCCATGATGACGCTTCAGTTGAAAGCTTCTATGAAGACGTGGAATCGGCAATGAGTAAGGTAAAAACACAGTATACAATACTGATGGGAGACTTTATAGCAAAGGTAGGAAAAAAGCAGGCTAGAGACCAGGCAGTAGGAGATTATGGCATCGGCACTAGAAACGCCAGAGGAGAGCTACTAGTAGAATTCGCAGAACGCAATAATTTACGGATTTTGAATAACTTCTACCGAAAACGAGAAAACCGCAAATGGACATGGAGGAGCCCTCATGGCAAAAATAAGAACGAAATAGACTTTATAATGACTGCACACCCAGGAATCGTGCAGGATGTGGAAGTGGTTGGCAAGGTACGATGCAGTGACCATAGAATGGTACGGTCTCGAATTCGCCTAGACTTGAAGAAGGAACGACAGAAACTGATACGTAAGAAGCCAATCAATGAGCTAGCACTGAGAGGGAAAGCACAGAAATTCAGAGTGTCGCTGCAGAACAGGTACTCGGCCCTTAGTGAGGAAACCAACCTTAGCGTAGATACAATGAATGATAATCTGACGAGTATCATTACGGAGTGTGCAGTGGAAGTTGGAGGTAGGGTAGTTAGACAGGACACTGGCAAGCTTTCCCAGGAAACGAAGAACCTAATTAGGAAGCGTCAAATCATGAAAGTGTCAAGTACAACAGACGAAATAGAACTGGCAGAGCTTTCGAAGTTGATTAATAGACGTAAATATGTGATGTAAGAAGGTATAACATGGAGAGAATTGAACACGCTCTGAAAAACGGAGGAAGCTTCAAAGCAGTGAAGAGGAAACTTGGGATAGGCAAAAGTAGGATGTATGCACTAAGGGACAAAAAAGGCAAAATAACTACCAATATGGATAGGATAGTCAAAATAGCGGAGGAATTTTACAGAAATCTGTACAGTAGCCGAGACAACCACGACCTTAATACGATAAGAACTAGCAGTAACCCAGATGAAACCCCACCAGTAATGATAGAAGAAGTCAGAAAAGCTTTGGAGAGCATGCTAAGAGGCAAAGCTGCTGGTGAGGATCAGGTAACATCAGACATGAGATCTGCTGAAAGATGGAGGACAGATTTTGTTAGAAAAACTAGCCACCCTGTTTACGAGGTGTCTCCTGACAGGAAGGGTACCAGAGTCTTGGAAGAACGCTAACATCATCTCAATACATAAGAAAGGAGATGACAAGGACTTGAAGAATTACAGGCCGATCAGCTTGCTCTCTGTAGTGTACAAGCTATTTACAAAGGTAATTGCCAACAGAGTAAAGAAAATATTAGAATTCAATCAACCAAAGGTAGAAGCAGGATTTCGAACAGGCTACTCAACAATTGACCACATTCATACTATCAATCGGGTAATAGAGAAATGCTCAGAGTATAACCAACCACTATACATAGCCTTCATAGATTACGAGAAGGCGTTTGATTCAGTAGAAATATCAGCCGTCATGCAGACACTGCGGAATCAGGGCGTAGATGAAGTATATATAAACATTCTGGAAGAAATCTACAGGGGATCAACTGCTACCGTAGTGTTTCATAAAGAAAGCAACAGAATACCAATCAAGAAGGGTGTAAGGCAGGGGGACACAATCTCCCCAATGCTATTTACCCCGTGCTTACAGGAGGTTTTCAGAAGCCTAGAATGGGAACATTTAGGGGATAAGAGTTAATAGAGAATACCTTAGTAACCTGCGCTTCGCCGATGACATTGCATTGCTGAGTAACTCAGAGGACGAATTGCAACTCATGATTACGGAGTTACACAAGGAGAGCAGAAAGGTGGGTCTTAAAATTAATCTGCAGAAAACGAAAGTAATGTACAACAACCTCGGAAAGGAACAGCGCCGCTTCGAAATAGGTAATAGTGCACTTGAAGTTGTAAAAGGCTATCTCTACTTAGGGCAGGTAATAACCGCAGAGCCTAACCACGAGATTGAAGTAACTAGCAGAATAAGAATGGGGGGGGAGCACATTCGGCAAGCACTCTCAAATTATGACAGGTAGATTGCCATTATCTCTTAAGAGGAAGGTATATACCAGCTGTATCTTGCTGGTACTTAGCTACGGAGCAGAAACCTGGAGACTCACAAAGAGGGTTCAGCTTAAATAGAGGACGACGCAGCGAGCAATGGAAGGAAAAATGGTAGGTGTAACCTTGAGAGACAAGAAGAGAGCGGAGTGGATTAGGGGACAAACGGGGGTTAAGGATATCATAGTTGAAATAAAGAAGAAGAAATGGACATGGGCCGGGCATGTAGCGCGTAGACAGGATAACCGCTGGTCATTAAGAGTAACTAACTGGATTTCTAGAGAAGAAAAGCGGGTTAGGGGGAGACAGAAGGTTAGGTGGGCAGATGAAATTACGAAGTTTGCGGGTATAAATTGGCAGCAGCAAACACAGGACCGGGTTAACTGGCGCAGCATGGGAGAGGCCTTTGTCCTGCAGTGGACGTAGCCAGGCTGCTGCTGCTGATGATGATGATGATGTTTTTTGCGAACTCTAAAGTAGGGCCGCGAAAAGAAGATGAAGGATTTGTCAGTTTGCTTGAAACCTCATAAAAAACTGCAGGCCCGTTGAGTTTTTGCGTCATACCAGGCACGTGAACATCTTGGTTTTGTCTCTTGACTTTTTCTAAACCTTACGTTAACTTCGATAGGAAGAGCGCCTTGGGCTCATTCCTTGGCGCTGTCAATTTGTGGCCCGACAGAGACGGACGTCGGGAGGTGATAGTGCTTAACCAGAGTGTAACTTGTCATTACTTCGTAGCGTGATGCCAAGTGATGTGACTCAACATCACTTGGCATGGCTTCGCATGGCCAGGACCATCTAACAACCAATCAGCTCTGCTGTTTCTTTAGCTTTTGCTTTGTACCACAGGCTACGCAGAGTTTTTCTTTTTTTTTACTTTAATCATGATATAAAACTTTGTTATCGCGTCTAGCGTTTAACTGAGTCAACGTAAAGAATCTCACATGTTTAAAAGGCGCGTTTTCACGTCTTCCATTATTTTTCTCTGTATGTGTTTCTTTAGTAATGAAATGAGAGCATGCGCCGCTGCGCACATTGCGCCATCTTGCTGGTAATGCTAAAAACGCAACCCCCCCCTGACCCGAGATGCCTGTCACCAGCGGTAAGTGGTACATATAAATAGCTTGCCGTTTGAACGTTGAAGGGCATGCTTTTCCGCGGCTCAGTGGTTGACGCCTCGAATCCACGGCTCAGGTTCCACATTTAATTCCGTGCGCTGGAGTCTTTTTTAGGATTTTTTTCTTTCTTACGTTTTCGTATATATAGATAGGCATACATATACGGTGAATGACAGTGCCACCAACGGCCAAATCCAGCCGAGAGTGTCCATTTAATTGCTATCGCAATAAAAGTATACCGCTTCAACACATTCAAGAATGTAATTAGAGTACACATCTTTTAAGCTTTTCTTCACAATCATTGCTCCACAGCTGAGCTGTAACAGCAATACCAATATTGAATAGGTGCAAATAGATCACTAAAGAGCTCTCACTGACAACACCATGAAGTAAATAACCCTTATATAATTTGAAACACATAAAGACAGCAAAATGACGGAAGGCTTCGGTATGCAGTTGCTACTTCATAAACATGAACTTCGTAAGCACTGTACTTCAGAAACACTGTATTTGTTCAAACACACTCCCATCCACGGCTTCTCTAATGGTTGTTTAATTTGTGTTACTGTTCTAGGATAACGGCTAAAAAGTAACGTGAACCAAAAAAAGTTGATGCTATTTTGTGATAACAGGTAACAGGAACCGGCAAATATGACAAGAACACGCTTCTTGTGGTACTTTGTTGCTCTTATTTCTATGTTACTTCACGTTGGCGTGTAGAATCGTATACATTCAAAAAAGCTCTCATTCTGTATACATTGACCCCTGTCAACAAAATTAAAGAAAATTGTTTGAGATTATGAAAGGCAGAAGCGTGATTTGTGTCCGCGAGGCACCCACGGGCAAGCGAAATCTTTCACGGGCACGAGGGAGGCCATGGCTTTTGATCGGACCAGGTAGATGCTTCGATGTAATCGAAGTCAGTTGTTGTATTGTCAAGTCGGTATTTTTTGTTTTTTTTTCTGAAGGCGGGGTCACCCATTCGGAATCACGTTGTCGTAACGACGGTATAGCCCGTGTGTTTGCTTCATCACTCCGACATATCGACATATACTTACGTTCTACTATACTTTCCGCGTACTGTTTTCTGACGATAGATCAGGCAGCGAGCGTTGCGTCATAACTCTCCCTGGAGGCACATTTAAACTGTAAGCCAATTTTCAAAAAATAATCCAGTTAAATCGGCACTACCCACGAGAAAGCTTTTCATCATTGTGCTTCCGGGAGGAAAAAGTCTAATAAGTCACAAAAACATGTACGTGCGCCTTAATTAGCTAAAGCCGATACGAGCCGTTATGAAGCGACACATGACAAAAACATTACGGCAGTCTAGCTAAGCAATAAATTGCGGCTAACGGATTTCCTGAGTGTTTGCAAGAGGGCAATAATACCTGCACAAATATTTATTAATAATAATTTCTGAGTTCAGATATGGAAGTATACCTGGTCAACTTAGCATACGAAATTCCATTGCCCTTCCCTAATCTTATGTTGAAGTGGCCTTAATGCGTTGTAAATGACTTGTAAAACATTGAAATCTGTTAGCCTGACGAAAACAACGCCACCAGTTTCGCCATTTGGTCGGTGCCTGCAAAATAGGCAAGAGTGATTTTCGGGTCATTTTTCTTACACAGGACAGGATTTTTTTTCTTTTTTCATAGCTTTACGTTCAGCTTTTCTGATGCTCCTTTCCAGGAGCAATGGCCGAGATGTTACTGAGTCATTCACATCCAACTTTCTCTTAGGGCTCGGGGTTTTCGCAACTTTCATTTGCTTCCAATCTCGGCCTCGGTAGGCTTCCTAAAGGAGAAAAAAAGATAGAAAAGAAACATGTCACCACACTGTCGAGCCTACTGGTGCACATGAGCTCCGGAAAGTCTTTCTAAGTGGCCAGACTACTGCTTTCGTTGCTGTTGTCAGAGGAAAGGTGTTTGTTGTTGTTGTTTACTTTCTAATGTGCTTTTCTGGGCCATGCGTTCCACGCACAGTTGTCTCTTAACGTCTGTACTATCACTGTGACCCATTTATTTAGATCTTTCGATTACTTTATTCAATGGCGTGTACTTTTCCACGCTGCTCCATCAGAAGCGAGATGCAGTGCCGCATCTTCTATGCACCACGACCGTCGGAGCAGACGTCTAAACGGGCAGAATGAGATTTGCCTCTTTCAGCCTGTATTTGTCGTCGTCGTCGTCGTAGGCATTATTTGTTTGTTTATTCATTGATTACTTTGCTTTTGGTGTAGGAGGTGTCCCCGTCGTTCTCTAAAGAGATTCTGTTTTCTCGCCAAACTTTTGTACGTGGGTCACGGCCGATGCCTTTCGAAATTTTCTCGATCCCAGAAGATGTTGCCATTGTTTTTTTCTCCAACGCCACCCATCTTTTTTTTTGTCGCCTTCGCAATCTTATCGTCTTGAAAGCCGTTCGTCGATATTTGAAGAGGAGAGAAGGAAAGCTGTGATGCTTTCTTTGGTTCTGATATCGCTACGTTTCTCATGTGTCTCATGAGGAACATCTTCGCGGTGATTGCTTGGCATACTCTACACATGTCCGGTCTGGTATGCTCTTCTTCCTCTCACTTTCTCTCTTATTTACCGGATGTAACGTTGCCAGACATGTTATTTAGTACTCGCCTTTCTTTTATCCTTTTTTTCTTCGTTCTCTACATAGTTTTACTCACTTCGCGCTATTGTGGAGACAGTAGGCGCAGCCATTATTCGATCGTGACTCGCAGTCACGAAACCGCAGTACGTGATGTGAAACGCAATACTGGAACAGTCGAATGCATTTACGTTTTAGCTTTTGTCGTTTCTTCTCCCCCAACCGCAATGAAATAAAAGGACTTGGATTCGGGCTTATGGCAACTATTTCCTCCTTGGAAGTTTTTCTTTTATCAGGTAATAAGAATAATAATAGTAATAATAATGATAATAATAATAATAATAAATCAGCGCTGCTTTCGCGTGTAAAATCTTGTTTCCATGGTACTTGCCCCAATGAGGTGAATCACATATACAAAATGAATTCCAACAACAAATTTTTTTTAAGTTCATGTACCAGCTTGGTTAGCGCAAGTGCATAAATTTCTGCGTTAAGACACTGTTCTAAATTATAGGCTAAGATTTATTTATTTATTTATTTATTTTGAATACCTGAAAAGCCTCAGCTGCGGTATTACATTAGGAATAAGTATTATTGTTTACACACAAAAAGTGACTTGAGGGCAATCTTGAATTGATTAAGGTCAGAGTGCATGGTCCACGGTAGATGCAGGCAGATGGTTCCAGCCCCATGCGGTTGAACGAAAAAAAGAGCGAAGATGGGCAGTGGTTTGTGCTGGTGAAGGGTATACTGCTTTTGCATGGTTTGTGCGGCTGGATGTGTGATGCCCCCGCAATCAGTTCCCGTAGCGCACAGCCAAACTCTAACACGGTGGCCACGTTGACAACGACGATGCAATACAAGTGCGTGGCGCTCGAACTTACTCATTTCGCTTACCGGATTTCTTTCATAGCTTTCACATCGTTGCACATAATGTATGAAACAGAGAATAGACGCCGTGAAATGTAATGTTTTAAAAGCTGATGTATATAATTGATCGTGCGAACCTCCTTGCGCAAACTGTGCATTCAGGATCATCGTTGGGGCGACCCTGCAGTTTACGACAGCATGCTTGCGACAATCCCAACCTCAGTTCGTGACTTGAGGTTCAGCGTGCGACGCAGCTAGCTGCCTTTATTGCAAGGCTAAGTCTCATACAGTGGATAACTACTTTACGAATACATCGTTCGTTAAAATGGTTCGTTACAGGGTCACCGCTTTCGTTAGTATTTGCACTCTTCATCACATCCGATTGAAGTTATCATTTACGCAGTTGGCAACAGTGCGAACTCTGCCGGGAGCATTAACACGTATCTCTTACTTCTCATTTCCTCATTCTGTGACTATAGCTTCGGAATTCCAGAACTTGTGGATAGCACGCAAGCGAGAGCACGCGCTTAAGCCATTGCAATAAAGCAAGTCCTGTTTTTCATATGGAGAGAGAAAACTTTATGTATATACAATACAGGAAGTAGATGGCCTGGTGCGGGCAACCCCTTATACCACTTGGTGGGCTCCTCATTACAGAAGCCCATTGGCGTCCAACGCGACTCGAGCTCGGTCGACCAGGGCCTTGTGGCTCACCAGGTCGGAGCAGCCGAGCAGGGCTGCCTCTCAGTTCTCCCGGGTGGAGTTCAGTTTCTGCATGAGGTGAGGGGCTGACTGGCATGCCCAATTGACTGGAAGTCCACACCATGTGGAAGATGTCCGAAGACTTCTCTGCACATTGTGGGCACTTTCTTGTACAGGCAGGGTCGAGATATTTAAAAACTGCCGGGTACAGCAGTGTTTTGGTGTAAAATTGAAGAAGTAAACGTTCTTCCGCCTTTGTAAGGCCCTTACAGGGTTTCGGATCAATTACATGAACGATTACGTAGACTTCTGTCATTTCTCAGAATGTTGAGGTCAGATTAGTTACGAGATCCATTTGGTAAGGGTCTGAAGGCGTTACCCTAAGAGTGAGTGCGCGGGCGGCGGCGCCAGCCACTTGATTGCTTTCGAGGCCCATGTGAGCTGTAGCCTATATTATCCTACGAGACGCGGGGTGCCCCTACGTAATTGCTGGGTTGTAAGGTGCGTTACGCCATATGTTAGACGTACGTGTTTGGAATATTTCTGCTAGGCCCCTCTCAAGTATGTAATGATGTCACGCGAGTCCAGGTCTGCGGCAGTTAGCGTGATGGCGACATACTCCGCATGTGTTATGTACTGTGCTTTGAATGTGAGGTCATTTACCACGACGTTTTGATGAACTACTGTAGCCATGTAGAAAACATTTCCGGCTAGTATATAGTTTGCAGGATGACACCGACGGGGCTGTTGACTAACATAGCAGATCTTTAATTTTCCTCGCAATAAAATTCAATCTACACAGCTATGATGCAATTAACCCTGCTACGCCGAGGAACAAGTGGCATGCCAGGCGTTTGATATTTTATTTATATGGGCCGTGAGAAACTAGAAGCTGGCAGGTCGAGTCAAAAGTCGAGTCTCTGCAGGTTTGCATGCGTCTTGCAATGTGCATTGGACGAGTAGAGTCACTCTTTGCTGGCCGGTACACCAAAATCGTCTCAAAACTCCCGCTTCCTGGCTCGATGCTAACATAAAACAGCCTTCCAGGCTTGTGCCAATTGTGCCGATTGACTCAAGTGTCCGACATTAAGACAAACATATATCTTTTTGGGATGGTGATGTTAGTTGATGTGACGATCTCACCTGATCTCGTTGTTGATATCAAACAGCTTTTTAAATCCTGATTGGAGCTAGTTTTTTTTTTTACTCTCACTGTTAGGGCCTTATACCTGAGTCTGCCTTAAAAAATGAAAATAAAAAGAGTATCTGAGCAAGTCTGTCAATATACGATGCTTGCTTTTCTTACGAAACGATGAACCTTTCACAGAAGGTGATCTCTCGCCCCGAGTTCGTGCATGATTTCGCGAATGTTCATGAATGGTACGAGAAATGCGACCATGTTTATTTTGGCTCGTATAACCGGCACACACTGTTTGTTCGAAAGAAAAAAATAGACGGAACAACGTTTTGATAACGCAAATGACGGCAAACCAATCGCTGAACTCGCTTCCGGCGATAGCGACGTATCCTGCAGCATATATAGCTCTCCGCGTGTCCTTTTTTTTCACGTGAGAGCAATTCACGATCTGATTGAATAGCCATAATCACCTCGGTATTGCACGCGAAACGTCCGACTATTTACGTTTAGCGTCATTCTAATACAGCGCGTTACTTCATCCATTATGATGAAATATAAAGCAATAAGCTTGTTTATCCAACACTTCTATTTCCTATTCACGCCAACAACAACATCACGGTATATAGCTGTCTTCCCTCCCAAGTGCGCATATCTCTACGTGGGCTAGTGGAGCGGGACGCTTGTCATCGAATTCGTCGCACGCAATCAAAAAGCCCTGTTTGGTGTGCAGTCATAGGACGGGGATGATGTTTTCGCAGGGCGGTTGTATTTCTAGGAGCAGTGCCGTTTATAGCGTGTACTATACTGCACGAAGACGAAATCGCAAGGAGGGCAGTTTCTCGGAAACGCGAAGGACGGCCTCGTATTCTCGGGAGCTCCTCCATTTTGTGAATGACATTACCGTGCAAAAACGAGCGCGCATAACAAACCGTACGAGACGACCCCGAGTCTGAGGACAGCAATTTTCCGCGCTCTTCATTTTCGCCGTCTCCACAAAGGTACCCTGCTCTCTCTCTCTCTCTCTCTCTCTCTCTCTCTCTCTCTCTCTCTCTCTATATATATATATATAATATATATATATATATATATATAATATATATATATATATATATATATATATATATATCTATACTCCCTCTCTTATCTTTTTATCCGGCGTCCATATCGATTCCCACGACAAATACGCTGTTCTCAGAGCTTATTTGATTCTCGTTGATTAAAACAATGAAAGTTACGGAGAAGACGGGAATTTGCAGCATTCGTATATCTGCTCACACTACTGCTGACTGGTTTTATTTATTGAATGCGAAGCATTTCTTAGCGAACTTCAGTGACTTTTGAGCGTATTATCTATCTATCTATCTATCTCTAGTATCTATCTCTATCTATCTATCTATCTATCTATCTATCTATCTAATCTATCTATCTATCTATCTATCTATCTATCTATCTATCTATCTATATCTATATCTATCTATATCTATATCTCTCTGTCTATATCTGTCTGTCCATATCCGTCTGTCCATATCCGTCTGTCCATATCCGTCTGTCTATATCCGTCTGTCTATACCCGTCCGTCCGTCCGTCCGTCCGTCCGTCCGTCCGTCTGTCTGTCTGTCTGTCTGTCTGTCTGTCTGTCTGTCTGTCTGTCTGTCTGTCTGTCTGTCTATCTATCTATCTATCTATCTATCTATCTATCTGTCTGTCTGTCTGTCTGTCTGTCTGTCTGTCTGTCTGTCTGTCTGTCTAGCCGCCTAGGACTTTTAGCTCTACTGGCCGTTTGGATAATGGTATCGATACCGAAATTGGTATGGCATAACATGACTATATGAAGAACGTATTTAATTAGACATAACATGAATATCATGATATGTGTTTCATAAATGCCATGATCTACATTTTATGGTCCTGCTAGTCTTGCGGTGATTTTGTTCACATGACGTGGTCTAAAACTGGTATGTCGTGACAAGATTTCATGGCGAACACAACCGACAGACCTTAACATGAAAATCATGACATGCGCGTCATGTAACAACGTGATTACATGACACGCTCATTATGCGCTCGTGGCCGTTTCACTAGCGTCACATATACCGAATTCGGTATTACGGTACGTGAACGGCTGACGAAGGTATGTGGCTGGTGTAAACATGATAATCATGATATGCGTGCCATGTAAGCACGTGACTACATGCCACGTTAATGATCGCTGGCGTCCATTTCGCTAACTTCCCTTATACGAAATTTGATATTACGGTACGTGAATGAATGACGAAGGTATGAGACTGCTGCAAACATGATAAACATGAGATGCGTGTCATGTAACAACATTACTACATGCAATGCTCATGACACGCTCGCGTCAGTTTCGCTAGCTTCAGATGTACCAAATTAAGTATTACGTGACGCACATGGACGACACGGGTAAATGACACATCCAAACATGATACTCAAGACATGCGTGTCATGCAACAACATAACTACATGCCACACTAATGATACGCTCGCAGCCGTTTCGCTAGCTTCACATATGCCATATTTGGTATTACGGGAGCTCAATGAATGACGAAAGTATTTGACTGGTGCAAACATGATAATAACGAAATGCGTTTTATGTGAGAACATGACTACATGCCACAGTCAAGGCGCCAATACAATTCGACGTGACGCGCTGCGCGTGCGTGCTGGCGTTCATTTCGTCGCGTCACGCCGGCGTTGCCACGCCAGGTGCCGGTCCTTCCATATACTCGCAGGCGCGCGCCCCGCTGCGTTGCTCTGACGCATGCGAGTTCCAATGCGTCTGGCGTCCCTCCGTCACGAAAAGAGGCAGACGCAGTGCTGTCTGGGTAACGCATCGGTGCGAAATGCAGCACGTCGCATTTCGTGCTGGTTGCCGTAGGGCCACGCCTACGGACGCTGGTCGCGCCGGTGGCGCCTGGCGTCAGACTATAGAGTGCTCGCGTTTTGCTAACATAGCGTCGCTTCGCCCAACGCGTGCGCGCGTCAACGCTACATTGGAGTATATTGGGCCCTTCATGATGCGCTCGCGACAGTTTTGCTAGCACCACATATACTAAATTTGGTATCACGTGCCGTGAATAGATGAGGAACGTAAACGAGACATCCAAACATGATAATCATGACACTGAATTCATGTACGGCATCATTTCTCTCCACCTCGTAACGTTGTGCTGATTTTAAAGTGACGTATCAACATTACTAATTCGTGCTTCGCATATCATTGATTCCCACCGTACGTGAGATCTGCCAAGTAGTAGTAGTAGTAGTAGTAGTAGTAGTAGTAGTAGTAGTAGTAGTAGTAGTAGTAGTAGTAGTAGCAGCCCCACCACGGTGACCTAGTGGCTAAAGTACTCGGCTGCTGACCCTCAGGTTGCGGAATTGAAACCCTGCTGCGGCGGCTGCATTTTCGACAGAGGCAAAAATGCTAAATTACCGATGCCCTAGCCTACGGTGCATCTCATAATAAATTGTGGTTTTGCAACGTTAAGCCCCACATATCAATCTAGCAGTCGTAGTAGTGGCAGAACAGCAGAAGTATTACTAGCTTCAGTAGTAAATGTAGTAGTACAGCAATATATTTGTAGTATCCATAAAATAGTGGTGGTAGTAATAGCTGTACTACTATAGTAGTAGGCATCATGCAGATCACATGACTAAAGATTAGGGGCGGGCAAATAAATAAATAAAACAATATAACGATGATGTTGGAAGTGATGATGTTTATTTTTATACCAAAAGTCATCATCATATTTACATCTTCGCTGTCTTTTCGTCTCCCCGACGCGGAATCAGCTGATTTCTTTATTTCTCCTTCACTCGCAAAATACGCGAGATATGTTACTAGACTAAACCTAAACAACTGTACTACTGTCTCGTACTTTGACAGAATATGCCCGTTCTGAGAAGAAAAAAATTGTGGCTGGAAGAAGCCTCTGTGGTGCGCCGTGGGGGCCTAACGCCTCCAGAGTCGCCCACAAAAGAGTTATTCAGTTTTCATTTTTCTTCGTCTCTCTTTTCTTCTTTTATCTTGTTGCTCGGTGAGTGTCACATGCAGTCGGCGTCAAAATAACTTCGTTGCACCGCCTTTGTTCGGCTACCCATGTACAGTCTTATTAATTATCACAGTGCAATTACTGTCAGTCTGTCTTTTTTTTCCTTCTCTTCCCTCTTTCTCATCTATCTTGTCCCCTTCCCAAATCCCCATTGTAGGGTAGCCAACTGAATGTCTCTCTGGTTACCCTTCTTCCTTTTGTTGATTCCTTTCTTTCTTTCTTTCTTTCCTTTTTTCTTTCTTTCTTTCTTTCTTTTTTTCTTTCTTTTTTTCTTTCTTTCTTCTTTTCTTTCTTTTTTTCTTTGTTTCTTCTTTTCTTTCTTTCTTTTTTCTTCCTTTCTTTTTTCTTTCTTTCTTTTTTCTTTTTTTCTTTTTTTCTTTTTTTTCTTTCTTTTTTCCTTCCTTCCTTCCTTCCTTCCTTCCTTTTGTAGCCTGCTTTCCCGACTCTCGACCCAACCATTTACTTTTTTCTCGGCGTGTATTTCCTGACATTGCTCCAGACCGTATTCTATTATCCCTTTGTGCTCTTACAGACGGACATAAGCGACAACCATGGTCGCCACCAAGGAGGTTTTAAAAAAAAATTGTCGTCACCTGACATTGCCCCTGCGCGAGCCCAACACGAAGATGTCCATCAGTTTGACTGCAGCTTGTTCATTTACATTGTTTTTGGAGCAGCTTTGCCATGTATCTAGCACAGGTAAGGGTGTTCCTTTCGCTGAATTTTTTCTGTCGCTGTGTCGAGATAATTTCACACTTAACAAGTCTTCTTCGACCTTTCTAAAACCTCTTCCAAACGTTTGGTTTCATTGATAAAGCACGTTACTTGGTGGTATGTTATTCCGCTCAATTTTTCATCAAGTCCACAGTGTGTTAGAAGTTTTATTAGCGATCTTTTTTGAGAATTCAATATTCTTTTGAAAATCTTCCTCTTCAACTCTACGGAGGAATTGGCTTGCCATCGGTGTACTTTGAAATTGTTCCAGCAGTTGTATCTATGGACGTAATTACAAATCAGTGTAACGATTTATTAAATTCGCGTATATAAAATTTCTCAAGCTGTTCACGCAATTACGCGTACAGTCTTCCTGCATACAATCTGCTGTACTAACTGTGCTGGGAGGCGAACCAGTTGGAATGAGTTCGCCACAGACATTGAAATCAGTAGGGTTTATGTAAAGTAAGATGAACTCGGCCATCCAGTGCTACAGTGAGCTTGTTTGAAAACGAAAATGCTGAATTGTCATCGGCAGCACAGAAGAATGCACTAGAACGCAAACATGTATTATTTGTGGAAACTACATTACTTGGAGGCTTCGCAGGCAGGAAACAATGAGCGCACTAACACTAACGCGGAGAGTGAATCACTATACAAGCTATGTCTCAGAGCCTATTAGTTGTCTCTTTCCATCTCGTTTTCTCTCGCCCGCCATGGTGATGGGCTCGTCTCCTGCTTCCCCGAAGGTCGCGGGTTCGATACCAACAATGGCAGTCGCATTGAGATGGAGACGTGACGCTAGAAGCGCGCGCGTACTGTTCAGCGTCGGTGCATGTTAAATGACACCAGATTGCTTAAAATTTCCAGAGACTTCCACTGAGACATTCTTAATCATTGCTTGATTTCGGGATGTAAAAACCAAAGTGTTATAATTATTTTCCAACCCATTTTTTTGCTTCCTGCGTGGCGTAGTAAATCAGTTGGAGCCTGATTTAACCTGGCTGAATTTCCTTTGCTTCTCTTTTTTTTTCCGTAACTAGCTTATAGCTTAGTCTGTAGCACCGGAAGAAGTGAAGTGAACTTTATTGCCACATAGATCAAAACATGTCTAAAAAACAAGGATGGTGGGATAAAAGCTGCATGTAGGCAGCTTGACCAGTCCCAGCTCTCAGAACAATAACAGCAGCAAATAATAAGAAGCATTCTTACTTGCCACAAAACTAAACTAGAAATACACAAAGCAAAGCGATAAGAGAAGAAGCAAAAAAAAATCTGTAAGAAACACACATTTTCAACAAGCACATTAATAAACAACAAACATTGGTATTCATAAAATTACTTGAAACATTGTCTTTTTAAAAATATGACGTATGATGTCGTCACGTATTTTATATTTGTTTAGTATCGTAGGAAGGCGATAGGAAAGTGTTTGAAAAACCATAGTTTATGCGTGGTCGCGGAACTGCCCAATCTGCTTAGACTTAGGCTTAGGCGCCACAGTGCTTAGGCTGCTGACCTGCGGGTCAGCAGCCTAAGCACCGTGGCGGGGCCTTCAGGCTTCCTTGATTCTTCTATACAAATGGAGCAACTGCACCTGGTAGCTTACAGAAAGCGAGCCCTCGCGCTCCGAATCGGTACACTATGCCAACGATATTAATAATAGTCGCAAAGGTGGAAATCTCTGCGTGACCTAGCGATAGGTCGTGCCCAGCCGAAGCTATGGTTATTGCAGTGGTGTAACATGGCGGTTCTCGTACGAATATTGTACGGGTCATCATTTTGAGCGGAATATATACGTGAATCACGAGTGTAGCCTCGTCATCTGCTGACACAGTTCACATGAATTTGAAAAATGTACGCGAGCCAAAGTATCGTATTAAAGAGCGCCGTTCTTACGCTCCCGTTCCATGCGTTGAGTAGCGTCACTGTCGCCGTATACCCGTCGATTGTGCAACCAAGCAGCACGTAAGAATGAAAAAAGTCTCTATACAAACTAAGATACGAACCCAGGCCCCTTACGTGGCAGTCCAGTATTCTACCACGGAGACCTGCTGTTTTTTTTTTCATTTTATTGCCTATGTAGCCGTTACTGTTGCTACCTATAGATGCGTGATAAAAGGCTATACTGCAGGCGGCATGGTGGACAAGCAATCGGGCTAGCCTACATAATTTATCGTGGCAGAATAATAAAATAACAACCAGTCGTCGCACAATGCTAATTACGTTACGAGTGTTTGCTTCCCACCCACAGACAAGTGGTTTGCAATAATTTTTGATTGGTATCAGCCACATGTTGCATCAACGAAGAGCGCAGAATACGTTAAGTATAGCCCACTTACTACACACTATCTTCAAAATGTCTAGCGGGTACCACGCTTATCGCAAAAGACGCATAGTGGCGTATAGTTAGTGTGGTCCTACTTTACAAAATATTATGACTTACGGCCTATAGTCGATACCTTGAGGAACGCTAAATCTTCAAACACCGTTGACTTTGCTCCTCCAGCACGGAGCTGAGCTGAGAATCCGCCTTAGGCAGAATCGTAGTCATCAGTGAACTTTTTAAATGTGAAGCATTTCTCAGTCAACTTCGGTGCCTTTGAGCGTATATCTATCTATCTATCTATCTATCTATCTATCTATCTATCTATCTATCTATCTATCTATCTATCTATCTATCTATCTATCTATCTATCTATCTATATCTATCTATCTATCTAGCCGCTTACGTTTGGGTGCTGTCGTGCTTACCCCCTTAACTTGGCGTGATCCAATTTTAGCATGGGAGGGTAAGATGGTTTGACGAATATGACGCACTGGTCAAGGCAAGATTAATGTCACAATCCCCTCGCGTACGTCGTCAAACACTTCCTGCCGGACAGTGGCACATACTCATCGGCGGGTATGTGCCGCTGGTACGCGGGTATGAGCCACAGGTAATTGACTCTTGGTATGTGCCACAGGTAATTGACTCTTGGTATCTACCCAGAAACGACGAGAAGGCACATGCGCAATTTTAATGCGCGAGCGTTAAGCAATACCCGACATCGGTAGCGTCGATCCAACGGAGGCATAGAATAAATGTCACTGTTTAGAAAAATCTGGCATAGGCAGCGTTGGCCTCCCGACGAATGCAAATAATGAAATTCAGGGTCCCAGCAGGAATCGAATCTAAGCATTCTGCATGGCAGCCAAGTATTCTACCACACAGCTACGCCAGGTCTCGTAACTACTTTTCAAATAGACACAAATCTTCGTGAAACGTAAATAATTCTTGCAGTTCTACGTACCCAATTTTATAAACATTACATATGTGCTCCTTTGATACAGCCGTCACGTCGGGTTAACGTCAATCGTGGTTATAGTTGCATGTGCTGAAGTTGATTTATGTAGCAGTGTCCAGGGCCAGCATCTTCGCGTGCATGAGCGGTTCGTATCTTCATCTGGTGTAGCTAACACGCACGTTCCAGTTGACATTGTTGCGAAAGTGTAAACAACTGGTTACATAAACATCTGCAACTCTTCAACATACATCTGTGCATGCAACATTTGTACATATATTTAGCGTCATTTCATGACGTGTCGCTCAATAACAAAAATTGTAACACTGTCACCTTCCCTCCGCATGCTTCGCATAACATCGACTACCAAGTATGTGGGATCTGCCGAATTTTTAATTTCTAAGCGCTTGAACTATGTTTGTGGTGCGCGTGGATACTTAACGCTTTACGAACTTGTCTAATCTAACCTAACCCAACGCAATCGAAAGGCCGGCGAGGCGATTACTCGCCCCGTTGTTTACAGCAAGCGAACGCGAAGTTATTCGTGCTATGTGGAAGCGACATTTTACCACTAACTCGCCATTGTGGCTAGCGCAAAATCGTTCTCGGGCGAGCCCCGTAAAGCATTTGTTTTTGTTTTAGATGAAAGAAATCAGACAGCAAAAAAAAACGTCGAGGTTTTGTTTTCACAGGCGCGTTCACGGAAGCGGTCGCCAATCTATTATGATTTTACAAAAAAATGTTTCACGCCGCCGCTTCTCGCCAGTTACGAAACTATACGGCGCACAATGGAAACAGATGGTTCCAGAACAAACTTCGTACACCAAGAGAACGTTTTTTTCTAGGCTTATAAAACAAGGCTTAGGAGGTTTTCTGTCGCAATCTTCGACGCCTAGTTATTTGCGATGCAGCCGCCGGCGGCGGATTGTGCATGTGTACTTCGAGAAACCTTATTTTTTCCAGCTGCTACGCCATCAGCTGTAGGTTAGTGCTGATTTGAATTGCCAAGAACTTCAGCTGGCTGCTCTATTTGTTGGGTATAGTTAATGCCGTCAGCATGGCAAAGACATTGTACAACACATGCAGCTGCTCAACGCACCTTCTCAAGGCTTACTCACGGTACACTTTAGTGATGTTGAATTCACAATAAACTTCACTATATAGTTTTTTGCTTGCACGTCATGTTTATTTTAATATTTTTTTTTTCTGGTATGAAAATGCTTTCTTGGCAAAAGCCCGTTGCAGCTGCTTGGGTCTGAGAACTATACAGTGGCTTTTTTTTTTCGACTTGAGGTCTGTTTATATAAATCATAGCATATCATGCTGTAGTGCAAGCCAATGCAAACAAACCTGATGTTGAGGCTGCCCTTGTTCTCATATCAGCTTTATTCGCTGAAGGAAAACTTGTGAGAGAACAAAATAGTAATAGGACCAAAGATAAAAAGGCTGGAAATCTGGCAACCTTCTATTGTATACCACACGCCATGACGCTTTAGATCTGGGGTCTCAAGCTCCACTTGACTAGCACGCCACAGTCAAAAAATGTTAGTCTCTGGCGTGTATCGCGATCGACTGTGAAGACGGTTGGAGCAGGAAGTATATTCAACAATGTGTAAGCCTACATCACCGTTTCAAAAAAGGACATTCCCATACTTTGTGTTTGGATCATTCCTGAAAGAACTTTGACGTCTGGTTTCAAGAAACCCATCGGTATACTTCAGAATCACCTATATAGCGATGGCAGTTCTCAAATGCAGAGCTTTTGTGCTACGGTGATTTTCAACATATCAGGATACCATGAGGGTCTTCGCGAGGGGAAAAACAATACTGCGAGACAAGTCGTGTCTGTGTAATTCACTAAGACACTTACTTAAAAATTATATGCCACGAAGACAGTTATTCGCGGCCTGGGCCGCTAGCGAAAGGTTCGCGGGCAATGTGCCTCACGCCCCTGCGATAGAACGACCATCTTATCGGGGCGCATTTTGATGGGTATACGTCGCTGATCTGCATTTCGCGTTTGATAATGCAGGTACGATCTGATGAACTATAGTTCGTCAGAACTGGGTGAGCACCATAAGGACTACGTGCTAGTTGGTTCGACAGTGAACGTAGAGCTCACCATGACCGGAGACGTGCAGTGGCACCTGGCAGAACGCATGGCACCATCCGTCTCCATATGCTCGCTGCCCTGCGATAAGGGAAACGTGAAGGTACAGTCAACCACAAAAGCTTGCAGACCACGCAAGTGAGTGCAACGCCGCCTAGTGGGGCGCCATCTACCATCGACCGCAGTGCTAGACCGTAAATGGCTCTTCTTGTTCACTGACCTTTGAGTTTTCTACTCACACGCAGCACATTGTTTGTTCACACTTTTCACGCGGAGCACGTATCTGCAGTATAGCCGTCATACTTCTACATTCATTGCAGGATCAACTATATCGCGGCTTGCCTAGAACGGCGTTTCATTGGCTAGGTATCGCTGTGACAATGATTTGCGACAGATAACACTCAGGCTCACAAACTGATCTCGAGGCAGAATCACGTTGACGCTGATTCCAAAAAGCACGACGCCTTGAAAAGTGAACAGTGAGAACTATTTGCACCCAGTCAGAAAACAGACAGGCCATAGATTAAGAGAGGGATGCCCCTCGGGCGTCGCAGCGCCGTTGAGTGCCGCTGACGTCGGAGAAGGGTTCAATCGCGTGGTCCGTAAACTTTTGTGGTTGACTTTCCGTCGCACCATCCCAAAAATTGGGAGCCTTTTTTGTTGCTGCCTTTACACTGTCGGTTGTTGCGCTTTCAAATGTGTCGCACATTGCTCAGGCTGACCGATTGATTGATTGATATGTGGGGGTTAACGTCCCAAAACCACCATAGGATTATGAGAGACGCCGTAGTGTAGGGCTCCGGAAATTTCGACCATCTGGGTTTCTTTAACGTCCACCCAAATCTGAGCACATGGGCCTACAACATTTCCGCCTCCATAGGAAATGCAGCCGCCGCAGCCGGGATTCGAACCCACGACCTGCGGGTCAGTAGCCGAGTACCTTAGCCACAAGACCACCGCGGCGGAGCCTCAGGCTGACCAATGCCACCTAGAAAAATATTAGGGGTGAAGCTCCTAAAAGCATGTGTCTGTTCATCCCGTGTATGTATGTACGTGACCACCTATAGTTACACTTTTGCTAACTGCCCACTACTTCGTCGTTGCAAACATCCCACTACGCCCCCTCACCGATCCACCACTTCACCGACCATAAATCAAATACTGTTGAGAAGTAGCCAATATGAAATGCAAGATGGTCGTGTACTTGTCTGCAGGTGCACGTTAAAAAAACAGATTGTCCCATTGTGTTCATCGCTTGATTGTACGTCACCGATTACAGTTTCACCTTTGCAAACTGCCCACTACTTTGTCCTTGAAACATCCCGCTGCCCCCCATCACTGATTCACCACATCACCGACCGTAAAGCTGTTATAATGAAGGTGGAAAGGAAACGACGCATAGAACTTATTCGTAAGTGGTGGCTATGTCACTTCCGTTTGAACCCAAGGATTTTGTGTGACCATAAAGCATTTTACCAGAGAGCTACCCCACGTCTCGGAACTACGTTTCGAATGGACGCTAACCTTCGTGAAACGTCAATAGTGATTGCAGTGCTGCCTACCCAATGTTATAAGCATTACATATGTACTCTTTTGATACAGCCGTCACGTCGGGTTAACGTCAATTGTGGTTAGGTGCCATGCGATGAAGTTAATTTAGGTAGCAGTGTCCAGGGCCAGCATTTTTGCGAGCATAATTGCTTCATACCAGCTTCTGGTGTTGTTAATGCGCACGTTCCAGTTGACATCGTTGTGCAAGTGAAAACAACTGGATATATAAACATCTGATTGATTGATTTGTGGGGTTTAACGTCCCAAAATCACCATATGATTATGAGAGACGCCGTAGTGAAGGGCTCCGGAAATTTTGACCACCTGGTGTTCTTTAACGTGCACCCAAATCTGAGCACACGGGCCTACAACATTTCCGCCTCTATCGGAAATGCAGCCGCCGCAGCCGGGATTTGAACCCGCGACCTGCGGGTCAGCAGCCGAGTACCTTAGCCACTAGACCACCGCGGCGGGGCGATATATAAACATCTGCTTCTCTTCAACATATATCCGTGCGTGCAACACTCGTACACATATTTAGCGTCATTTTATGACGTGTCACTCAATAAAAAAAATTCAACACGGTCACCTTCCCTCCACATGCTTTGCATAACGTTGATTCACGTGGGATCTGTCGAATTTTTTCTCAACAATGCAAGTAAACGGAGGTAATGCTAGAAGTCAACGGTGTTAATCGTCAATAGCAAAATGTTTATTATCTCTGAAGAAAAAATGCCTGCTCTGAAAATGTACTGCCATGCGCGTTCATTATTTTAATGCCAAAGCTTACGGTACCAAGTCACCAGAACACAAGACCCCTTTATTTTAGAGCAAACGCCGAACTTGGTGGAGTTGGTGCCATTGGAACGGCTTCAAAATATGTAGTACGGGCACACGTACCTTCAGGTCACGAAGAAAATGGATTTCAACGTCAGCTAGATGAACGGCTCGCTTCCGTTTTGTCCTTCGGTTGTCCTTAGAAAACGAGAACACTCGCAACTTCGGTCTACTTGTGACCAAAATTCGCCACGCAGTATCACCCAACCATTCGGACTTGCAGCCTAATGTATACATTGCAGTTATCCAGTGCAAAACGCGCATCACATATCCGCGCTGCAGTTCACGGACAAAGAAAAACACGGTCTTCTTGTGTTGCCAACAAGGACACCAGAACGCAACAAAAACGTTCGTCAGGCTTAGTATTCCATGCCTGTCAATCGACGAAAGCAAGCGTATAGTCATGTTCATGCAGCGAAACACGGCAGTCTAAACTGAGTGACGTCAGAGCCCACGGCAGAAAGAGTGTGCAGACCTGAAATTCTCTAGGTGGCATTGGGCTGACTCAGTGATAGAGACATCCAGAGACTCAGATCAAATCCCGATAAAAACGTAAAAAAAGGAGTTGTTGAAAACGGCGCTATATTCAGCCTTCAAACACGGGCACAGGTTAGTCAACAAACTCATTGCTTAATGACGGGTACAGGTAAACGTAACGGCAGGGATAGCTGGCTCTTCCACAAGTGCTGTCAGTTGTTAATATTAAACGGCTGTCCAGAACTGGTCGTTTTGAAACGAAGCAGTTTTTTAGAGTACTAAAGCTTTGTGCCTTTTGCGCGTAATCGCCAGCCTGAAGCGCTTATCAATGTCCGCTCTTGAGCGTGCAAATCGCCATTAATGGCCTCGTTAACCCAAGTTTCAAGCGGCACTTGAAAGATGGTGCACCGATGGCAGAGGCCCGATGGAGACACTATAAACTGTCATTGTGAGTCTGCTGCTAATTACGCTTTTTTGGTATTTCCTATCAGCTCTATTTTTTTATAGTTTCGCTGGTCTTTCTAGTTTCGCTGACTTTAGGTGCCGCATGCAATAACAGCATTCGTTCTTTACAGCCCCTTTCAACAAATTCAGAAAAGAATTGTTTATCCGTAAAAGTCCGTCTTTCTTCTGCAGAGAATCTTTCCAATGCTGACTTTAACATGACAGTATTTTCTTTGGTGTTGCTTTCCAATACCCTGTTTTATAGTGGCGGCCTCCGGGCTCGACCCTTCGTTGTTAGAGTAATGATGTCATATAGGGACACCAATGTGTGACACCGCATTTCATGATACGTTCTAATAAGAAAACACATAGCGCACCCAAGAAGAAAATAGAAACAAAGGACGGGGCCTGGAATCAGTATCTGGGGTCCTCTCGCTGAAATAAACACCAGCGTTTGGACGCTCTGCTCTGATCTCTTGAGAAGCATTGTCCTTGAAGCCTGGCTCTTAATACAAGGAAAACCTCACTGCTGTAACTTAAGCTACCCTGGCCGAGGTTGAGCATTATCGTGAAACTTATGCTGAGAGTGCTGTGCATGCGCGAGAAAAAATGACGTCACAAGGCACACATCTAGAATGCCAGAGAAGGCCTGGAAGCTCCTGGAGTGATGTGTCACTAGTGAGCTGGTGGTTGACTCGCGTCAGCTCACTTGCTAGTCTGTTCATTCGTCCATTCGTCCTTCCTTCTGTATTAGCGCCTGCCCAGTTCGTCTGTCCTTCCTTCGCTTGGAAGGAAGGACAGACGCTTTATTTTTTTCTCGCTTCCTCTTTTCTTCTTCAAAATTACTTTTTACAGTAGTTCTATTTATTTATTTTTTTAATTTGGTAGCCTGGAATACTTTGGCGCAGCAGGCCAGGCATCTTTTATTCTCTTAAGATTAACACTCGTCCACACAAACCTTCTTGTTCATTCGTCCATCCGTCCAGCAGTAAGCATGATAACCTAACCCTTGACAGCCATGAAAGCTAATCAGCTGAACCTTAGCTCACGCTACGTATATCCTGGCGTAGCCGAGCTATGCCAGTGCTAATGTTTTACGTTGGTGCCGAATCCCGGGAAGTCATAATGACGTCATGTTGACGTCACAACTAGTCAATCTTTTGTCACTATGAAGCTCCTTCGAGATGGACTTACCACCAATATTAATTGGTCCATATAAATAGCACGCCTTTCATAATGTGTGGTAGCCCAATGAATACACAAGATATGGGTGATAGCCGAATGTTAAAAAGCATCGCACCACGCAGCAAGTGGTCACCGGTGTGAATTGCCTCATTCACTCAATCGCGACAATTTTCTTTCTTACTCTCATATACTTCAAATTTTCACTCATTTAACTAGCTTTCTGAACTTTCTAAAATTTTGATCGCAACACCACAAAATACTGCCGATAAATGACATACAATTAACGTGAGATTCTCCACCCTAACTCAGTGCATCATTGTTTGGTCAGCATATGTAATCTCCATATGACCTTCATGCTGAAGCGTATTATGATAAAATATTTATCTCCGAACACTCCGATCATGTGCTTGACTCGTGAAGCTGCAACGTGTTGTCCCGGTGATTATTAGTGGCTGGAATGTGTCAACGTGGCTTTCATAGTAGCTTCTGATTTCTGTCTCACTGTTTTAGATGCGGAGCATCTTATACTCGCGCCTTGTAGTGCGCCGTCCGCGCCGTCCGCGCCGTCCGCGCCGTCCGCACCGCTTCTCGAACATTCGACAGCTGACGCGCGCGCATGCGCCGTCGCGCCGTCGCCCACTCTTCCACCATCTGTGCATCCCTTCCTCCTCTACACACCGCGCGCGCTTCACTCCTCCACCATCTGTGCACCCTTCCTCCTCTACACACCGCGTTCGACATCTACAATTCTCCTGATTCTCCAGTGGACGCGCATGTGGCGTCGCGCTTCGAGAACATTCAACAGCTGACAGTGCATGCGCCGTCGTGCTGTATATATACTCAAGGTCGGCGCTCGCTCGCTCAGTTGCCGCTCGTCGGTTGGTTTGTACGGCGCGTCGACGTCCAAGGTCGCGGTGAAATGAATTCCAACGAATCCACAAACACAATGATCGACGTCCCTTCGACCAGCGCCGCCCTTTCGCATACGTGTGTACGTGTTCACTCATTTAACACCCCCTCCTACAACCACGTTAACCAATTTAGCCATCGACCCAAGTAAGTCGCAATTTAACACCCCATTTCACAACCACGTTAACCAATTTAGCCATCGACCCAAGTAAGTCGCACTTTAACACCCCGTTAACCAATTATATGGTCCGCATCCTCCTCAGTGTTCCCCCGAGGGAAGCTGCGGGCAATTTTTTTATTAGATGAAAGCCTCCAATTTCGCGTTTGCTGACATTAGCTTAAAGGCTGTCAACAACAGATAAAGTGTACTTGATTTGTAGCATTCTATGCTGTGATGGCTGCCCTCCTTAGCCGTTTATTTTTAATAAGCCTGACGAGAGAGTAGACAGAGCTTGTAGACGCTTGGAAGTGAAGTATTTCTATTTTATCGTTGCTGGAAGCTCACAAACCGCCACACTTATGCCCTGTTTTTCGACTCGGCTACATCATGTGTAAGGCTCAAGAGAAAGCTTTTAGCTTTCCCATAGTAGAGTACCGAGTACTCCAAATCGTTAAACAGTTTTTTTCTAAACACACATCCTCTTCTGATTTTCACTGTTTGTCAGAATAAATTTCTCCAAATATCATCGGTATTGATTGCCACTCGTGTCGTTACTACGTTCGTGGCAGCTTCTTGCTCTCTCATAGTAAAATACTAACACTCTAAATCGTTAAACACTTTTTTATAAACACACGTCATTCTGTGTTTTGTATCTTTGTTACAAAACTGGGTCTTGATATTCTTGCACAGGTATGTCTCGAACGCAAAAGCTATCATGTTATGTTGAATTGTTATTTACTTCAGCTGTCTATGATATAAAAAAAAAATTTCTAAACACATCTAGTCATCTTTCAGCTAAGTTGGAAAAAAAACAACGGTACTGAGAAATGAAGCGTTTTGGCATTGTAAGCGGCATGGCAATGACATTCAGTTCGCATGCGTAAAGAGCATGTAATGCTGCTTTTGAATCCAAACTCGTTTGTTAGGGCATAGTTGTGCAAGCTTATCTTCATAAGCCAGATTGTGTGGTCCTGCATGCATGCACACAAGCCCTTCCACATCTTTCGGAAGTGGAGCACGCGAAATGAGGTTCTAAATACAAGAATTGAAATAAAACACATCGGAAAACGAGCAGCCGAGCCAACAAAAATACCGCTTTTTATACAGTAAAGCCAAAAACGCTGCCGCTGCCGCAAATTTGCTGCCTCTCGCGGAGATCTTTATTATTTTTTTATACTTTTCTATATATTCCTGAACAACGTCACCAGCAGCTCACACCACGACGCTACTAAACTATACATGCCTACATCGTATCGCGGTTTCGGTGCTCGGCATAAAGTTTCATACAATAATACCTTGAGAGGAATCTGGCGCTGCGATCGCGTACCCTCATGGAAATTATGGGAAGTACAGGCTTCGGATTGGATTGCTTTAGCTAGCAAACTGTCTACGGATCTTTTTCTGCAGCTTTAGTTTTGTTCTTCGTGCGGGGAGGGTAGTGGAGCGGGTTACAAGCCTAACGCTGCAAAAGCATACCAAGTACCTCAAACAGCTTACTCCAGTGTCTTCTTGTAGCTCAGTTCCCAAATCCAACGGCGTAAATGAAGGCAAACACACTGTGTCATAGTCATTTAATACATTGTACTTGGTTTTGACACACAACTACACCACCCGCGTTGAGCTTCAGGCTCCATTACAGATGATATCAGCGTCTGTACTGTGTATATAGGACCTCAATACTTATTTGTTCGCCTCTATTCATATCTCTGTTCGCATTGCGTTCCGCTTGCAGCATGTGCCAGTTGCAGCTGCAGCGCTGTCAAACTCGGGCGGCTGCTACGTGCCCTGTCTTCTGTTCGCGCCCAAAAACGCGGACGTCCCCTCTCGTGTATCAACTCCTCCTACTCTTCCTCTTGTCCTTCCTCCGTGTTCTGTAGCTTACTGCACGACGTCGATTCATGCCGAAGCTAAATGGTTCCTTACGGAGGAACTGCATTAGCGTGGCCGGTGTTGCCGTCATGTTTTTTTTTCTTTGGCGTGTTGTGTATCGGAGAAAATGGCGCATAATTAATGGTCTCGATTTCTCGGCGCCATTGTGTAATTTTGGTTCCGCAGCATGACCGATCTCGCTGGAAACCTTGCTTTAAGCCGACATCCCTTCGTGTGCGAATTCCCTAGTTTTACCAAATGAGCGAAGTATGTCATATAATGAACTTAGCTTTCTATTGTCGGTTGTTATATATGTGAAGGTGGAGTGGGCGCGTACAACACAAAGAAGGTAAAAGAAATACAGGGATGTTAAAACCCACGTCAGTGGGCACAAAGTGAAAGGTTCATATTCCCCACCCCCTTCTTTTTCTACTTTACGTGTGTATACAGTAAAAGGTCGTTAGTTCGACCTTTGTTGATTCTAAAATTGGGATGATCCAGACGTGTTCTCCGGTGTTGGAGTCCATATGCATGAATTAGTCAAATTTAGCCGCAACCAGGTTCGTTCGGGTGGTCCCCACAGTGTGCCGAGCACGAAGCGCCGCAGATTTGTTGCGCTGTGCAAGAAAAAATTAACATGGCAGTTCCAGGGAATCAAATGATAGGGGGCTCTTCACATCGCTATCTTCATTAATCAGGGACCACTGTTTTATCCACACGCGGATCTGGCACTGTGTAACTTCATTCTCGACGCCATGCGCACGTGATATATCGGAGAATTTCCACGTTGATGTATTTATATTGATTGATTGGTTGATTGATTGATTGATGTCCCAAAATCACCATTTGATTAAATATCTCCTCACATCACGTCAATAACAAAAGTAGATTTTTTATAGTACGGAATTCGGAGTCATATCGAATACTTATTTTATTTCTAAAAAAACGCTGACAGCTATTTTATTACCATGAAGTGCTTAGTTGACTAACTGCCAGCTGCGGTTATTTGTGATGAAACCATGTTGTCCGGGGCAGATTATGTCTTTTGAGCTTAGAAGTTGGCACAGAACGGGCCTAATTAAATTTTCAAAATGCGCGTTCACAATTCTGAGCACCAATAAGGGATGGTAGCTGCTCGGGTTTTCTCTTGATTTGCATATAGGTACCACTTTCGCAATCTTTAGTACGTCTGGGTAATTGTCCATTAAATTTCCAGGTAGGCATTGATCATGTGGAAAAGAGGCCATGAAAGAAACTGTAAAGTTTTCTTCAGTACTTTTGTTGATTGAACGATATGTGGGGTTTAACGTCCCAAAACCACCATATGATTATGAGAGACGCCGCATTGGAGGGCTCTAGAAATTCCGACCACCTGAGATTTTTTAACGTGTACCCAAGTTTGAGCACACGGGCCTACAACATTTCCGCCTCCATCGCAAATGCTGCCGCCGCAGCCGAGATTCGATCTCGCAATCGGCGGGTCAGCAGCTGAGTACCTTAGCCACTATAGACCTCCACGGTGAGGCTTCAGAACTTTTGTAGTAACGTCATCATTGCCAATGGCTTTATTGTACGGGAATTTTCGAATTACTGACCTACTTTTCTCAGCTGTTACGTTTGCAAGCTGGAAGTCTTCATCGAATATTTTCTTTTGACAAGAATGTACAGGATCTCTTTGAGACTGAGCAGAACAGTTGTTGCCAAACTTGGTAAAAAAATATTGAAGTAACGGTATTTGTATGAGAGTTATGTGTAGAAGCGTGCTTTTAAATGCGAAGCATTTCTTAGCGAACTTCGGCGACATTGAGCGTACCTATCCATTTATCTAGCCGCCTACGACTTTTAGCTTTCTTGGCCGTTTCGATAATGGTATCAATACCAAGCTTGGTATGACATAACTTGACTGTATGAAAAACATATTTTACTAGTAATTAACATGAAAATGCAGGACCATGAAATATAAACATGCAAATGTAACATGCAGGACCATGAAATGTAAATCATGTCATGAATGCCATGATTTATCTTACATGGTCCTGCAGCTCTTGCGGTGGTTTCGTTCACGTGGCATGTTTCGAAACTGGCATGGTATGGCATGATTGCATGGCGAACAGCAGGGACAGACCCTCATATGAAACTCATGACATGCGTGTTATGTAACAACATGACTACATGCCACGCTCCCGATGCACTCGGGGAAGTTTTGCTAGCGTCACATATACCAAATTTGGTATTACAATACGTGAATGGATGACGTATGTATGTGATTGGTGCAAAGGATGACAATCATAAGATGCGTGTCATGTACGAACATGACTACATGCCACACCGATGATGCGCTAGCAGCCATCTCGCTAGCTCCACATATGCCAAATTTGGTATTACGTGACGCCAATGAATGACGAAGGTAGGTGACTGGTGCAAACATAATAATCATGAGATGTGTGTCATGTGAGAACATGACTACATGTCACAGTCAGGGTGACAATGCATTTCGACGGGACGCGGTGCGCGTGCTCGCCGGCGTTTATTTAGTGGCGTCACGCCGGCGTTGCCACGCCAGGCGCCGATCCTGCCATATACTCGGAGGCGCGCGCCGCGCTGCAATGCTTTGAGGCATGCACGTTTCAGCGCGTCCAGCGTCCCTCCGTCATGAAAAGAGGGAGACGCAATGTTGTCTGGGCAACGCATCGGCGTAAAACGCAGCATGTAGCATTTCGTGCTGGTTGCCTTCGGGCCGCGCCGACGGACGCTGGTCGTGCCTGGCGTCAGATTATAGAGTGCTCGCGTTTTGCTAACCTAGCGTTGCTGTTCTCTGCGTGCGCGCGCGTCAACGCTACATAGGAGTATACCGGGGCCTTCAGGATGCACTCGTGGCCGTTTTAATAGCTCCACATATAACAAATTTCGTGTTACATGACGTCAACGGATGACGAAATATATGACTGGTGCAAACGTGATAATGCTGACTTGCGTGTTATGTAAGAACATGACAACATACCACGCTCATAGCATGCTCACGGCCATTTCGCTACCTCCACATATACTAAGTTTTGTATCACGTGATGTGAATAGATGACGAAGGTAAATGACACATCCAAACATGATAATCATGACACGGAAGTCATGTACGGGCATCATTTATCTCCACCTCGTAACGTTGTGCTGATTTTAAAGTGACATATCCACATTTCTCTCTCGTGGTTCGCATATCATCGATTCTCGCTGTTCATGGGATCTGCCAATTTTTTCTATCTAGAAACGCTGGCTTTTGCACGCGCATTTTCTTAAATTCGTGCACTTTGTTCCATACCTGCTTCGTATCGCCAACGATACGAGCCCTGTATTACCATTCCATGGCTTTCCTGCAACTGCTGTTGTAGAAAACAAATACTGTTGCAATGGGCAGGAAATGCGTATTCTTTTGTCCAACACTCACCTTACGCGATGACTTTTGTGCCCTTGAGAAAATGAAAACGTGCGTGTAAATAAATGGCATCACGAATTACAAAAACCTAATTGCTTTAAAAAAGAAATGCCGAGAATTGCTGTATATTGCGCGAAAGCGTTCAGAAAACAATACAAGAGGTTACGTTTGTAGTACGCATAAAATTCGAAGAATTCTTTAAATTGTAATTCATATACGCTCGTTGGTGAAATGGTGCGTCATTTTTATCAAACACTTCTTTGGTCAACATGCTTCCTTTCCTTCGTCTCTGATAATCTAAACGCCATTACAAAAAAGAAAAAAAGAAAACATGCTGCCATCGCTATATTTGTCTTGCTCGAACAGCTAACAGCTGAAATAAAAAGAGAAGCGTGCGACAGCGCGAAAACACTACGCGGTGAACCGCACCTAATTTAATATGTATCCAAATCTCGAAACCACAACTCCTGAATGCTGAGCTGGTGTCTCAGGAACCGAGGCATGATCCAGTTTGCATGGAACGCCTGTGAAACTGGGAACTTACTTTCTGCCTTGTCCTATTTAAATTCATTACGCCATCTGTGTCGTAAAGGTGGTTTCAAACGAATAGTCATACTGAAACCGAGAAAGAGCGAATGAATTGTTGTCTCTCAGATGGTCGAGCCAATTTGCATTGCAATGAGATAAGGAATCCTTTCGAGTTCAGGGGAAGCAGGGTTATTCTTTTGTATGAGCTGTAGAGCTTCCTGTAACACTGATTGACTGCTTGATTGAAACGCTCGTAGATGGTGCGCGTGCGGGTGCATTTCTGCATTGAATCAAGGAGAAAAACTTACCACAATACTCCACGTTTGTTTTATTGAGAGTAAACTGCTTATCGCATTAGTTCTAGAATCTGATATGTGTAGGCTGCTCTATATAGGAGGATTAGGAACTTAAATTAAAGTAACATTTATCTTTCATTCATTTAGCTGTGTGTTCATGCGCTTATATAATGGCCCAGTAATATTTTCTCACTCTTTTTTTCTGCCATACAATTATGAATGCTGCGAAGAATGTCTGCGTCTTTCGCCCATTTTCACCAATAGCCCGTCTCAGTGGTGCAGTGGCAATGGTGCTTCGCTGCTGAATTGCAGGCCGCGGGTTCGATTCCAAGCATGGAAGACGTAGTTTTGGAGATGAAATGCTAAGAGTCCGACTTCTGTGTAAAGTCTGTTTACGTTGAATAACACCAAAAGGTCTTAACTTCCGGAGCCTACTAGTATACGGTCTGCGTCCTAATCAATTCGGGGCGTTCACAAGTAGCCACTAAATGTTCAGATGTTATTATCATTAAAAAATATTCAAATGTTTTTTTCTTTTCTTTATCCGTGAATTAAAAGAGCTTTCAGAGAGGACAACCTGACTTTTGGCTCAATGAACCACCATCAATATTTGATCAGTTAAGCGCCAGTCGTAGAGAAAAATCAAGTCGTTCTCTGTTATTCGAATTAGGCCCCATAAATTCCAGAACTATTCGCCCTTTTTTCATCTTTCCTGTTGGTCGCAATAGAAACACTATAAGAATATACAAGAGCCACTGCGTTTTAAACAACCACAAGAACACTCCCAGTTCTTACTCAAGAACCAACCAACCATAAAAATGATACGAAAGTACAGCATGATTTGCGTCAAGTCGAAGCTGATAAAGGGAATGTCAGAATAGAATGGAATGAAAAAAACTTTATTTGTAATGTCAGAACGAATGAAAACCGATTTTACGATATTCGGGGACGTCGTCATTCGGTAAAAAGCTCCGCCTAAATCAAGCTTAATGCTGCTCACTTACTTCGTTTTTTTTATATTTTGTTACCAGTTTAATTCTGAATGTTTTCTATTTCTGACCAGTCGCTTGCCTTAACTTCGCTAGGCCCCAGACGTCGTGGAAAGCCAGAAGATTTCTGTTTTTTTTCCCGCACCCACTTAATATTGCTTTTAATATTCTTTGTAATATGTGGGACAGAATCTTTTACAAAGCCATTTCTCGCTTACGCAAGAATAGGAAACTTTGAGACCAGTGCTAGGCCTAGAAAATTGAAAAAAAAAACAACTAATCAGTCAGATATGCGGCCGCAGTACGGGCACGGTACAAGTTTGTCAATTTTATTTTTTGCTGCCCACTGCAACATGTGAAAAGATATTCCGACCCACATAAGAAAACCCAGTGGTGTACACCACCAATCGTTCAGAATATATATTAAGCGGGGAAACGCCCACCGCCTACGGGATATCGCCTCACCGGGGTGTCAAGCACAGCGGTCAAGCATTTCCGTTCATCACCTCTCACCTTGAACAGGAAAAAACCAAAGAGGCAAGTCTCCTCAATTTATGTTATGTTGAACTGTAGAGAAAAGAAGCAGTTCTTTAGCCGGTTTCAAATAGAGTGCCGTTATCTGTAGACTGTTTTACGGGTGGGTTTCACTGTCGCCTTGTTCAGCTGTCAACTTTGATGTTTTGTATCCTTATCAACTAATCGAACGGTGTTACCTACGCGCATACGCATAGGAATTCTTGGGTTGGTGCATTTTATGGGCTTATCAACTAACGTCGCATTATACAAAAACAATGAACGTTGATTTTACAGCCAAAGATGGTGGTGCTCGTACGTCTCAGGCAAAACAGGTGCCCATACGCTTCAGGCAGGCACTTGCCAGATGCTCTTCAAGGAGCCAAAGAACCAAAGAATTGGTTGGTTGGTGGGTTGTTCCTGAGAGTCCTGGTGCAACCCATCACGGGGGATCGGCCTTGAAACGGACGGTGCCTCATTTGTGAGATGGAATTGTTTTACCAGACAGATTATTTAGATAAGGATGTTTAAACAAAGAACCAATTGGTAAATATTAGATTAAAAATAAAATAGAGGTAATACAAAACAGCGAACAAGCCAATATGGTTCGAAATAAAGTGAATTTATGCCTCAGCTTAACATTCCATTCGTTTTGTTACCTTTAGAAAATCGCATACAGCCTCGCAAACGTTCCTATGGCTAAATACCTTTTCATTTGCTCCAAAGAAAAGGACCACCGGAAGAGATAAATTTAGAGCCAACCTACGGAGAGGTTCTTTAAAAGCCTCTTCCATTGGTTTGTATATAACCTGCATGTTAAGAGCAAATGGTGAAGGGATTGACTCTCATTGCTGTGGAGGCATAGGGGACACTATCGAGGAGTCAAAGCACGTTCACCATAGTCTTCGTTGTGTTCGTCCATGTGCGCAACAATAGTACATAACTCACTACTAGAACACCCCAGCAGTAATGCTCTCCCCATTTCCATGTGGGGTGCGCAGTGGTACGCCCGCTCACGTGATAAAACAGCGTCACAAACTGTGCAACAGCGGATCAGCTCCCGTCCTTGCTAGGCAAGACTTCAACGGTACATAGGAAAGTTCAGTATAATCTCAGGCTCGCTAAATTCAAAGCTGAGACGAAAGTGCAACGTGAGTATTGTCGCTTGCACGGCGAAGCAGCGCCACGTATATTTGGTGAAGTTTTGGCTGTTATGCATTGTTTCGTGCATTTTCTGTGACTTGCAAAAAGAGGATCACCACTTCACAGGTGGACTGAGTGTGTGTGTTTTTTGTTTACCAGCAATTACATTTTCCGACAAATAAATTGTTCCCGGAAACGCATGTAAATTTCTGGTTGGTGAGAACTCTATTTGTAAAACGTCCGCGCTATTCTTTATCATTTTAAGGAACGAAATGAGTCTCATCGCATGTTTACGTATTTATTAAAGGTCAGGAAGTTCTCATTTTATTTAATATGGCATTGATGACGATGGTCCTAAGGCTGTGAAATATTAATATCTCTACTGACAAAACACAGACTCATCACGTGTTTACATATTTATTAAATTTCAGTACATTTTCATGTTAGTGAAATGGTCATTGATGACGATGGTTCTAAGGCTGTAAAATAATTAATAGCGACACTGACAAAGAACAGAGCACTTCATTAGGAAGCCCAACTGAGACAATCATGTTAGAGCCTAAATGCTACGTTTCGATGACATTGGGCACTTTTACGAAGCTGCCACTTGGAAGTAGAGTCGGGAATGGGTAAAGGACAAGAGTGCAGTGAAGCCACTGTTAGCTCCATGGGAACGACCCAAACTATTATGCAGCTTACACTATAGCTATTGTACTGCACGCTGCCTGCCCGACAAGTGGTGTTGCCGCATCATCGCGGAGCCTGTTAATTAGAGCAGTTCAGGCTTGAACGCTCGCTGTTCAAAGTTGTCGATGCGAGCGATCTCGCGTTGTCATCGTTGAAGCATCTCTAAGAGGAGTAAAGGGGAGACAGCAGTGGTTGTAGGTGTCGAAGAAACTCACTGGCTTGGCATCAGCTACGAGTGACGTCTACTCAAAGTGTCAGTCAGTGTAGAACAGGCTTACATATAGAAGCAGAGGCCCGATGAGCAAGTACATGGGAATTCACGAGGAGGCTAGATAAACTACGTCATAGAGAAGCTATAATAGTGACGTGCTCCCCAAGTTCAAGAGTGGTGAAAGGGGTCGCCAGAAGATTTTCGCATTTTGTAGTTGCCTCCATCTCTATTAGCTCGAGCAGCGCCTTCCTTTTTAGCAGAGAGAGAGAGGTGCATGGTAAATTGAAATGCCTTGCGTGATGAAAATAACTATATGTTCCGCAGTTTGCTTTCATATGAACTGATCCGCACTGAACTCAAGTAGTCAGCGATGAACGTAGCTTGAATACACGATGCACATTCTGACAACAGGGCACAGAATGCGATATGGACGTTTGTCAATCAATGAATGCAGAGGTGTGCTTCTGAACACTCCTTCAATATTTACAATGCGCATCTTTAGAAATAGACAGCCACCAAACAAACAGCATTGAGAGTGTCTCTGGTATTTTCAAATAAACTTTTGTTTCGCGTTTTTATGTTGGGCAGCGTGCGTTTTCTTCAACCATGGACGGACGAAATAATGGGAAAACAGGGTCATCAGATTACTTTGCCCTTTCTCTGGCGTGATTCTACCAACAGGAAGGGGCGAAGAAGTGAAGTCAGTGTGCGAAGGATAATATAACCCAATGAACGTACGTGTGCGATATGTATGGTAGCACCTTTTCAGCGGATACACGTGTTACCCACAGTTGATATTCGGTGAAGAAAAACCGTTTTTCCCGCAAATTTAAGATAAGATGGTAGCGGCGAGGCTCCGGAACGTCCCAAGAAGAATCGAGGGTGGTTTTAGAGGTGCGTAGCAGCTTTTCTTGCGGAATTCCTGATTTGATCGAAGTGGAGCCAGTGGCTGCTGTTGTTAGGCCTAACCGAAGTATGAGTCGTTAATCTCTCAAGTTGTAACTGATTTGAGTGGCTAAACCGTGCTCCTCGAAGTGCTCCGAAGCCTCATAAAACCATGCGAGGAAATTTAGATTATTACTCACTGTTTTGACGGGGATTTGAGGTCCGAAGGCTGAGCTGTTGTGGAACCGCTCAAGCAACCCGGGCCCCCTGGTGTAGCGAATCCGATTACGAGAAGGCGTTTGATTCAGTAGAAATATCAGCTGTCATGCAGACACTGCGGAATCAGGGCGTAGATGAAGTATATATAAACATTCTGGAAGAAATCTACAGGGGATAAACTGCTACCATAGTGCTTCATAAAGAAAGCAACAGAATACCAATCAAGAAGGGTGTAAGGCAGAGTGACACAATCTCCCCAATTCTATTTACCGCGTGCTTACAGGAGGTTTTCAGAAGCCTAGAAAGGGAACAGTTAAGGATAAGAGTTAATGGAGAATACCTTAGTAACCTGCGCTTCGCCGATGACATTGCATTGCTGAGTAACTCAGGGGAAGAACTGCAACTTATGATTACGGAGTTACACAAGGAAAGCAGAAAGTTGGGTCTTAAAATTAATATGCAGAAAACGAAAGTAATGTACAACAACCTCGGAAAGGAACAGCGCTTCGAGATAGGTAATAGTGCACTTGAAGTTGTAAAAGACTATGTCTACTTAGGGCAGGTAATAACTGCAGAGCCGAACCATGAGATTAAAGTAACTAGAAGAACAAGAATGAGGTGGAGCACATTTGGCAAGCACTCTCAAATTATGACAGGTAGATTGCCACTATCCCTTAAGAGGAAGGTATATAACAGTTGTATCTTGCCGGCACTTAGCTATGGAGCAGAAACCTGGAGACTCACAAAGAGGGTTCAACTTAAATTGAGAACGACGCAGCGAGCAATGGAAAGAAAAATGATAGGTGCAACCTTGAGAGACAAGAAGAGAGCGGAGTGGATTAGGGGACAAACGGGGGTTAAGGATATCATAGTTGAAATAAAGAAGAGGAAATGGACAAGGGCCGGGCATGTAGCGCGTAGACAGGATAACCGCTGGTCATTAAGAGTAACTAACTGGATCGCTAGAGAAGGAAAGCGGGTTAGGGGGAGACATAAGGTTAGGTGGGCAGATGAAATTAAGAAGTTTGCGGGTATAAATTGGCAGCAGCAAGCACAGGACCGGGTTAACTGGCGGAGAATAGGAGAGGCCTTTGTCCTGCAGTGGACGTAGCCAGGCTGATGATGACATTTTCAGCGTACTCACTTCGCTCAAGTTACATTGCGCATACACCTCTAAAGTTATTGCCGGGTACTAAAATAAATGACACAATAAAACCTTACTGTAACGCAGTAACAGCATATCTAGCTCGGAGTTTTTTTCTCAGTGGCAAAGATGTGTTTTAAACAAACACCTCCAAAGTAAATAGATAACTCTCAAACACTAACGCATTTATTTTGTTGCCCTATTACGTGGTGGGATGACCAGGGTTGTAGGTATAGTTCGAAGTATTCTTCCGAAGGTGATAGTATGGTGTCAAGATTATCTCCGCAGACGAAGCACTCTACGTGAGTACACATTTTCATAAATCAGCTGCCGCAAATAGACAATCTCAGCTTCCTTCCGTGCTCCCTAAACACTCAGTGATTACGCATTGGCCGGCACTATGCAAGGAGGCTGGCAATACGTGCTGGACGCGGGCAGGGTTCCTTGGTGGCTGGCTTGTGGGCCTCGCCCTCGCCGATGTTTATGCACGAGACAGCTCGGTTTAGATCACTTTCTCTTTATACATCAAGAACCCTTAGCTATGTTACCCTTAGCTGCTTCGAAGGCATTAAGCCCAGGGTTGTTGTTTGCTTTGGCTTTTAAGTGTGAATACACTTTATAAGCGACCCCAAACCATCCACCGCCGTCGGCGGCGTTCGCAGTCTTCTCTCTATATTTAAAAGAATGAGGACTTGGCGGGCCGCAGCGCGACGCTCTACCGAATAAGCCACGGACGCGACGCTGATATCGGTGTCAGTAACGCGCTTTATACCCCCTCCCCCTTCGCTCGCTCCTCCGCTCTCCTCGCTCGCTGCAGCTGCGCGCGCACCCCTCTCTCTAGCGCGCCCGCCTTCTCTCTCAGTCTCCTGTCGAGAGCGGGTCGTGAGGGGGAGTAAAGTTAAAATCCATTGGCATTCGCCAGTGAGTTAACGTAAACTCCCCCGTGTTATCAAATTGCGATTCCCAGGAACCATTACACCATAAAGGTACCATAGTGTGATTAATAAATATAATAGTGCGAATTAATAAATACCCCTCATAGCATCACCCCGTGTATTCGCACTTAACCATGTTCACCCTCGGGGAAATGCTTGGAAGTTTTTTTACGCCATTCGCCCATAGCATTGCGATAGCGTCCGCTTAGTGCACAGAGTTAGACGCTACGGCCGTTAAATGGGCGCCGACCAATGTTTACGATGGAAGTTAGGGAAGTGGAATGCCGATTGGATGTCGTCGTATGTTCGATAACATCGGCCTTCTTCTGTACCGCCCTAGCCGAATGTTTGGCTACCGACGGCTGTCTCAATGATCTTGATCAGACGCTTTATGATCCTCGTTTGATTTCTCTGGTGCCTCCGCCCCAATGTTATGGCGCCCTGATTTTCCTCTCACCCTCCTCTCACCGTATGTATTTGCTTCTGGAGAAGGCGCAGCACTTTCGCTACCTTTTGGCTACTTATACTTCTACCTTGTTTTACTCTGCTTGTGGGCGTTTCCTGCAGCTTTCTCTCTTCATTGACATGGTGTTTTTGATGACGCAGTCACGCTGAAGCATTTGCAGGCAGAAAGTAAAGTGCCCTATGCAAAACGGCTACCTCGTGTTGCCTGTCTTTCGCATTAGTAGGGAAAACATGACTGTGAATAAATGCCCTCCACGCGAGGCCAACACTTCTTCGACGCCATCGTGTCTTTCATAAGTAATAGTAGTATTAGTAAAAAAACTTATGTACAGGGACCACACAGGCTAGAACTTCAGTGCCCCTAAGTAACAGAAGCGTGAAAATCACAGTTTGTCCAGCTGGGCAATGCCCCTATTTCAAGGCCCCACCAGGACGAGGCATCCATCCGTTCAGCTCTTCTGATCAGTCGTAACTGATATTGTAGGGCCGAGCTAGACAGCAGCGCCTCCCATTCGTCCCATGCCTCATTTGTGTAGCGGTCTTCTCCATGCTCTGCACGCTCCCACGTGTTGCGAAAAATTGTCGGCGTAGCTCCACACGCCGACAGATGTCATTGAAGAAGAACGGCTATTTGGGCTAGTTGGTTTGAATTCATGGTAATAAGGGCTGTAGCGCGAGTGAGTTCCTTGCCTCGCCTTTCGTCTGTTTCTTCTAGCCCCTTCGTGCTCGCGCTGCAGCGCTTATTAGACAGATGTCACTATACGCCGTGAGCTGGGCCAGGTGGAGAGTGTACAGATTTATAAACGGGTTTGTTTGTAGCCTTCTTAGCACAGTCGCCTCCGCAGCCTTTAGTTCGCCATGTGGAGGTGGATAGATCTGTCTATTTTCTCTATAATATTTAAAGATCATTGCGCAACAAGGGTCTAGGATAAAAGGCTCCTCTACTGCAGAATCTGGGGTGGCTTGGTGGTTGGTAAATCCTCCAGCGGCCTCATCTTCTTGCAAGTCCCCAGTGACGCCCTCGTGGCCCGGTGCCCATGTAACAGTCTAGACATATTTGACAGTGGGGTCCCATTTAGTCCCAACCAATATCCGGAGCGCGTGTGTTCCAATTTTGCACTTTATATAGTTATGAAAGATTCGTTATATTTTAACGGAAAAGACTAAAGGAAAGTACTTCAATTGTCAAGTGGTATAAACGGTTAATGCTAGTCCTTTACATTGTCAAGTAGAAGTAATACTAGTGGTTTAGTAGGCACTCTCTTTTGGAAAGATTTCACCCCAACTCGTGATATAAACGTAGTCTCAAAGGGTCTTTGTTTGCCAGCCGACCGAGACTCCACAGTTTGTATCCCTACTCTTTCTTTCTGTCTTTTAAATTACTCTTGCAAGCTGTAATTCCTCCTATCTGTAAGCGCAAGCTCATGACACTCGTGAAATGCTTAGCTTGCCTTTTAGGTAGGCATGGGCTTGGCACAGCGTCTGGACTAAATGGTCATTTAACAATGTATTCAGTTCAATCGCACTCAAGATTTCATGCATATTTATAAAATTTAGGGAGACAAGCTGCAAATATCTATCATGCGACACTGAGTCGACCGCTTGTGGTGCAAAGGTAAAAAGTGCAATGTTCAAGGGCTTGTTTTTCTTTGTAGACACAATATTCCTTATGCACACAACAGTGAATACATCCCCATAAGAACCAGGCGTGTTGACTGCTATTTTGTGCAGTTTGGATTCAATGTTGCCTAGAAACAATATCAGATGCATAATTCACTGTCTTTCTCACATTTCCTTATTGTTGTGTTGCTGTTGTCTGACATGACCGTATGAGCTTTTTTTGTTGCGTATGTGGGTTCGGGTGTTGTATTTTTCATATACTGCTTTTCATTTTTTTCCTCAAGATGAGTGTTTAATATTTACTCCTGAGCTGAGGAGTGGCCAGCGCCTGACTTGTTCGCCCAACATTTATCATATCAGTATCATATATCATATCAATGAAAAAACAACAAAAAAGGAGTCATTAAAGTCACAGGTACTATGAGAGGCGGTGTTCGTCAACTTCCAATTTGTAAAAATGGGCACGTGCCACGTGACGCTAGTGGACACGACAAAGAGTTCCATGCTCGTCGCAATGGCTACGATCGGCGCTGACTAACAACACTCTTAGGTTTAAATGCACAGATAAAGCCAATGAAGTGGACCGAAGTATGACCACCACTGTAGCTCAATTGGCCGAGCATCGGGCGCGTAATTCGAAGGATGCAGGTTCAGTTGCGGGTGCGCGGATGCTCCTGTTCCTCATTACCCATTAGCAGCCATTGGCATGTACATTGATCACTATCTGAAAAGAAAGGGTTGCTACGTTATACTCGCTGGATGTCATCTCCTTAGTTTTAGAAAGGTTTAGCGAGTGTTGAGCCGCAGTGCCATGAATACAATGAACTAGTGTATACCATGGACTCGAGGTGGTTAAAGGTGGGAAGTAGATACGAAGCGCAATCCGTAAGAAAGTAAAAGCCGAATTCTCCTGTCTCTCATTTGCCATTAGCAGCTATTGGCATGTACATTGAGCAATATCTGACAGGGAAAGGTTGCTACGTTATACTCGCTGGGCTTAACCTCCTTGGTTTTAGAAAGGTTTAGCGAGCGTTGGGCCGCAGTGCCATGAATACAGTGAACTAGTATATACCATGAACTCGAGGTGGTTAAAGGTGGGAAGTAGACCCGAAGCGCAAGCCGTAAGAAAGTGTGCCTGTGCCACCCCTCGTTTAGTCCTTGGAATATCTGCTGGATGGTGGTACTTCTATATGGGTAATATATGATGAAAAGATGCGAGATGGTGGTACTTAGAGTGTTGAATAGATGGATGAACGGACACACAGACAGATGCATGGATGGACGCATGAACGGATGCATGGACGAACGCAGGGACGGACGCACGAACAGAGGCACGCACGGACGGGCGGATGGACGCATGCACGGTCACACAGACGGACGCATGGACGGACGAAAGCAAGAACGAATGGACGGACGAATGCTTCGCCCCACTCTCCATCACTCATTCCGTGGATATGCTGCCAATTTTTTCTTGCACATTATTATCTTCAAAATTATGTCATGATTAGTAAAAATAAAACACCCCTTACTTTTCTTGGCATTACCGTCTGTTCGTTCACATCAATATGTATTCGGATAAGGCGTTATATGTTATCAAAGTCATCGTCTCAAGTTGAACATCAGCTCTGAAGCCGCATTGGAGCCAACCGGTCAGTGGAAAGAGATCCGAATAGGCCTACCATTTCACGTGGTCCACTTACATGGCAAACATTCTAGGATATTTTTTCGATCAATCGCTATATACGAAATGCCAGGTATACAAATATACTTGTCCGGTCCTTCTCACTCTTCTTCGCGTTTTGCTGTCACTGATTCTGATTAAAAGCTCACTATAACTGCTTAAGCAGTTTTGCTACTACCAATACCACTAGCAAGTGTTTCTCCACTTACTTTGTAAAAGCCAGCCTGTGGCCTGGCGGTCATTTAAAAAAGTTTTCAGGTGCTATTCCTTCTCCGTGTCATTGTTGTCTGTTACTTGTCAATGATATTAGGCTACTTTGCAGTTACATGCTCACGGTGGCGTGTTTACGAACACCGTCACACAGAGAAAATGAAAGTACAAAGAAGTGAACCACAACGGAAAATTCGGTATACTACTTTTATACTATAGGCCCCAGGCTGTACGGTATTCTTCCTTTCTAATTTTTTTTCCTACACTGGGGCACAGGCTCATCTACCGAAAAAGAAGAAATTGCCAGGGCATGTTGCCGAGTTAGGTGATTTGCATTATTAAATACACGAAGCAGCGCAGCGTAATAGGACCTCAGTTCCCATCGTGCCATGCGAAGTTTAGAGGGAGAGGTTAAATTATCAATGTAGCCTGAACGAAAGCAAGAAAGAAAGAAAGTGTGCAGACATACCACACCATACTACCAGAGCGTGGGCTCATAAAACGACACGAAATGATGAAATTTGTTTGAAAGGTTGGCCTATTTAATCATTCAGCGCTCATGGTGGTTCTGGTGGCAGTAGCAAACATTATCACAATAAAGAGAGCGTGTGAGCCCCAAATGGGTACCTATAGGTCGAGTAGCATCCTCTGTCCAGGACGTGATGGGATGATACCGCTACGTTTGCAGCTCGTGGGAGGGGGGGGGGGGGGTGCTGCTAGTTACTCATGCTAGCTTCTCGCATCTCTCGTTTGATAAAGTGTGAGTCGCACCAACCTTAAATTTCTAAACACTGTTCCCTTCTCTGAACACCTCGAAAGCCACTCGGGTTCAATTGCGACAGCGGAAATGGCCTGCGTAATAACTTGTCGCGGGATTGAAAATAAAAGAAAAATACCGCAATAAATATTGCACTGTTCGTCACAGTGAAGTAACATTTACTGCCCTATCACGGTGATCTAGTGGCTAAGGTACTCAGCTGCTGACCCGCGGGTCGTGGGATTGATTCCCGGCTGCGGTGGCTGCATTTTCGATGGAGGCGAAAATGCTGTAGGCCCGTGTGCTCAGATTTGAGCGCGCGTTAAAGAAACCCAGGTAGTTGAAATTTCCGAATATCTCCGCTACGGTGTCTCTCATAATCATATGGTGGTTTTGGGAAGTTAAACCCCACATATTAATCAATCATGAAGTAACATTCACCCGGGAACAGCCTACCACTTCGAGCTTGTTCACGCTTTTAGGCGCTCATTTTCTTTACACAAACCTGTTCAAGCTTGCAAGACGTGCGGGTGCCATGCACCCAGACGCTGCCACAGTTGATATTTTGAAGTTAGAGAAAGCAGAGTGCTGTTCAGTGTAATCATGGCCTCCCAGATTGCGTGCCCATGCGTTTCTTTCTGGCCGTCGAAGTCACACGGATAGAGCGTAATTTCCAAAGTAGGCGTGGCCGTTCCTCGCTCGACACTGAGAGTTTGAAAGGTTGCGGCGCTGTAAGCGCCGCTTGCACGAGGCGGTTAAAAGAAGCATGGTATAACTATCAGTTAAAGCGCACAAAACACAGACAGGAAGAGAGGACAAGCGCTTGTCCTCTCTTCCTGTCTGTTTTTCGTGCGCTTTAACTGATAGTTATACCATGCATATCCAACTGGCCCAACTTTCGATTCGGTTAAAAGAAGATTTTGCGCTCTTATATGACCTCTAACTAATTTTGAAGGGTCAGGTCAAGGCGTACACAAAGGGGCATGATTGCCCCTACTTGAGATCAATATGCACTTTTTATTAAAGACGATAGTCTTTCTGGAGGACCTTCGATGGAAAAATTTTGGTCTGTCTGTCTGTCCGTCTGTCTGTCTATCTATCTATCTATCTGTCTATCTGTCTGTCTGTCTGTCTGTCTGTCTGTCTGTCTGTCTGTCTGTCTGTCTGTCTGTCTGTCTGTCTGTCTGTCTGTCTGTCTGTCTGTCTGTGTGTCTGTCTGTCTGTCTGTCTGTACTTTTGTCTGTTTGTCCACACATAACGATACCTCAAACGGCCGACCCCATCCGCAGCGCCCACCAACATTGCTCAAGATTTAACGTTCATAGTTGTGCGACTGTGAATTATAAAGCAATTAATGCGCATATCTGAGGCGCCATAACAACACGTCGATGTCTTGTATGTGTGCCTTTATACTAGAAGAGGCACACACAAGTAACAAGTACGTTTATCGCACTCCGCTGACGGTGTAACGCGATGCTCAAATGGGTAAAGGTTTCCAACACTTTGCTAAGACGACACGGTGGTGGCACCTTCCCGTGGATTTGCGTTCTACACATTATCACCTCCGTCAAGCGCGCATCTTTCTCCGCAGGCGCACACGCCTTCGTTTTCAAAGATAACTGCCAGATGGCGCTCGCGTCGAACGTGCTTGGATGCGTTCGTTTGCCTCCGCTACACGCTCGAGGCACTCTCAAACAGCGCCTCCAGAGTACCATTCACCGATTTTCTTGCGCAGAACATCAAATAAACGTTTTGTTCAATCTCTCCAGACGCAAGACTATCGTTTTTCGACATTTGCAGTTTAATATGCAGATTCGGGGTTAATTTTTTTTCTGAAGACAGGTGTCTCCTATATAAGAGCACTCAGAAGTTCTACGCATCTGCAAGACATCCACATGTGCTGAAAACACACTGTACTTCAAAGTTTGCAGGCTGTAATCTTTCTCATAACTTTCTTCTTGTATACTAGAGGCTGTGTACTTTCGGTTTTGCTGTACTCTGTCTCTTTCTTGGCTAGGATATTTTTCAGTATAGCCTATGTACGCTCGGTGTTTAGGGTTCCTTGAAGCTTGTTACAAGTTTCAAGTCTGCTCTTTTTTTCCAGTTGTTGACAATACTCTGCGCCTCCTTGACCAGGTTAGAGATTCGCATTTTCGGTTTGAAGTTGCACTTGTGACGTTGCCAACGCTTCTCGAGGCCCATTCGCGCCCTCCACAGGGATGCAAGTGGGAATTAACAACGGGGAAGACATCGTCAAAGAAGTGACAGAGACGTTCCTTGGTACGGAGCGGAAGATCGCTGCACATTCACGTTTGCTCAGCGCGCTCATACACAACACGGCACGGGACAACGATCGACTAAATAACAAGACACTCTGGAATCTAAAGGAACCATCTCTACACGCTCCCTTAAAATATATCAATGATTGTTGGTGCAGCGATAAAGCACCAGCGGAATGGAAACACAATGATGTGATCATGATTCCTAAACCAAATAGGCCGATTAAGATTCAGAACTTAAGAACTATATTCCTGACCTCATGTGCTGCAAAGCTGCACGATGTTGCGAAGCGCGCCTCCGAGAGACGTTACGAAGGGCGCCTCGAAATCCCACTGCTGCCACCACTGTAGCGATGCGCGCCTCTGACGACGTTACGAAGGGCGCTACGAATCTCACCGCTGCAACCACTGTTTCGAAAGACGGCGACGCCAACACGGTCCCGAAGGCTCCACTGCTTCGAATTCCACCGGGAAGGTCACTAGCCGTTTGGTAGCGTAGGTTTCTCAGCTCGTGACTGCTTCTGCGCAGAGCTGATAGACGAGCGGACGAGACGACGGTGAGGTAAACAAGGTTTATGTACAGCATATATACAGAGGCGTTACAAATTCGGCACTGGGGCCGACAGAGACGCGAAGAGCCGAGCTCTTCTCTCTAACACATAACTCTACTCTCAAATGGGTCTGCTGCTAAAACATAGCTAACTCTATCACATAGCTTTCTTCTCTGACACACATGTCTGCTCTCACATAGGACTGCTCTCTGACACTTATGTCTGCTCTCCAACAGGTCTGCTGCGACACACATGTCTACTCTCACATAGGACTGCTGCTCGCGACGCGCCGCAGGGCTTCTCTTATATGCACCAGGTGTATTCTTCGAATAACAAACTGTCCAACCAGAAGCGCCGCTGGTCATGAGGTTAGAATCCTCTAATGGGGTCGCCGCTGGGCCGCGTCATTCTTTCTCATCGAATCTGGAGAGGCTGCGCTGCAGGTGGCTGCACCCAAGGACGAGTGACGTCGCCAGGCATTGCGTCACCCCTCCAGACAGGAAGACGCCGGTTGTTTACTCGACGGGCTCGCGGGCTGAGATGACTCACTGCACGTGCGCGCCAGAAAGGCGCCATCGCGTGATGACGCCGTTGAGTTGTTGATCGCGTCAGGCGGGCTCGCGTGCTGGCCTTGACACAGATTTCCTTTTCCGAGGCATGGACGTTCGCTGCGGACTCGCAGGCATAACAGCACCCCCACCACCAGACAATGCGCCGGAAAGACGAGCTGCTTTCCCGTGGTTCGGATGTCGGGCGCTCGTTCGCCCGGTCCCTCCAGGTTCGCCTCGAGGGCCATGGGGAGAATTCAGCTCTAGGCTCCGTTCTGGGAACACATCCCATTCTTGAGGACGGATCCCAGCTCCACTGGCTTGTCGCCACAACTTGTCGACCAGTTTCGCTCGTCTCTTCTGACCATCCTTGGTTTCAGCACTTGACGATAGTTCTGCAACTTGTCAAGAACGGTTCGACAACGGACAACACACGACACAAGCAAGTGCCCTCGGTCACCCTACAGAACACCAGACAAAGTATAGTACAACATATACCTAGCTACGCGTCTATAAGAATTTAGTTCCCTCTACATCAAGAGGCACATGTGGGACACAAGACCCTTAAAATAAAAACTCAATTTTTTTACGCGTACAACAACGTAACGAAATAGAGCAGAACATAAAGTTGGCTCCTTGAGCTCATTCTGGACGAGAGCGCTCAGCCCAGGTCATGATGCGGTCAAAATTTTGCCCCGAATCGCCAGCGAGAAACCGAAAGGTGGAGAAGGTACTAGCCAGAACGCACTGCTCAGTGCACCTGCATTAGCGTATAGCTTTCCCAAGTTTACGCTTTCTCTTAGCGCTTTTATCGAGAGGTCCTCACGCTGCTCTCGAATGAGCGTTTCTCGATCAACCCTCGACAGCTCACTCCAACTTTCCGCTACAGGCGAGAGCGTTGCAACCCTCTCGCTCTGACTCAAGGCGCCATGTCGTCTCCCCCTACGCATACCGCGCCGGTCGCTTCGGCGACGGGCCGCTCGAGTGACTGCTCAAACGACGCACACGGAGAATTTCGTGTTTGAGGTTCCGTCAACTCGCCACTAAGATCACACAGATATGCTGCTTTTGAACTTGTTTTACCACACAGAACAAGATCAAGCTCCCGCGAAAGCTTCCGCGCTTGCGATCGCGTGAGGGCCATGTACGCTAAGTTGGAGAAGAACGATTTACCCTGCTCTTTGAGAAGCTGCTCCGAGTTGTTAGAGAAAAGATTAGGAAAACTATCGGGAAGCGCGGCGTGCTTTGATATCCTCCCAGGCCTCATCGACTTTCTCAGCCGACACTCCTTCATCCGTCATGATCTCAAAGATCGCCTGCTTTCGTTTCGTGCGGCCCAAAGTAATGCCGAGTTCCTCACAAATTTCGATGCGTTCCTTCACTTTAAGGTTCTCCATCGTTCACACTAGCCTCTTGCTGTTTGCCCCTGTTAAGAATTTACTTGCCGTACCCACTATAAGTCTACTAGCAAGACGCGCAAGCAATTTTTCAAACTCCCGCGTTTACCCCCTCCGCATTAACTTTGGTTTCAAAGCACTTCGACCTTGCTTGAAACGATCAAAGCTCACTTCAATGCTTCACACAGCGCTTCTGTAAACTACTATAACCTGAACTAGAGTAGTCTGGTGAACTGAGGGGAAAACATCAGGCACTCACCGCATCGATGTCGCTGACGCTGGCCGATCCCGCAGCTGCCAACCACTGTTGTGAAGCGCGCCTCCGACGACGTTACGAAGGGCGTCTCGAAATCTCACCGCTGCAACCACTGTTTCGAAAGACGGCGACGCCAACACGGTCCCGAAGGCGCCACTGCTTCGAGTTCCACCGGGAAGGTCACCAGCCGTTTGGTAGTGTAGGTTTCTCAGCTCGCGACTGCTTCTGCGCAGAGCTGATAGACGAGCGGATGAGACGACGGTGAGTTAAACAAGGTTTATGTACAGCATATATACAGAGGCGTTCCAAATTCGGCACTGGGGCCGACAGAGACGCGAAGAGCCGAGCTCTTCTCTCTAACACATAACTCTACTCTCAAATGGGTCTGCTGCTAACACATAGCTCAACTCTATCACATAGCTCTCTTCTCTGACACACATGTCTGCTCTCACATAGGACTGCTCTCTGACACACATGTCTGCTCTCCAACAGGTCTGCTGCGACACACATGTCTACTCTCACATAGGACTGCTGCTCGCGACGCGCCGCAGGGCTTCTTTTATATGCACCGGGTGGATTCTTTCAATAACAAAATGTCCAACCAGAAGCACCGCTGGTCATGAGGTTAGAATCCTCCAATGGGGTCGCCGCTGGGCCGAGTCATTCTTTCTCATCGAATCTGGAGAGGCTGCGCTGCAGGTGGCTGCACCCAAGGACGAGTGACGTCGCCAGGCATGACGTCACCCCCCCAGACAGGAAGACGCCGGTTGTTTACTCGACGGGCTTGCGGGCTGAGATGACTCACTGCACGTGCGCGCCAGAAAGGTGCCGTCGCGTGATGACGCCGTTGAGTTGTTGATCGCGTCAGGCGGGCTCGCGTGCTGGCCTTGACACAGATTTTGTTTTCCGAGGCATGGACGTTCGCTGCGGACTCGCAGGCATAACAACGAGCACATGGTGCACAACCGCATGTTCAAATACCTTGAAGACAACGGACATTTCCCAAAAACCATGTTCGGCCTCAGAGCTTACCTGTCCACGCGAGACATCTTACTACAGATCAAGGAAAAAAAATTGCCCGCAGCTTCCCTCGGGGGAACACTGAGGAGGATGCGGAGCATATAATTGGTTAACGGGGTGTTAAAGTGCGACTTACTTGGGTCGATGGCTAAATTGGTTAACGTGGTTGTGAAATGGGGTGTTAAATTGCGACTTACTTGGGTCGATGGCTAAATTGGTTAACGTGGTTGTAGGAGGGGGTGTTAAATGAGTGAACACGTACACACGTATGCGAAAGGGCGGCGCTGGTCGAAGGGACGTCGATCATTGTGTTTGTGGATTCGTTGGAATTCATTTCACCGCGATCTTGGACGTCGACGCGCCGTACAAACCAACCGACGAGCGGCAACTGAGCGAGCGAGCGCCGACCTTGAGTATATATACAGCGCGACGGTGCATGCACAGTCAGCTGTCGAATGTTCGAGAAGGGGGAGAAGCGCAACGGCGCATGCGCGCGCGTCAGCTGCCGATGTTCTCGAAGCGTGACGGCGCATGCGCGCGCGTCAGCTGCCGATGTTCTCGAAGCGTGACGGCGCATGCGCGCTACATTATACAGCTAGCGAATGTTCGTGAAGAGGAGAAGCGCACGCGGTGTGTAGAGGAGGAAGGGTGCACAGATGGTGGAGGAGTGAAGCTCGCGCGGTGTGTAGAGGAGGAAGGGATGCACAGATGGTGGAAGAAGGAGGAGGAAGCTTGCGGACGGCTTACATGGCAAACATTCGACGCACACCCGGAGACAAACTAGCGACGCACACCCGGAGAGCCATCCTAGCCCTAGACGTGAAAGGGGCTTTTGACAACGTGTCCATCGAAGCCATACCGCAACATCTTAACATCTATAATTGCGGAGAGAAGGTGTATAATTACGTTAGATCTTTTTCTTCAAAAAAGGACAGCTACAGTGGGAATAGGCTACTAGTGCTCTGAGAAGTTTGAAATACCACCGAACGGTACATGTATATATATATAATATATATAGATATATATATATATTATATATATATATATATTAATATATATATATATATATATATATATATGGGATATGGCACAACGGGCGCGTTGTCAACAAGGATAAATTATTTATCCTTGTTGACAACGCTCCCGTTGTGCCATATCCCATACCTTCACGAAGACTACTGGCCCATTGAAATATTACTCCCACTATATAATATTAACATATATATTATATATATATATAATATATATATATATATTATATATATAATATATATATTATAGTATAGGGTCACCTACCAGAACAAGAGCAGTTGCTAGGGCACGTTGCCTGTTTATATGAGGTTTGAATGACATGCACCCCTCATCAAGCAGAATGACCCTGCAGAATGAACTTTTCCTTTAGCTGCGGTACCAGCAAAGACAGAAATTATTTCATTTGTTTTAAAGCACAAAGAATAAAAAAAACCTTCTCTAAGACCTGAAAGCAAGTGCTATTTCAGTAATCGTATTGTGATTGCAATCAAACAGACACTGTGGGTGGATTGCAGTAGTTCACGTTGCCGTCATGTTTCGTATATGTATACATATTTGTATACGAGGTTTGTTCTAAAAGAAACCATACTTTCACGGTACTGCTCTATCGCATGTGAAACTGCATTTAGGGCACTGTGCCACTCAAGGTAGTCTCTCTACTGACAATTCAATATTGTTACCGCTCTTTCTTTCCAATTTCAGAAAGCCCCCTTTATAGCACTTCGTTGATGGCGCACAGGTCCCTTCTCACATTGTTCTGGATCTACTATACGGTTTCTAAATGCCATAATTTTTAACGTAGTTTTAACTTATTGAAGTTAAAAAAAATGTCAGCTGGACTGCGATTCGAGAATATGATGGTGGAGCACAACATAACCGTGGTATTTTTTTTAAGTAGGTGTGGGGAAGAAGAGACGTGGGAGCCAGATCCAGATGCAACATCTAAGCACAATCCAGGCCACACAATCCAGGCCTCACGTTGCACACAGGATCTCTCAAACACGCTCGAATTGGCAGGTGAACTTTCTTTACCATTCTATCATCACTGTAAAAAAATAAAGATTTTGTGCGACTTTTTTTGGGTAGTCCTGAAATTCTACGCATACAACTCTTCGTAAAGACGCACGTTGACTCTCTAGTGGGTCACACCACTCTCAGAAGAAAGTAAAATGACCTCTAAATGAGTGTAAACGAGCCCCATTAAAGAGACATGCGTGGCACATCGGGACTACACGAAACGCGTCAAAGTAACCTTGTTTTGTGTGATGTGGTACAAATTTCCGATGTACAATTATTTTGCAGGAAAGAAGAACAAACACCACCACATTCATCTTTGACCGACTTATGTTTGCTTCTTCTGAACGAAGAGGAAATACCCCACGTTCTAAGAGGAACGAATCATCGCCACTGCGATGATTGTCATAAGGTGTTGTTATCAAAGCCCTTTTCTGGCCGCCTGTTCAAATGTTCTTAAAAGGTTTTCATTGTCATTAACTACGGCGAGTAGTTCGTGGCTGATTTTAACATGCATCTGTTTCTGTTTGTCAGCCAACAAACGCGGCACGAACTTAACTTTGACTGATGCGCTGAAGTTAGTGAGTGAAATTTCATGGCGTGATGCTACGCCGATACCCATGTTATCATCAGCTTCCCAAGTAGGCGTAGCGACAATTTCCACAAATAACAACAGCACTGACTCTTTCAAAGAGCATTCATAAAACCTTTTGATGGTGGTCTTTCAGGCTTCTGATTGATCAACCGATTGACGTTCTGCCGTGTTCAAACGCGCCTAAATCAATTATTGTAATGTGTCCGACTCATACACTCTTCCACGTTTGCTTGGCAAAGCACTTGATATGTATCTGTGAAAGTTTACCAAGTTTGTAGCGAAACTTCAAACGCGCGTCCATTGTTCGTCAAGCAATTTTATTGTCACTTTCACACTAACTTCACGGGCATCTAGTCAATGTGCTAGATGCCTTGTTGATGTGCCTTCTTGCTCCCGTACAGCAGGATCTTCCGACGCTGCCTTGCTGATGTGGCCTCTCGTTCCCGTACGGAAGGATCTTGCCGACGCTGCCTTGTTGATGTGGCTTCTTGTTCCCGTACAGCAGGATCTTGCCGACGCTGACGTGCCGCTGCAGCTTCTTGTTCACGTACGGGAGGATCTTGCCGACGCTGCCTTGTAGATGTGGCCTCTCATTCCCGTACGGAAGGATCTTGCCGACGCTGACGTGCCGCTGCAGCTTCTTGTTTACGTACGGCAGGATCTTGCCGACGCTGCCTTGCTGATGTGGCTTCTTGTTCCCGTACAGCAGGATCTTGGCGGTGACGTCGCGCAGCTTTCCGGTGCGCTTCTGCCTCGCGTGCTCTAGCTTCAGGGTCCTGTCTACGAGCGAGCGCCGCCACTGCCCTGCGCGCCCGCCTTTCGGCATCCTTATTCATACGAGCACACACCGACTGCAATGAGCATCGGCAACTACAAATCTGTATCGATATGATTTTGATTATAAAACCATTGCTTTAGAAAACACCTCGCGTCGTTCGTTAAGCAGCTGGCGTCTTTCGTTGGTTTATTTCATCAATCAACGGCGGTTTGAAAAAAAACTTTTTTTGTTTAATCATGCACAGGAGAATCTCACCAGGCACTACCTTGGAGGTAAACAATGGCTGCTACTATGAATGAGAGACAGCAGAAATCGGCTTTTAGCACTTCTACTTCTACTAACGTTGCGTACTGGAATGTGCCAATGGCGGCTAATGGGAAATGACAGACAGAAGAATTCGGCTGTTAACACGCACGCTGCAATTTTTTTTATTGTAAAACAACGCACAGGAGAAATCTCCCACCGGCACCACCTTGGAGGTCAAAGGGTAAGACTGGTTACGCACTACGACTACGACTAAGAGGGACGAACAGTTGCCGCTATAAGGAGCTTCGCCCCTAAAATTCTCAAGGTGCTCTGCGCCCAGATTCGTGGTTGTTTTGCTCAGATGAAACAAAAGGTGTGTCTTGTGAGTCTCCACGTCGTACGCCTTGCCCCACATCAATAAAATAACTACAGGACAGAATATGACCACCTCATATTTCCATGGCAACCCCACTGGAGCCAGTCCAGAAAGCTCAAAGTCTTAATTACTAAATTTCGATGTCGTGTCCCCCCCCCCCTAAACCTGTATCTACACAGAGCTGGTCAGACAACATCACCCCTCTGCGCATTCTGCGGAGAAATGGAATCACTAGATCACTACTTTTTGTATTGTCGCCGCTACAATATACTTCGAAAAAGGTTACTAGTTATGCCATTTCTGAAAATAGGCGTTAGATTGACGGCGGAAACCACTCTTATCAGAAAGGTCGAACATTGACATAGGACTGGTAGTCACCTGCCAAAGGAAAAAGTTTTTAATGGGAGTGCACAAAAGGGAAAGAGCTCTGAAGTCGACCAGTCAACAAATGAGACTGTAGCTCACCAATACGCGTAGAGCCCTATTTCAATATCTGGGTTACCGCTTCGAAGATGACATGCACGTCCCTCAGCGTATTCGTACGAGATCAGAAATAACTTACACATAAGCAATATACCAAGTGTGCATCTCGCGTATGACAAAGGAAGAAGTCCGGCTAGATAAAACTGCTCAAGCGGATACTAGAACGAACCAATAGCAAAGGAAACGTCAGGTACACGGACGCAGCGGCTTACATTACAAATGACTGTTTTGCTATAAGCGTTGTCGAGGAAAATGGTAAAGAATTGAGATCTAGATTCATACCTGCTAACGACGTGAGTACATCGGAAGCTCTCTGCATAGTCCTGGATATCGCTACATGCAAGATGATGCGGGCTACAATGAAAACGAATTCTCAAAAGGCATGAGGAAGATACATGAATAGAAGGATTGGAAAGGCAGCACTACATGTCTTGTCAAGCACCAGGATCCACGAAAGAAACAGCCTTTGGACACCGAGAGATGAGTCTCTCGTGGGGAAGAATGCAGCGCACGCCACGACTCCAGATCATACACTACAAGCCATCTCCGACACTCTGGGAACACGTACCGATGGTTTTCACGACGAGCATGAGCGCATACCAAAGAAGTAATCAGACATTTTGGCACATTATAGGAAGCAGAGAAAGAAGTACTCGCCGGCACACGAGAGTCTGAGTAGAGAACACGCAGTGACCTGGAGAAGAATCCAAGCCAAAACTTGCCCGCATGGATCATTGATGCGCGTAATGTATCTAGAGACCTATGGGCGGGACTGCAAGTATTGCGCGTCGGACACGCGCAGCACTCTGTGCCACATGGTGCTGGAGTGTAACAACAATCTGGGCTTACCTCCGTTGTCACCGCCAGGTGAAAATAAAGAGGAAGAAACAGATCAAGAGGAAGAATTAAAAAACCAGTTGGAGGCTTTTCTGGTGACGCAAAACCCTGAAAACCAGCTACGATTGGTGAACAGGGTTCGGGTGGCGGCACCGAGCCATGGCTACCTGTGCTGAGGAGGCTACCCACCTTGGGGCAGAAGTACAAAAAGTCTGGTTCAAATGAAGTTCATATATATATATATATATATATATATATATATATATATATATATATATATATATAATATATATATATATATATATATATATATATATATATATATATATATATATATATATATACTATAGGGTCACCTGCCCCGCCACGGTGATCTAGTGGCTAAGGTACTCGGCTGCTGACCCGCAGGGCGCGGGTTCGAATCCCGGCTGCGGCGGCTGCATTTCCGATGGAGGCGGAAATGTTGTAGGCCCGTGTGCTCAGATTTGGGTGCACTTTAAAGAACCCCAGGTGGTCTAAATTTCCGGAGCCCTCCACTGCGGCGTCTCTCATAATCATATAGTGGTTTTGGGACGTTAAACCCCACATATCAGTATAGGGTCACCTACCGGAACAAGAGCAGTTGCTAGGGCACGTTGCCTGTTTATATGAGGTTTGAATGACATGCACCACTCATCAAGCAGGATGACCCTGCAGAATGAACTTTTCTTTTAGCTGCGGTACCAGCACAGACAGAAATTATTTCATTTGTTTTAAAGCACAAAGAATAAAAGAAACCTTCTCTAAGACCATGAAAACAAGTGCTATTTCAGTAATCGTATTGTGATTGCAAGTAAACAGACAATGTGGGTGGATTGCAGTCGTTCACGTTGCCGTCATGTTTCGTATATGTATACATACTTGTATACGAGGTATGTTCTAAAGTAACCATATTTTCACGGTACTGCTCTATCGCTTGTGAAACTGCATTTAGGGCACTGTGCCACTCAAGTTAGTCTCTCTACTGACAATTCAATATTGTTACCGCTCTTTCTTTCCAATTTCAGAAAGCCCCCTTTATAGCACTTCTTTGATGGCGCACAGGTCCCTTCTCACATTGCTCTGAATCTCCTATACGGTTTCTAAATGCCATAATTTTTAACGTAGTTTTAACTTATCGAAGTTAAAAAAATGTCAGCTGTACGGCGATTTGAGAATATGATGGTGGAGCACAACATTTTTTTTAAGTAGGTGTGAGGAAGAAGAGACGTGGGAGCCGGATCCAGATGCAACATCTAAGCTTTGTTTTAACACAATCCAGGCCTCACGTTGCACACAGGATCTCTCAAACACGCTAGAATTGGCAGGTGAACTTTCTTTACCATTACATCATCACTGTAAAAAAATAAAGATTTTGTGCGACTTTTTTGGGTAGTCCTGAAATTCTACGCATACAACTCTCCGTTAAGACGCACGTTGACTCTCTGGTGGGTCACACGACTCTCAGAAGCAAGTAAAATGACCTCTAAATGAGTGTAAACGAGCCCCAATAAAGAGACATGCGTGGCACGTCGGAACTACACGAACCGTGTCAAAGTAACCTTGTTTTGTGTGATGTGGTACAAATTTCCGATGTACAATTATTTTGCAGAAAGGAAGAACAAACACCACTACATTCATCTTACCCGACACATGTTTGCTTTTTCTGAACGAAGAGAAACTACCCCACGTTCTAAGAGGAACGAATCATCGTCACTGCGATGATTGTCATAAGGTTTTGTTATCAAAGCCCTTTTCTGGCCGCCTGTTCAAATGTTCTTAAAAAGTTTTCATTGTCATTAACTACGGCGAGTAGTTCCTGGCTGATTTTAACATGCACCTGTTTCTGTTCGTCAGGCAACAAACGCGGCACGAACTTAACTTTGACATGATGCATCTGAAATTAGTGAGTGAAAATTTTATGGCGTGATGCTACGCTGATACCCATGTTGTCATCAGCTTCCCAAGCAGTCCAACGACAATTTCCACAAATATCACAGCACGGACTCTTTCAAAGCATTCATAACCTTTTGAGTGGTGGTCTTTCAGGCTTCTGATTGTCACCGATCGACGTTCTGCCGTGTTCAACGCGCCTAAATCAATTATTTTAATGTGTCCGCCTCATACACTCTTCCACGTTTGCTTGGCAGAGCACTTGAAATGTATCTGTGAAAGTTTACCAAGTTTGTAGCGAAACTTCACACGCGCGTCTATTGTTCGTCAAGCAAATTTATTGTCACTTTCACACTAACTTCACGGGCATCTAGTCAGTGTGCTCACTTTAGCAGCCATAACTCGCGAACTAATGCTGCGAGTGACACCATCATATCTAATTGTGTGAGTGGAAAGCCTTCGTACCTGTACACTCTTCCCGTGATCTACCCCACGGCGTACAGATAAATATGTCCATGGTGTGCAGCCACCGCACCACTATATATTTCACATCACGTGGGAGTGTGCTAGCACGATGAAGAACATGGCACCAAAGGCACATGGGAGGAATGGGAGGCACTGCTGTCTAGCTCAGCCCTAGGGGATCAGCTGTGACTGATCCACACAGGGCCCCACTGGCTCGTGCCAGTGGGGCCCTGGAATAGGGTACCACCATGCCGGACAGACCACGCTCTTCACCCCGTATATTCCTGGGGGCACTGGAGTTCTAGCCTGTCTGGTTCATGTATATAATAATGTTTTGTACTACTACTACTACTACTACTACTACTACTACTACTACTACTACCACTACTACTACTACTACTACTACTACTACTACTACTACTACTACTACTACTACTACTACTGCTGCTGCTGCTACTATTGCTACTGCGCCATCCTTCGGCACCTTCCCGAAAACGGTCTACAGTCACAGTCCACTTCTGCTGCTCGGTCCACGCATTGCGAACGGCGACAGCGTTCACGGTTGCCACCAAATCGTCATCGTAATTATCGAAGCCTTGGAACTCTGGTATTTCGCAGATAGAAGACGATGGTGCAATGATCGACGAAAATCCAGAGATCACAAACGCGAAGTAGCCCGGCTGGTATGAGAGCTGCATGAGGGCGCCACGGAGCTGCCTGCGTTGCTCGGGTGGGCTCGCCTTCAAATCGTGTGAGGGGGCTACGTCCAGCATAGCGTCCACGGCGCTCATCGTCGAAAGAATGGCAAGGAACCACGTGGTGCTCGTCGCTGTCACAGCGTTGACCGTGACGCGGACTTGCGCGATTGTACCCGCAGGACTGCGGCGCTATATCTATATATAGTCAGACGAACGATTTTCCTGAAGTGCGCAACCAGGCATTCAAACCTGCGCTGCAGCGCGCCGTGTCAAACAACACTCCCACGCGTCATACGTCCTCCTCAAAAATGTACTGCATGGCGAGGTATTTGTGTACATCATTTATCTACTGTGAGCGCTATGAAGAGCTCAGAGGTGCTCCAGCGTATTCGCATTCAGCTTCGTGATGGCGTCGAAAGGTCGTCGCCCCCAACGCTCCTAGATTTTCTTTCAGTTTGAAAACTGGCCTCGCAACTTGCACTAAAAGATGGCCCATGTCTGAGCCCACTCATGATGTGAAACACCGACAAAACAATACGTCGAACGGCACCACGCTGCATGAAACGCAGACGGAGGCTACACACTTGAAGCGTCAAAACTACGCCTCCAAGCCACCGATTCCGACGAACTCCTGGAGCCGATGTTCCGTGGAGGACGCGAACGAGACATGCAAGCAATGAAATTAAATCGATAGCAATTACAGGACAGACACCCTGAATGGGTGTTCGACCCCGCCATGATGCTGAGAGTAAAGTCCAAATTGATAGCATCACCCCACGCTTTGTATGCTATACGCGCTAGTAAAAGCACGCAAACGCTCAGGAAGAACACGGCTTCAACGGAAATGATAAGTGCCAGCCTAATTTGCCCTACAAAGAGCCCTTACGATATTGTCGCCCCACGTGTGAAGCCTGGCGTGGATGGATCGTCTGGCAGAGAGGAAACGCCCCACCTTCTTTATTATGTAGATACACCGTGTGTCCGCAAAGAATACCTCTAAGTTGAGTTAAACATGTTTCTCTATCAAGTTCAGAAGTGTAGCTCGGGCGCGTTGGCAATCCGTAAACTTAGCTTATATTAGCAAGCTACATGAAACACGACACCTACACAGACCTAAAGAAAGAGAGGCGCCATCTACCTTTCCTTACGTCTCTGCCATGTTTCTTCCTTATATGTGCGGCGCTAACACAAGCTAAGTTTCTCTATGGTTCAGGCGATTTACAAAGATAAGAACATGTTAACTTAAAGGTTGTCAAGGAATCTAGAGGCATTTATTGCAGATATACTTAAGCAATCGTTGCCTGTAAGTGTTTATTAAATATAATGGTACATTTCGCAGTCGAACCAGAGCAGGCTTGGATAACTTTCTCGATGACACATGTTAGCAGTGCACATCAGTACGTCGCTTCAATGAGGAAATGCATTGCATGTTCGTAGCGATTCCAAGCTCTAGTACTCTAGTACTCCCAAGTACTCTAAATAGTTAACTACTTTTTTCTAAACACGCAAAATGTTGCTTTTCTTTATAAATGATACGTGATTCGGTTCGAACTTAGTGCTTTCAGGGGCGAAGCTCATTATAGCGGCACTCGTTCGTCTCTCGTAGTCGTAGTCGTAGTGTGTAACCAGTCCTACGTTTTCACCTGCAAGGTGTTGCTCGTGGGAGATTTCAGCTGTGTGTTGTTGAACAATAAAAAATTCGTAGCGTGCGCGTTAACTAAAAGCCAAAATCTCCTCTCTCTCATTCCCCCTTAACAGCCATTGGCATGTACATTGAGCGCTATCTGACAAAAAAGGGTTGCTACGTTATACTCGCTGGGCATAACCTCCTTGGTTTTAGAAAGGTTTAGCGAGCGTTGGGCCGCAGTGCCATGAATACAGTGAACTAGTATATACCATGAACTCGAGGTGGTTAAAGGTGGCAAGTAGACACGAAGATCAAGCCGTAAGAAAGTGTGCGTGTGCCACCTCTCGTTTAGTCTTTGGAATATCCGCTAGATGGTGGTGCATATGCGGAATATATGATGAAAAGATGTGAGATGGTGGTACTTGGAGTGTTGAATAGATGAACGAACGGACACACAGACAGATGCATGGACGGAGTCACGGATGGCTGCACCGACGGATGGACGCATGGACGGACGCAGGGGCGGATGCATGGACGAACGCATGGACGGATGCACAGATGGACGTGCGGACGCACGAACAGGCGCACACACGGACGAGCGAATGGACGCACGGACGGTCACACAGACAGGCGCATAGACGGACGGAAGCAAAAACGAATGGACGGACGGATTCTTCGCCCCACACTCCATCATTTACTCCGTGAATATGCTGCTATTTTTTGTGTTTACTTTTATCTTTGTTTCCTTCAGTGATCTGCGAGAACACCCCAAATCTAAGGCATTACGGAGGCTTCAGATAACTATTGCCTTGAGACTCAGAATGCGTTCAAGCTGTTAAGGTGTTAGGCGTTTGCTTTGAGTAAGGAGATGCCTCAAAAAAGACCTGGGATGACGTGCTTAGGAGATCCACCAATGTCATAGCAGCAGCCACTCATTTTAATCTGTAACTAACAGCGAAAGCAACAGTCATAAAGACACAGGCATGTGCCTTTGCGTTTTACATAGCTCACATCGCCCTTCTACCTCGCCGTGTTACGGGACGCCTCGCCTCTATGGCGGGGACCTTCCTCCGGGGAGGAAAACCAGCAAAGGTACACAGGAAATTTTTACAGCATCCTAGATACCGTGGAGGCTTGAGTCTTCCAGACATACCAACATTCACGAGAGCGCTGGCTGCAAAAACAACACAGAAGCTCTTCGATGACCGCAACTACCCCGGGTACAAGCTCTTGATGTACTGGAGCAGTACAGTAAAAGGTACTTTCACGGCCAATCCGTACATCGCACCACGAGCAGAAATTCCGCTTAAGTTTTACAGAACTGCCAGTGGCTTAAAACGAACAGTGGGATCAATAGGTTCATGCAGTCCGGAAGATGTTTCATTGCAAGAAATAAGCGAAATGGTGACAAGTAGCACACGGAGCAAAGAGGAAGAAACACCATCCTGCACGAAAAAATGGAAACGATGGCGTTGCAATCGCGCACCTAACCAGGTGCGCGAATTCGACTGGTTGAGAAGATGGAAGGCATTGCCTACGCGTGACCGGTTAGCACAATGGGGAGTCGTTCCAAATGAGCGCTGCCCAAACTGCGGCAAAAGAGAGACGGCCCAACATGCTCTGTTTCAGTGCTCGGGGGCGAGGGGCGCCTGGCGTTTAACTCTCTCATAGTACAGTACCAAGTACTCTAAGTCGTTAACAACTTTATTTAAACACACAGTTCTCCCATAGCACAGTATTAAGTACACTAAAAGCTTAACTACTTTTTCTAAACACGCAAAATGTTGCTTTTCTTCATAATTAATATGTAATTCTGTCTGAATTTAGTGCCTTTTGAGTTTACTTTTATCTTTGTTTCCTTCAGTGATCTGCGAGAGCATTTTAGTGCCGTAAGCTACATCGTGTCTCTGTTCTCTGGTTATCCAGTGGCCGTGGTACGTGTTACTGAAGCGGTATTGTCGCACCACACAGTTGTACCACCTGAAGCGTTAATAAATTTCCCTGTTTCAATAGTTCTCTACCAGGACGGCCCACTCCTCTCCCATGTTGTACGCTGATCTTTTCAGCTAAACACAACCAAGGCAGTGAAAGTAACGCCTAATATTGTAATGTTAGGAGACCACTGTAGAGGCGACATGACTCGAATCGATTAAATATTATCTGCACGTTGTAGCTAACCAGACTCCGGCATTTATTTCGCTAAAATGTGCCTGGTTATTTCTATTTTGTTTTTCGAAAAAAAAAAGAAAAGCGCGTGAACCACGGGAACTATGAAATAGACACACGCTAACGCGTTGCTATTCGAGTGCTTTTGAAGTGTTCTTTAGTTGATAAGAATGTTGATACTACCGCGCAAGAAAAATTTTTTTTTTCTTACAGCGAGGCTGAAACACGACTGCGTTCGTTCGGTGCCACAGTTAACTGTGCCTGTGCAATTAAATCTCTTAATTTGTCTTTGTATTGAATGAACTAATGTTCTCATATCGCAACCTACCTACATGACTTCTAATGTAGACCATTATGGCTATTTTTGTGACTTTTAATGGCTAACCTCTTTAATAATATTATTCCGTGCTTTACGTCCCAAAACCACGATACGAGTATGAGAGACGCCGCAGTCGATGGCTCCGGAAATTTAGACCTACTGGTGTTCATTATTGGTGCACTGACATCGCACAGTACACGGCTCTTTACAATTTCGACTCCACCGAAATGCGAACACCACGGCTGGGATCGAACCCGCGACCTTCGGGTCAGAAGCCGAGCACTCCAGCCACTGATCTACCGACGCGGACAGCGAAGCTCTTTAGTGTAGCCGTAATACCTGTGTGCGTTCTGTCAACAAATTATCATCGCGATAAACGGGTATACGCCACTGAAATTGTGTAAATCCAACAACTCTCCGCTGCTACCCCAAAAATGAAAAAAAGAAAGATAACAGTAGGCTGCGAAGTGATGGAGATGAGCCAAAGACCAACGAGACCATACTGGGGGCCGGGAAAGGTGACGGTGAGTGGCCGAAGATCCTGAAAAGGTAAAAACTCTATACGCCGACGATAATGAGCCAGTGGTGGATCCACAGTGGGAGCGGTAGGGGCAATCGACCCTCCACCCCCTCCCCTAAAACCGGTGTCCGCACTGCCCCTCCCCCCCCCCCCCCGTGCTCTGTTAAATGCCTCTCGTTCAACTCTACCACCCATTAAGACACAATAGTGGGACAAATGAAAAGTATGTGGCGACGAGGTTCTTGTCATGATGCAACTATAAAGAGCACAAGATTAAGGAACCCTCTTTCCGCTTTTGCTTCAAGCGACCACACCCCATAATATGAACGGCTGGATCCACCCCTGTGATGTGCCCGTGTAGCGAAGTGCGAATGTTTGGTCTTAGTGCTAGTTTTTGAAGTAAGGACATCCGTGTTATGTCTGCGACTGTCCATTCTTTAACGCGAACATCTCTCCGCTGGGAATGAACGTATAGAAACAACATAGCATAACCTAGAAAAAGCATGGCAGCAATCTAGATGCAACATAAAAACAACCCCCATCACCTAACGAAGGCCTGGAAGCAGCCTAGAAGTGACCATACTAGTCTTTAGAATCTCGTAAATTTTGCTGTTTCATTACAAGCTTCAAGTTTTTTTTAATAACATTCAAGCCACTTCCGTCTGTCTTGAGGTGAATTCCTGTGCGCTCAAATGTAGGTCATAACTTAACGTGCCTATGTGCTTGAGCCATAGAATGAACAAACAAGAAAACAAAGCTTCAATGTTCTGCACACCGTACATGAAAATTCCTGTCATGGTGTCCTCTTTGTGAGAAATGCTACACTAAGCATACACATTTTTTAAATTAACCTGACAGTCTTTCATTACACCGAGTATGATTTCGCTACGCTCACATTTCATTTTCTCGCTTGTGCTGGAAGTGAAAATTTTCATTCTGCTGAGAGCGCGACGATTTGAAAAGTGTTGGGGAGCAGTGGAGCACGAAAATGAGGGAAGCTCGAGATTAAACTCTGAGGCGCGCGTTGATTTCAATATAGCTAAACGGCAGAACCTCGTCGTCCAGACGAGTATATTCTTAAAATCCTGTGTGCCAGTGTCTTCGGTGTGTTTTAAAGTACCAGGAATCGAGCGAATTGTTTCAGATGTTTCGGCCGCTACTATGCAAAATGTCTGAACAAGAGTGTACATCCTCGCGCTGGTAAAAGATTTGTCGCCATCAGTTACAGGTATTTGAACGGGAAAATAGTATCGCCAGTTACGTCTTGCTTTCCTAACAGATGAAATAAGGTGGATTTTTCTCTAAGCATATCTGAGGTGCCAGGTGTATAGAGACATCGCACCCTCTTTAATAATTTTGTTTTGCCCCGTGCGTAATTGACGTTGCCTTGGACGTGCATAGCGCCAAACTGCATACGCCAGTATTATTGCTTGCTCATCTTCATCGCACATCAAGTGCGTTTAATTACCTTTATGATTAACTAATATATTCCGACATAGCTCGCTTACCTCAGTTATACTACATTTATACACTAGCAAGCTCTAAGAAAAGTGCGCAATGTGTGTGTAAGTAAAACCTGAGAAGATGCGTAGCTTTTTCAAAGATTTCACACATACTTCTGTCTCTTTCCCTGATCGCGCTGTAATCAACGATCAGTGTTCGCACACCTCTCAACAACACATCCGCATTCAGGCTGTGTTTCATGTTTCCATTGTACGTGGAAAATTCTTTGTGTCTACTTGGGTGCTCGCTTGCCAACGTGCGGGAGAAAGCACCAGCGTCTCAGCAAGCAAGCGATGGATGGATGGATGGATATGGCTGTACCTTTTGGATTGGGCGGTGGCTAAAGCGATTGCCAAAGCGGGAGCGCCCTCTTTAGTGGTGCGAGATTCTGGCAGATATTTCTTAAGATCTTTTCGCAATTTTATATAACATATAGCATTTATTTTCAAGTCATTTTGTTCTGTATGTGATTTCGTGCCTTAATAATATATCTGGCATTGGTTCTGAGCATTCTGAGTGTTGTTTTAGGCCTGTATTGGCCGCTGCTTGACCATGCGACATGAGAGATTTAGTGGACGACCAGACGCACCCCCCAAATGCTATGCCCTTGTAAGTCAATACCCAAATACCCACTCACCTCTTCCCCCCCCCCGGCTTTCTCTTTCCCCCTGACTTCCTGGCTCGCCATCTTTTAATCCGTGTCTTCGCAGAGTAACTCAACCGGCCGTGTTTTCACATCACTAACACTCAACCAAAAATGCACTAATGTCGCGATACGTCATTGTTTAACGGGAATTTTCTGCGTGGGAACTGCTTGTTCTGCCCGGACTCGCTCGCTGAAGCAAATCGGGATGAAATAAACGAGAGCTCAGAGAGGACATTAACTGAGCCACTTCAAGTTCTCTTTCTGCTTTTGCTCCCCACCTCATCTTTCTTTCTTTCCTACTTTTATTCTTTCTTTTATTATTTCTTCTTAGTGTCTTCATTTTCTGTTTTCTGCCTCTTTTTCTTTTTTTCTTTTTTTATGTTAACTCTTCTACTAAATCGTTGAAATAGAGTCTTCATGAATGCTGTGCAGGCTTCCTGGATGCTTGCTTCAGAGGAAAGGCACTGCGACAATCTCATCCATCCTTGTAACGAGATGGGTGGTCCAAAATCCCACAAAAACTGGTCCTGCACGCGCTGCTAATGGGACTGTTTTCGCAATTCGCTGCTTGGTTATTTGGACGGCTATTTGGACACGCGGAGGTCACCTGATTTAAAAGAAAAAATGAAGAAATTGTGGTTACTGGGGTGACCACCGTGCTGAAAAGAGTTAACCTTATAGTAGCACTGAATGTTGACGCAGCTTGCCACCCCATTGAATAAGACCCTTCCACGCTGTGGTAACATTGCGTGTTACCGAAGTTAGTGTGACACCTACCATTTGCGATGCTTAACACCCTTCGCATTAACTCTGTCTAGAGTTTGTAATCGTATATTGTGTTATGTTGATATTCAAATGTTACTATTCGTAGAGTGTGTTGATTCTACAATTCTTTATTTAACGACAGCGGTACGCTGCCGGTGATGATATGAAGACGCCTGCAGATTGTGGTCCCGCTTATGCTTATTCGCTAATACATTTTATTTAAAATATGAGTAGGCTCGCCTGACAGCAGTTGATTTTTACATACATAGTTTTTTTTTCAGACTGTTGGGGCTGGTAGGCAACCTATCATCCTTCTGTCAACCAAAGCTTATCGAGCGCCACCTTTGTCTTCTACGTATTTGTTTAACCTTAACTTGACTCTCTTTTTTTGTAAAAATCTTGCAATCACTTTGTTTTTCAATTAGGCGGCATAGTTTCTGAAGAGCGCAATTTAATGTACAAACTATTGTTTCTGGTTAACCTATTTTTTTATTTATTCTTGACACATCAGCGAAAACAATTCTTCTAAGTATGCAGTAAACTTTTGAACAGATCTATAGTTCGTTGCTTGAATCCTTTCCAGAGCACCGTTCGCGGGGAGAAAACAGATTGCTCGTTACAAAAGAACTGCTTCGAAATCCCTAGAGTGGAGCCAATACTCAGGATTGGCCTCCTTGTCCACAGTTTAGTATGAAGCTATTTTCAATCAATCTTGAGCTAATAGCAACAAAAAAAGATAGAACCGTCATAGGCTGGCCGCTTGTGAAAACAGTTGTAGATATAATAAAGAGTAAAAAAATCTGGCCTTGTTAAGCAGTCAAGTAAATAGGGCTTAAGTCCGACACTCGCACAAAGAACAAAGCGCCTTGCGTGCAACGAAATCTCCTTGACTACTGAAGAGGCTTGGGACTGGATTCCAATTTGGCGAACTAGTTCTATCGCAGTCGGCAAGAACGTAATCTTGACGAGAAATGATGCTAGGTAGTCTCACTCACAACGTCATGCCGTATATCCTTTCTTTAAAATTTTGTCGTCTTCTAATGTGTATTGCTCTGTTATGATGGAAATCTGTATCTGCACTGAATAAACAAGTGAAGTGCCTTGAGCGTTGCTCATACACAGAAACACTTTTGAAATGTTATCGCCCGTATGATCATTCCTGTTTTGTTTTTGTTTTAGCTAAAGCGAGACTCTTCTAAGCTCACGAAGTCTTAAGCGGTAGCACAGTGAACAGAAAAACATTCAAGCAAACAAGTTTTTTGGGATGAAATAAAGAAACTTGCAACCTTGTTGTCTACATTTTTCCGACAACTGTTTTATACAAAAACCCTTGGAGGTACCATAAGTATTGACAGAATAAGATTCAGATTTTCATGACATGAACCAGCTATAACGCAGTAGCTTCCTAACTTTCTCTGTCCCTTCATAGCTTCTACACTTGAGTGTGTTTTGCGGACTCATTTGGAATGGCGGCACGTTTTGTTTTTAACTTTCATGAATGAGCAAGAAAAAAATTGGCCCCGTATTAGCCTGTTACACCGCAAATGTCGTCGAAAGATGATAGTCTTGCGTTTGGAGAGAGTGAACAAAACGTTTATTTGATGTTCTGCGCAAGAAAATCGGAGAATGGTATTCTGGAGACGCTACGCTAGAGAGAGAGAGAATAAAATAAGGGAAAGGCAGGGAGGTTAACCAGAAAGTGGAGCATCCGGTTTGCTACCCTGCACTAGGGGAAGGGGGAATGGGGTAGAAAGATTGGAAAGAAAGCGAAGAGGGAAATAGACGCGCGCAAAAAAAAAGGGGGGGGGAGCTGGGGTGCTACAGTCTGTACAATAGGCCGCTGCCACGCAAAAAGTTCAGTAAGGCCTTCACTGATTTTCTGTGAGCACACAAATTATGTCGTCTTTCCAGCACTGATTGTTCAGACAAAGGTCTGTCGTCAAGGCGAGCTAACGCAGCAGCTAGTTGCCGTCTTTGCACGCTGTAACGAGGGCAGTGACAGAGAACGTGCTCTATAGTTTCAACGCTGCCGCAATGACCGCAAACAGCACTGTCTTCCATGCCGATTCGGAAGGCGAAAGCCTTGGTGAAGGCGACACCAAGCCATAGTCGGCAAAGCACCGTTGTCTCGAGTCGAGAGAGTCCAGACGGAGGTCGGAGTCGACGAGATGCGTCCAGTCTATGCAGTCGCGTGTGCCGTAAGCACTTGGCGTTCCACAGGGATTTTAAGTCTGCATTAGCGATTTTTCGGATGGTCATTGCAGCATCAGTCCTTGAAAATGGTATAGATTCTTCTTCACCATCTTCGTGTGCTGCTCGGGCAGCTGCATCGGCATGTTCGTTGCCCAATATGCCGCAGTGACTTGGAAGCCACTGAAACGTGACTCTGTGTCCTTCGTCGAAGAGGTGGTGAAGCAGCTCTCTAATTTCCAGCACTAGTTGTTCATGAGGTCCCCGGCGCAAGGCGAATATCAAACACTGTAGTGCTGCCTTAGAGTCCGTGAACACGCTCCATTTCTTGGCTTCTTGGTGTTTAATGACTTGAATTGCGCTACGTAGAGCAGCAAGTTCCGCAGCTGTCGATGATGTCTGGTGGGATAAAAGAAACTTCATCGTTGTCGCTGTTGCAGGAAAGATCACCGACCTTGCAGACCCATCCACTTCAGTTGAAGCGTCAGTATATAGATGAGTATGCTCACTGTATGTCTCATATAACAAGAGAAGAGAAAGCTGCTTTAGCGCTGGAGACGAGAGCCAGGCGTTTGACCCTATGCCTGGAACCGTGAGTTCAACATGTGCATAGGTCATACTCCATGGGGGAGTTGAAATCCTCGATGGAGTTGTATATCCCGTAGGAATGCGTGTGCGATATGACAAGACTGTCTGGCAAAATGAGGCACGAGGTCGGGCTTCTGGCAGTGAAGCTAGATGATGGGCAGGGGCACGAGTAAGATGCCTCACGTGTGCTCTTAGCACTTCCATCATGATATGCGTCTTTAGCGGGTAGTCATTAGTGATCTCGATTGTCTCAGCTGTTGATGAACATCGCGGTAGCCCCAAACAAACTCGCAGAGCCATAGCCTGGATGCTTTCGAGAGTCCGAATGTTGGTTCTACAGCTGTTGGTCAACACAGGCAAACTGTAGCGCAAATAGCCAAGAAAAAGCGTCTTGTACAATTGCATCATTGCATGTACTGAAGTTCCCCAGGTTTTTCCTCCGAGATACTTGAATAAGTTAGCAATTTCTGTCAGCCTCTTCTTCAAGTGGGCCACATATGGGCCCCAGCAAAAGTCTCTATCAATGAATACGCCTAGAAATCTGTGCGTCCTGACATATGGTATGACTTGGCCATCGATTGATATAGCGTATGGTCTCATTGGCTTTCGACTAAAAGCAATCAATGCGCATTTCGCTGGCGAGATTTTCAGACTCTGGTCCTTGAGGTACATTGATACCAACGTCACAGCTTTCTGAAGTCTTGCGCGTACCTGAGGTCTTGTCACGCCAGATGCCCATACGCAGATGTCGTCAGCGTACATGGATAACTTGACCACACTTGGTAATCGTTCTACAAGACCAATGAGAATGAGGTTGAAGAGGGTTGGACTCAAGACGCCACCTTGCGGGACTCCACGATGCGTTGGTTGTTGGGAGTTTGGACCATCTGCAGTGTTCACAAATAAGGTACGCCCTTGTAAATAACTGCGTGTCCAACAATACAGTTGCCCGCCTAGGCCCACTGACTCAATGGCTTCGAGGATGGCGTCATGTAGAACGTTGTCGTACGCTCCTTTTACGTCAAGGAACATGGCAGCAGATAGTCGTGTACATGCGTTTTGTTGCTGGACATATGTGACGAGATCTATAACATTGTCGATCGAACATCAGTGATGGCGAAAACCAGCCACGGTGTTCGGATATATCTCATAGTATTCCAGGTACCATTCAAGCCTGGCCAAGATCATTCTCTCCATTACCTTTCCTACTCAACTTGAGAGTGAGATCGGTCGGTAAGAGGCAATGTCCAGGGGAGATCTGCCAGGCTTAAAAATTGTACCAAGCGGCTAATCTTCCAATCTTGCGGAACGACGCCAGCTTGCCAGGAATCGTTGACGATGCTAACGAGTGCTTCTCGTGCCCGTTTACCAAGGTTGCACAGCATCCTGTATGAGATGTCATCCGGGCCAGTTGACGACGACTTATTACATAAGACGAGCGCCGCATCGAGCTCCTGTGATGTAAACGGTAGATCCATGGGCGGGTCCCGTGAGTGAGGGATTTGATTTACTGTATGTAGGCTTGTGTAAATTGTCTGGCCCACGGTCATAGCGCAGAAATCTTCTGCTACCTCAATTTCGTGCCGGCGATGAAAAAGTGCAAGGGCTTTGAAGGGAAAACGCTGCTATGGAACAGAACGTAGGCCTCGCACAATTCTCCATATCTGAGACAGTGATTTATGAGGATCTGGCGACGCACACAATTTCCTCCATCGTTGGGTGTCTAATTTGTCCAGGCGCCGATGTATCTTCTTTTGGATGCGCCGGGCTGTTCGTAGATAGTCTGTGGAATTGGTGCGTCGGTATCGTCTTTCGGCACGACGGCGGATCGCACGAAGTCGCTCCAGCTCGAGGTCAAATTCAGAGTACTTTGAAGAGCATATTATTGTGCGCATAGCCGCATGTGCAGTTTCCTTAATAGCTTGCTGAAGACCATTGGACAGGCCTTCTTCACAAGCATCCTCAAGTTGAGTTTTGAACACACTCCAATCTATTCTTTGTGTTGTGGTAGAGGAGTACTTGTTTGAAATACCTTTATACTTCAGGTAAGTGGGAATGTGGTCGCTTCCGTGTGTTTCAATGTCCAAAAACCACTTTACCCGTGTAGCCAATCGGCGTGAAACAACGGACAAATCAAGGCAGCTGCTATATGTAGTGCCTCGCAAAAACGTAGGACTCGCGTCATTCAGAAGGACGAGACCATGGCTGGGAACCAATGATGCTAGACGTCGTCCCGTTGAATTAAGCCTTGAGCTTCCCCAGATGAGATGATGCGCATTGAAATCCCCGGTGATAACTCACGGACCCGGATGTGCCCTTAATACGCCGTCTAGTTTGTTGGCGTCGAATTTACTTGATGGGGATATATACACACCTGCGAATGTGCGAATGTCACCTTTCCTTTTTAACAGACAAGCACACATACTGATTGCCGTCGTGTGGTTGCAGTGGCTGGACGACGTAAGTAAGCTCCCGGCGAATAAATACAACAACCTTGCTACTTTCGATGTCACTTGAGGAGAAAAATGACTCGTAGCCGGATAATCTGATTGGGTGCGATAATTTCGGTTCACATATAATCATGATAGGAAGTTGGTACAGATGAACGAACTGGCGAAAATCAGATATGCGAGATCTCAGACCTCTTGCGTTCCACTTCACAGAAGCTTCACGGAAAATCCGGCGTCGACGTCGCCCCCGACGGAAGCGCTCCAGTCATGGTGATATTCATACACCACTTCGGTCTACACCACCATCAACATCCAGTAGAAAGCCAGAGAGTACAAGAATATCTCCACCGGCGAAGCCTCTCTCCCCTGAAGACTGGCCGGTGCTTGCGAACGCACGGCCTTCCGAGCAGCCTTCCCGCTCTCTGCTCCCAGTGAAAGCCAATGCTGCTGATGACGAGGCTCCAACAGCCGATCGTCAAATTATTCCTATGCTGCGATCCATTGTGAGTCTCATCAGAAGTCTTCTGACGAGCATCGATACGCCAACTGCTAGGAGCGGTCTACAGGTGCTGGACGCGTTGAGTCCAGTCCTTGCAAGCCTCCAGTAAAGCCGTGGCCAACAATCACAAGTCGTTCCGACAGGAGGTCCGAGAAGCGTCGATTTTTCAGTGGAACGCTACGTTAGAGTGCCTCGAGCGTGCAGCGGAGGCGAACAAGCGCATCTATTCGCGTCACACGTGAGACATGAGCGCTATCTGGCAGTTATTCTAAAAACGGGGCGCGCGCCGTGCGCGCCTGTCTCGGAAATGATAAGGTGTAAATGCAAAATGACGGGCAGGTGTCATCACCATGTCGTCTTAGCAAAGCGTTGGAAACACTTGCCATTTCGTGCGATCGTTGCATGACCAGCGCAGCGTTATAACGCTATGATCCTTAAAATTACTTATGTATGCCTTTTCTAGTAAAAAATACACATACATGATATTGACGTGTTGTTATGGTCCTTAAGATATGCGCAATAATTGCTTTTTAATTGAACATCTCACGAGTATGAACGCTGAACCTTGAGGTCGGCCGTTTGGAGTATCGTTTGGTCACTTCGGTGCCGTTAAGAGCACCGTTAAGGGTGGACAAACAGAAATGTACAGACAGATCACAATTTTTGCGTCAAAGGTCCCCAACAAAGACTACCGTCTTTAAAATTGAAAGCTGGCAGATGCGCCAAAAAAGTGAGTGTTTTTCCGATGGCCGCTTGTGTGGCTTCAAGACTAACCACTGGTCTGAACAATGTAAACTGTAATCATATCTATTGATGTAGCAGGGTTTAACAATTTAATATACACACTATGGGATTCTGATAAATTCACGTATCTGTTTCCTGATAAAAACGTATACTAAACTATGAGCTGCTTTTGAACCATGAGTAAGAGAGATAGAATAGAAATGTGTGTGATTACTTGTAAAAGAAAGTGAAAATTTTGCGTAGAATTTAAATGCATGTGCAAGTTAAAATTACCTGTTGAACTCAATGTAATGTCTCCTGCATAAAGGAAATGAGACGCATAGTCGCCACGGTGGTCTAGTGTTTATGGTGCTCGAAATGCGACCCGAAGGTCAAGGGGTCGAATCCCAACCGTGACACGTCTATATCTATAAAAACGAAAATACTTGAGGCATGTGTACTTAGATTTAGGTGTGCAATAAGGAACCTGAGGTGATCTTTTTTCGGAGTGATTCATTGCTGCTTTTCTCATAATGATATCCTGCTTTTCTGATGTTATACCTCAAGAATTATAATTAAAATTGTGCATACAGCGGAACTTCAGACTGGTGCTTGCCTGGGCTCACTGGTTGCACTGAGTGTGTCGTCTTTCTTTTTTTTTTCGAGACCATTTCAATGTGGTTGGCCAAAAACCCTTCACAGTACTTTGAGTGGAAAAAATGACAGATGCCGGAGCCCCTATACAACCCTATTAACAGAGAAGCTGCTAAAGCTGGTAGTAAGACGTTGCCATAGCAAACGTTGCGGCTGAGCGCCACTTGTGCTAAAGATAGCCAAGCCACCGCCGGGTGGTCACCAGAGCAACCACAACAGTTTCAGACACTGTCGCTCGCGCAAAAATATTTCAATACATTCAAACTGGTAAGCTTTGCGCGTATTCCTAATCTAACCGTCGCTATCTCGTTCTCGTGTCTTATTTTTAGCGCAGTTATAATTTTCCTAAATGTGTCACCAACTAGCCCCCCATCTTACGCTTCTCGAGCCATCTCTTGGCTGCCGCTTCGGCTAAGCGCACGAGATTCCATCGCCACCGGTGTTGCCATTCCCGTGCCGCGGCACGATGAGCTGAGGATCAACCAGCTTGGCTGAGCAAGCTTTGTGCAACTTAGCGCAGACTTATGGCATTTTTTTTTTCACTACAGCTCGCGAAAGCTTAGAGGGAAAGAGAACGAGATGTGGGGTGTTGATGTAATGAAGCGGGTAATTATGAATGCATTCCAGGTAGCTGCGTGCTTGTAAAACCGACAAATTCAAGTGAATCCAGGTCTAGACCAAAAAAAAAATCACAGCATATTCACGGAGCGAATGATAAAGAGTAGGGCGAAGCTTCGAAGGGTTTTATTGGTGAGCCGTGAGACTTCCGCTGGCCGGGTCCATCCATCCGTCCGTCCATTCATCCGCCCATTTGTCTGTCTGCCCTGTCTGTCCTGTCTGTCCATCTGTCTTGTCTTTCCTGTCTGTCTGTGCGTCCGTATATATGTCTGTCCTCCGTCCATCCATCTAGTGAACCCTCCAAATACCGCCATTTCGCATCTTTTCATCATATATTATTCATTTTCAGTACCGCCATCCAGCGGGCATTTCAAAGACTAAATCGAGAGATGGCTACTACATACAAGAGACGCACGACCCACGTCTTAAGGAGTTTCGCGCCTAAAACTGGTCGCCGTGTTAATACGGAAACGATCTGGTCGAGTGTGTACTGTGTGCCGAGTTGATTTTACATAATCTGTCCTCGAAAGTTTGGTTGAGACGCCAAACGAACGTAGAACGTTCACAGGCAAACGCGATCTAGTCGGGTTTAGCCAACTCTATTCCCCAATTGAGTCCCTTTCATCCAATTGTGGTGAGCTCAGCTAGAGCCGAAATTTAAGGTATTTTCTGTCTTTGCTCTTTATTCCCGCAGACTGCTATTATAAAATGGCTTGAAGCTTCAAGGTGAGCAGCGGCTTGGCCTATGTGAGCAGGACGAACTTATATAATCTCTCTTCGTCGCTATCGCTTGCTCCGCCGGTGGCCTATTTTACTCGTCTCAGTCTATTTGCAAGAAAAAAAGAAGATATACTTCACTATAGTTCGAAACTACATCGTCCATCTGTTCACTCTGCGCACAGGACGCTTACTACATCGACTTCAGAAATCTCGCAATACGCGAAAGAAAATCGCAATACGCGAAAACTTACTTCCGCTTCTTGAGGAGGCGCTCGAAATCAGATGGGCCCCACCACGGTGGTCTAGTGGCTAAGGTACTCGGCTGCTGACCCGCAGATCGCGGGATCAAATCCCGGCTGTGGCGGCTGCATTTCCGATGGAGGCGGAAATGTTGTAGGCCCGTGTACTCAGATTTGTGTGCACGTTAAAGAACCCCAGGTGGTCAAAATTTCCGGAGCCCTCCACTACGGCGTCTCTCATAATCAAATAGTGTTTTTGGGACGTTAAACCCCACAAATCAATCGAAATCAGATGAAAGCTTTAAAATAAGAAAACCTTTATTATTAAGCTAATGGACTTCCTCAAGTAGGTGTGTTAGCGTACACAGAGAGGCTTTTGATTGATGGGCTAACACTATATGTGTATTATTCGCTATCTAAGATATTGCCTACGTATTATTCAAAACCGACTTTTCGGATGACTTAATTCAAGATGTCGAAAAATATAACCTCGCGTTTCGAGTTTAAGACTTTAACGTTTACCAAAAGCCGTGTGTTAGAACGTTTTTTTTTTCTCTTTTCTGCCATTCAGTCGTAAAGTCGAGACTCAAAGAAACAGTAAAAGTCCTCAAGGTGCTCTGCGCCCAGATTCGCGGTTCTTTTGCTCAGAAGAAACAAAAGGTTTGTCTTGTGAGTCTCCCCGTCTTACGCCTTACCCCACATCTATGAAGAAAAAACAACGCTGAGAAAAATGAAAACATTTCCGTTACCGTATAAAATAAAAGGGACGGGCCATAGTAAGTACAAGACGTAGTAACACCAGTTATGTCCACATTTCTGTTCTTCTTACGCTTCCCTGCTTCGCTTGAATGCACAGAACTAACGAGGGGCAGATGTGAAATAGCGAAAAAACTATAGGCGATTTAGCAAAGCTCGGGATGAGCTCTGAGCACTACATTGCTCCACAAGGCTCCGTGTGTTTGTAGCACCTGCCTCCAAAAACATTCTCAACTGCCTGTAAAAAAAAGTCGCAGCGTTACCTCAAAGGCGAAGCAATGAACGCGATAGCAACAAATCGGAAGGTCCCGCGCAGTAGGGCAAGCAGATCGAAACATGCCCCGCGTTTCTCACGCACAGATGACGCACGAAACGTACTCACAGGTACAGATGAACGTGAATAAGTGTCTCAGTTGTTACTTCGCTCTGTCTGAGAAGCGCGCCCTTTTCGCAAACGGAGGCTTTGCGATGATTGCAGAGACCTTTGTACGCCCCGTAACTACAACGGAATCGTTCCAGTGGAAGCCTTAACGCCAGCAAAGACGTATCATCCTCCGCCCCGGGAGAAAAGGGTGCATGGGAAATCGTCCACTCCCCTCCTCTCCACGGGCCAAAGTACGCGTGAGAGATGAGAGCCGTCGCCCGCTCATTGCGCCATCTTGTTGTTAATTCTGAAAACACAAGACCCCCCCCCCCGAGATGCCCGCCAACAGCGGTAAGTGGTGGATATAAATGGCTTGGCGTTTAAACGTTAAAAATTTACCTCTCCGTGGGTCAGTGTTTAACGCCTCGCCTTCACGAGGCGTAGGTCCCACGATTCCGCACACCACAATCTTTTTTTCTGGATTTATTTCTTTTTTGTGTTTTCATATACATAGATATGTATACATATACGGTGCATGACATCGACGCTGGTGGCGAAATCTAGGCGAGTGTTCATATCATTGCTAGCGGAATAAAATCTCTACTCACTCGCCACCTCAGCTTTCTCACGCTACCGTCCGTCCACATAATCTGTCCACATAGTCGCGGCCGTATCCCAAACTTAGTTCAAGTGGGCTACCAGGTAAATTTAGAGAAAGGGCTGTTTAGTTATTGAGCAGCAGCTGCCAGTGATCATAAATATACATAATTCTTTCTTGTGAATGGATCGCATATTATGCATATGAGCTCCTGCGAAGACACCGCTTCTAGTAGTTCACTATTACAGGTTGCAAGCTGGGAATCCGCTACTAGGCATAATTGTGACCCAAATTTCTCTTCGCGCGACTATATTATTATTGAGAACTATTTTTTATTAACTCTGCCGAGATTCATGCTTGACACATGCTATGCATCTGAAAGGTAATACGTGCGTTTTTTTTTCCTGACAATGATTAATAATTATGGCTGAGCCTTTTGTAATGCATTGGAAGCATTTAACGACCCACTCGTGGCACGATTCGCATTTCCTGACGCGTGGTTGTTATTTTCCACATCTTTTGCATTATATTCAATATGTTAACACAATTTCTTGCCCGACATGACGCTTGTACATCATATTGTACCACCAAAAAGAGGTATAGCACCACCAGAAAGAGATATAATGTGGCATAATGCTCCATGGTGTAATGCTCTACTTCTACGCTGAGGCCCCGGGTTCCAATCCCATTCAAAATTTGGAACATTTTCTTTTTCGTTTATTCGTTTCTTCTATCATGCGCCAGTGGTTACCGAAACTGGCAGCGGCTGATAACTATATACGGCGCCAATAGTAGCTCTTGTTATTATCTCGTAGCAGCTGGCGCTGCAAAAAGTTAAAAAAAAAGCAGGGCCTTTCGCTTCTGATAAGATGATACCCTTCTACACAGCGAGCATAAACTTTATTTCTTTTGTTACTCGGGTAGCGCTAGTATGCCCATGTTTTACCAACGACGCTGAGCTTCCAACGTCAGCATTGTGCGTTTATTATTTTTTTACTATCCTAATATAATGAACACGAACCTGGGGCAGCACGTATTTCGAGGTGCAGACGAAAAAACACTTGATAAAAGAGAGGAAAGCATACTACCGTTTTTTGATTTCTAGACTAGAAGATACAAGAATCTTTAGGTGTCGAGGTAATTTAGGAAACCAAATGCCACAGATTGCTCTTATTGCGTTGAAAAACCTGAAATGGGCAGTCTTGATGCACAAATTTTGGCTGTACGTTCCTGCCATTTGCCATTTTTTTCATTTGCTACAGGCCATGGAAGCGCCTGCATTTTGGCCTAAACTCTCGGTATTCGTTGACCGCGGCATATCATTTGTGAGGCATTACATAAGGCTGGATATTGGTAGTAGCGTTACTTATGCGATGTCTTGAGCAATTACGCATAAATTTCAATGCTCTACTTTTTTTTTGTTTTTCCAGTGAAACATATTTAAGCAAAGTGGTTTTTTTTAAATAATGTTACTGAGAACAGGCAAACTGCCCAGTGCTGAAAAGAAAGCTCAAAAGCCTGACAACTCTTTTTGTATGCAAGGACAACTCCAGAGCAATGTTGCCAGTAAAAAGCGTTAGGTCGCTTACACGGTTGCTTGCATCAGTTGGGTATTAGTACATGAGGATGTCGAATGCTGCATAAGGTGTTTTATACAGTATGGGCAAGTATGAAGTGTACTGACAATACCAGTTTCTCTCTTTCCCAATCACTTCTTAAAACTGGTCGGCCGAAAAAAATAATAATGAACGACAACAAATAATTGATAACTCGCAACCAAGTGAACTCAATTTCTCGCGAGGTGCTTAAGAGACGCGTGGAGGGCTGCCCTGTAAGTTTTATTTTCTGACAATCAAATTTGATGATAGTCTGACAACAGAATCAATCTACTTTTTATGAAACCCTTGTTTTCGTTGTTGAAATTACCGATTGATTCAGGTTTAGCCAGTTGCCCTGAATCAGCAGTCAATTTCTCACGTGTCCTTTCAATGTAAGCGAAAGGGGTTTATTGGTGTAAACAGCACTTGCACAGCAGGTCTATTGATACTGGAAGCAGGCGGCAACGACCAACACAGGGAACACAGCGTTAGGGCCAACAGCTCGCGCTCGAGGCTTTATCTGCCTGAGTGCAGAGTCTGAGATTTTGCTTTCACATACAGCGAACGTAGAGTAAACGCGCCCACCCATCTTCACACTCCTTCGTCTCAGATTTCTTATGTCTTGACCAGTAACATCTTGCAAACAACATAGCAAGTACGATTTTAACTCGAGGAGATGAAATGTGATGTATTCACTGCCATCATAAAAAACTGATGTTTATTCTTGTTATCACTCAATTGCTTGCGCGAAGAATGCTCGAAAATACGGTGTTCGAAGCTTTTCTTGGTGCTCTTTCTTTTTCTCGCTTTGAATTCCTCACCGCGACGGTATCACGCGAGACTGAACTTTCCTCTCGCTCCCTCAGTTTGCTTGTGCAATCATGCGAAAGTTGTTCTTTCTCAGCGCATACCACGCTTTTTGGTCTTCAAAGCCAAACCTTTGCAGCGAAGGATTTGTTTTTCACTGTGTCTTTTTCTTTTTGCTCCCACTACTTGACCTACCACATATCATCTCAATAAGCATATATCTCTGCGTTTCTTTTATTATGCGTTTGCTGTTTTGTTTTCTTCTACCTCATACGCCCCTGCGCATGAAAACATTGATTCACCTATGCTCCCTGCGCATTCATTCTGCGCCACTACCCATTAACCTCCTCGCCCCCGTCTGCCCACTCACGTACACGTAAACGCGCAGATTTTTCTTGTTGTATGTGAACACACATTGTCGTCGTCTAGGCAAACTGTTTTCTAGCTGTTCCGGACTCTGGTCACGGTTGAACCTTTTTGGCGAGTTGTGCCGGTACGCATGCGGTTGATGCAGTGGCTTTTCTTTCTTCACTCGATGGTGACTACGCTGGAACATAATGCGCCAGTGCATTTGCCCGAGTGCTTTGTCGTCGGTCTCTTCACGTTCGCTTTCGTTTGGTATTCTGTGCCTGGCGCCATTTTCAGAATGTTTCTATATTTCGGCTAAGCTTCTACGTTTGGCTAGGTTTCCTAAGTGTGTGTGTGTGTACGTGCGTGTGTGCGTGCGTGTGTGCGTGCGTGTGTTTTGTTTGTTTGTTTGTTTGTGCTTGCGTGTGCGTGTGTCACCAAGGATTAACTTACTCATTGTTTTTTAATGTCTGCCTTCTTTGTATGACTTGTGACGATAATTTTACTTTACAAATAGGAATTCCGTCAATGGAGTCAGTATAATAAGAAATTCCTGGTTACACAACCAAAATTCAAGCATCATCGCTATGGGGTTTTTTCGTTCGTTCGGTTTTTCACTGTGATCGCGCGCACAACGCTTGGCAAGTCGCGGCCTCCTGTGGCGGCCCCAGTAACGACCGAGCGTGCCATGCTCAAACACATCGCCTGTGACGCAGTAATTTTCAGCCTGTAATGTCACCTGTTGGAGAAGAAAAAGCTAACTTTAGCAGCTTTTTCAATTTATTGTGAATTCCAAGCCGCGTCCTGGCTATATTTCGCTCCCGCATTCTCAAGCCTCGACTAGCCGAGGGCAGCGGTTTCGGACCGTATTCAGAAAAGTTTGCAAGGCTCTTTTAGAGCTTCGTTGGCGTTGACAAAGTGCTGACAAAAAAGCTACTTTAAAGGTGGCCTGCCACAACGGCTGTAATTATTTTGTTGGTATTTGTGATGAAGGTGTTACATATACCACGCACTTTTGTGTCTGTGCGGTTGTACCAGGGAGATAGGTGTGGTGCGAACATGGTCTGCGCGTACTAGCAGACACTGGTACTGTTGATATGGTGCAGAATGTCTGCATCACCACTTCCGGCTGTAATTTTGTTGCCACCAGTGTTCTTTAAGCATTGTAGTAGTACCATGCTCTCCTCGTGATTGAAGGAGAGAAAGGTAAACTTACGGGCTCGTTTACATTGTTAAAAACAGTATTGATGAGAACTAACAGACAATCAGGCCAAGTAAAGTATAGGGAATTGTATATGAGGTAATTTTAATGTAAATGTGTAGAAAAAAAGAGGATCACAAGATAACCTGTCACGCGCAGGGGCCGAACCTGCGACCTTCTATTAATACTGAAAGCAGGCGGCAACGACAGACACAGGAAACACAGTTTTATGGCCAACTGCTTGCGCTCTAGGCTTCTACTTTAGTGCTTTTATTTCTGCCTGAGTGCAGAGTCAGAGATTTTGCTGTAATACAGAGCAAACGTAGAGTAAACGCGCCCACCCATCTTTACACTCCTTCGTCTCAGATTTCTTATGCCTCGACTAGTAACATCTTGCAAACGACATAGCAAGTACAATTTTAATTCGAGCAGATGAAATGTGATGTATTCAGTGCCATCATTAAAAACTCATGTTTATTCTTCGTATCACTCAATTGCCTGCGCGAATAATGCTCGAAAATACGGTGTTCTAACCTTGTCTTGCCGCTCTTTTTTTGTCTCGCCTCGAATTCCTCACCATCTCACCACGACGGTCTCTCGCGAGACTGAACTTTCCACTCACTTCCTCAGTTTGCTTGTGCAAGCGTGCGAAACTTGTTCTTTCTCAGCGCATACCATGCTCTTTGGTCTTCGCAACGAAGGATGTGTTTTTTTCCTGTCTCTTTTTCTTTTTGCTCCCACTACTTGACCTACCACATATCTTCTTTGCAGGCTTATTTCCCTGCGTTTCTTTTATTACGCGTTTGCTGTTTTAACTTTTTTCTTTATAGTTCGTACCCGCCTGCGCACGAAAACACTGATTCACCTATGCTCCGTGCGCATTCATTCTACGCTACTACCCATCAACATCCTTGCCCCCATCTCCCCACTCACGTACATGTAAACGCGCAGATTTTTCTTGTTGTATGCGAACACATATCGTCGCCTTCTGGGCAAACTGTTTTCTAGCTGTTCCAGACTCTGGTCACGGTTGGACCTTTTTGGCGAGTTGTTCCGGTACTCATGCGGTTGATGCAGTGGCTTTCCTTTCTTCACTCGATGGTGACTACGCTGGAACATAATGCGCCAGTGCATTTGCCCGAGTGCTTTGTCGTCGGTCTTTTCGTGTTCGCTTTCGTTTGGTATTCTGTACCTGGCGCCATTTTCAGAATGTTTCTATATTTCGGCTAAGCTTCTACGTTTGGCTACGTTTCCTAAGTGTGTGTGTTTGTGTGTACGTGCGTGTGTGCGTGCGTGTGTTTTGTTTGTTTGTTTGTTTGTTTGTTTGTTTGTGCTTGCATGTGCGTGTGTGTGTGTGTCACCAAGGATTAACTTACTCATTTTTTTTTAATGTCTGCCTTCTTTGTATGACTTGTGACGATAATTTTACTTTACAAATAGGAATGCCGTCAATGGAGTCAGTATAATAATTAATTCCTGGTTACACAACAAAAATGAAGCATCATCGTCTACGTTTTTTTTTCGCAAGTTCGGTTTTTCACTGTGATCGCGTGTACACGCTTGGGCAAGTCGAGGCCTCCTGTGGCGGCCCCAGTAACGACCGAGCGTGCCATGCTCATACACATCGCCTGTGACGCCAGTAATTTTTCAGCCTGTAATGTCACCTGCTGGGAGAAGAAAAAACCGAACTTTAGCGAGCTTTTCAATTTTATTGCGAATTCCAAGCCGCGTTTTGGGCTATATTTCGCTCCCGCGTTCTCAAGAGCCTCGACTGCCGATGGGCAGCGGTTTTCTGACCGTGCTCAGAAAAGTGTTGCAAGGCTCTTTTAGAGCTTCCGTTTGGTGCGTTGACAAAGTACTGACAAAAAATACTACTTTAAGGTGGCCTTCCACAACGGCTGTAATTATTTAGTTGGTATTTGTGATAGAGGTGTTACATATACCAAGGCACTTTTGTCACTGTGCGGTTGTACCAGGAAGATAGGTGTGGTGCGAACATGGTCTGCGCGTACTAGCAGACACTGGTACCGTTGATATGGTGCAGAATGTCTGCACCATCACTTCCGGCTGTAATTTTGTTGCTACCGGTGTGGTTTAAGCACATTAGTAGTACCATGCTCTCCTCGTGATTGAAGGAGAGAAAGGTAAACTTACGGGGTCGTTTACTTTGGTTAAAACAGTATTGATGAGAACTAACAGACAATCACGCCAAGTAAAGTATAGAGAATTGCTTATGAGTTAATTTTAATGTAAATGTGAAGAAAAAAAGTGGATCAAAAGATAACCTGTCACGCGCAGGGGCCGAACCTGCGACCTTCGAATATCACGTCCGCTGCTCCACCAACTGAGCTACGACGGCTGCTATGTCTCACCCACTTTATGGTGTATGTATGTGCATTAAACATGAATGGATGGATGGATGGATGGATGGATGGATGGATGGATGGATGGATGGACGGATGGATGGATGGATGGATGGATGGATGGATGGATGGATGGATGGATGGATGGATGGATGGATGGATGGATGGATGGATGGATGGATGGATGGATGGATGGATGGATGGATGGATGGATGGATGGATGGATGGATGGATAGATGGATGGATGGATGGGTGGATGGATGGATGGATGGATGGATGGATGGATGGATGGATGGATGGATGGATGGATGGATGGATGGATGGATGGATGGATGGATGGATATGGCTGTACACTTTAGATCTGGCGGTGGCTAGCGCCACCAAGCCCTAATACTTAATGAACCAAAAACTACATTTATTTTTTTCCCTTAAATAGTGAGGTTGAGGATTCGTACTTTGCAGTGAAGGGTTTAATTTTCACTCGTGCCTTGACTTTCGCCACCAATCAGATAACCTCATTCTAGTTCATTCTACCCGCTTAAAGTCTATTTTGCCCTCCCTGTCCCTAAACCTCAACGCTTTGAAAAACTCTGCGCCATCATCCTGAACTATATGGTGAAGCCCTTTACAGAACATTATCAAGTGTTCGGCAGTTTCTTCTTCCTCTCCGCACGCACTGCATACCGGGTCTACCCCTTCGTATTTGGCCCGATATGTCTTGGTTCGCAATACTCCCGTCCTGGCCTCAAGCAGTAGAGAACTACCCCGAATATTATCATAGATCCTTTTCTTGGATATTTCCTGCTCAAAAGTTCGGTAGATCTCTAGTGCGGACTTCTTAATCATGCCAATTCTCCACATATCGGTCTCAGCTTCCTTCACCATCTTCTTAACCGAAAATTCTTTTTTGGTTTGGCCCTCTGCTGTTTTTCAAGTATTTGCCAGTCAATTTTCTGGTTCGTTTCCTCCATTTTGTATCGACATTATTCATGTACATGTAGCTGAATACCTTCCTAGCCCAACGCTCCTCCCCCACTTCTCTTAATTGCTTCTCAAATTTTATCTTGCTGCTAGTTTCCCTGCCTTCAAATGATGTCCATCCCATGTCACCTTGTACTCCCTGATTTGGTGTATTCCCGTGAGCTCCTAAGGCAAGCCTACCTATTCCACGTTGCTTAATTTCTAATCTTGCTTAAACTTCTGATCTCATGCGCAAAACCGCATTGCTGAACGTCAGACTAGGAACCATGACCCCTTTCCATATTTCTCACAACATCATACCTATTGTATTTCCACAGTGCCTGTTTTTCATTACCGCTGAATTCCTGTTACCTTTAGTCGACACGTATATTCCGTGTTCCCTTAGGTACTCGGCGCTATTGCTTATCCATACGCCCAGATATTTGTATTTATCTGTTATCTCTAGCATGAACCCCTGTATTTTCAGCTCACTACCTTCATTGTCATTAAAAATCATGACTACTGATTTTTTCCTTACTGAATCTGAAATCTAACCTATCTCCCTTATTACCGCGGATGTCCACCAATCTCTGCAAATCTTCCTTGTCGGCTATTAGCACTATATCATCTGCGTACATCAATGCTGGTTTTGCCTGTTGTAGGAGTTTTCCTTGTTTGACGAAAGAGAGGTTGAAGCCCAGTCCACTTCCCTCTAATTTGGCCTCTAATCCTTGTAGGTACACCATGAATAATAAGGGTGACAGAGGACACCCCTTCCTAAGCCCCCGTTTTACCTCTGCAGGCTTGGTTACCTGTTTTTTTCCACTTTATAATTACCTTGTTATCTTTATAGATATCCTTTAAAAGATTAGTGACTACATATTTCACGCCTAGTGTGTCCAGTATTCCCCACAATTCCCCTTGAACCACGCTATCGCACGCTCCCTTGATATCCAAAAATGCTAGCCACAGGGCCTGTGTTCCTTTTCTACTATTTTGATGCACTGCGTCAGTGAAAACAGATTGTCTTCCAATCTCCTGTGTTTCCGAAACCCATTCTGCAGTTCTCCCAGCAACCCCTCATCCGCTATTCATGCCTGCAGTCTTTCCTTTATAATCTGCATCGCCAGCCTGTAGACCACTGATGTCACTGTTATAGGATGGAGGTGTTTAAGTCAACTTTGTCCCCCTTTCCTTTATAGATCATGCTCATTCTGCTAATTTTCCATCCATCGGGAACTTCTCCATCGAAATATATTTTGCTTACTGCCTCTCTCAAAGCCTGCTTAGTCTTCGGACCTAATGTCTTTATCAGCATATTTGCAATGCCATTTGGGCCTGTCGATGTACTACTAGGAACCCTTTTCTCAGCCCTTTCCCACTCTTGTTGTGAAAATGGAGCCATTGCGCCACTTGATTCATCCGTGTCTATTGTGGTGCATAAAGCACCTCTTTGTTAAAATTTTTCGCTGACTGACCTGGGAGAGTCAGTCAGCGCCACCTGTTGTCATTGTGGCGACTGTGGCACAGTCATTTTTCTATTTGCCTAATGGCATCACGTAATACGTGATCTTATCCGAAGCTGGCAGCTGATCAATAATTTTTTCGCATGCCATTTGAAGGCACTAGGTCTGCCAGAACGAGACCCTGGCTATGAATGAAGGAAAGAGGGGTAAATATAAGGGCTCATTTTCCTTGTTAGGAACAACTAAGCTTGCGGTTAGTGGCTCTGGAGATAGAGGGGAAAGAAGTAACGAGTGCAGTGAGGCAAAAAAAAAGCTGGTCTTTTTTGTTTGCCTCTCTATGCTGGCGGTGAGGCATATCCCTGCATACATTAGAAACAAAACGTTTCCAAAAACTGAATTAAGAGCAGACCTGACAAAAACAGCCTTTCGCTTACATAGAATGCTCACCGAGCCGGCGACTTGCGATTTGAATATGCTCGAATAATCTTTACAGCGCCAGTGATAATGGGGCCGCAAACACCGTGGAAAGTATCTCTTACGTCAATCGTAGTTCTAACAACAGCTTCGACATCAGTCTGATATGTAAGTTCTCGTATTCTATGCTAATTTGTATGGTAGTTGGTATGTTAGTTGGGGCAAGTTGGTACTTGATGCTCTACTACTTCGCAGTGCGTATTAGACCATAGAGCACCAACTAGCCTGAATTTAAACCTTTGTAGTGCTATGGCAGCGTAGGCCCCCAACTCGACTTTACGCGAATGTTAATGCGAGCTGCGCCTTCCACCTTGATCAAATAACTTCTCACACTATAACAATGCGAGGAGAAAAAAGAACACCTCAGTTTCTAGGACTACCGTAGTTCAGAACATTTTAAACATCGCGCTCCTCGAGAGCATGATGACCCATAACCACACCAATAAACATTCCGCAGAACAGTTCTCATCATCAGGTGAACCAGGAAATAGCTAACCCCCCCCCCCCCCCGTACTCGCGCGACAGCACGAGCAACGCAAATGCAAGTGAACCATGATGGCAAGAACCAGAAGGAACGAGCCATCGTGCCTGCCGTGACAGTGCTGTGCCGTTCTTTTCGTTGTCCTAAACCAGAACCACAAGAAACTCCATTTCTCTGACAAATCTGCCAACCCGAAGGGCCTAACGAGCCCATCACAGAGCGTTAGCGGTATCAGGCTTTCGCGTCTGACACCGCTTCGGGAAGATGAGATGACAGGATATTTATGTGAGCTGACTTCGTGAAAGCGCACTCCCTTCGTAAAAAAACACAGAGGTATGAACTCCACGAATACGTTTCTGAGCGTCTCCATAATATAGCACAGCACTGTGCCGACACAACTACCTCATTCTCGCACTGCGGCTTCTACCGGGAACAGAACTTCGAACAACTGTGACTTTCCTCTCGAAAGAGCATATGCCGGTTTGATGACGGTTTCTATCTACGAGCTTAATCTGTGCGTGCGAAACTTCCTCACTTCCATATCGAGCAAGCTTATTTCGAGCTGTCACAGGTGCGAGTGTGCTCGTATGAGAAGCTCATTCAAAAGTTCGAACCTTCTGTATATTTATGCTTCCAGTGTACCAAACTCTGTACTATTTGTACACCAAAAGCCGGCTATAACGAACACCACAATTTACATGAGTCTGTTCTGATATACCACGTATTCCTGAATAACATGTTTTTAAGAAATTCTAACTCATAGTTCGTTGTATAAAAAATATTACACTATCTTCGCAAAGCAAATCCTAATGGGATGCGAAGCAGCAGCATTGTGCACGGGTGGCGTTATGGGTTAAACGGCGCTAACGCGGGTGCTGTCGTGAGCGCTGGAAGATTCGCTTAGGTGTTGCGGGCGAACGGACGAGGCGGCTGCTGCGGGCGCTGCGGCAAGCGTGTGGTAGCTGAGAGAGAGTGACGACAGTGCGCACCAGTGAGGGAAGCGTGCGAGGGGAGCATGACGTTAGCGCGCAGCTCCGACATGACCTACTTGGCACCGCTCCACCACCCGTGGCGAGGGAATGCGTTGCGGCGCGTTCGTACGGATGCAAGCCCGTACGGCGTTACACACGTGAGTCAAAAAGCTGCTTCGCATCTAATATTGTTACATCAGGCGAAAGTGCGGAGGCAAAAGTAATGTCATGCCAATCGCCTTTCATAGTGGCTACCAGGAACCACGAGTTCACGCCTGCAACGTCCTCGGCAGGTGTATTTACGGATCATTTTGGTGAATAACGCGTGGCTTTTCTTGTTCTTTCCTCTGTCAGATGAATTACGCAAATTGCTTCTATATCGTGGGCTAACTCAAGGCCGGTACTCTGATTTCACGGCACAAAGACAGAGAGAAAGAAAGAAAAACAGGTGAAGAGCAAGAAGCAAAGAGGTTAACCCGGTAAAAGAACCAGTACCCTAACCTGCATTGTGGCGGGCAAATAGGAACCGAAAATGAACAGAGATTGATATACAAAATAAAAACAAAATAAAAGGAATGCACGTACGCCCACAAATGCGCGCACATGCAGGACGTTCCAGTCAGAGCTGTTCTGAGAGAAAGAGAAGTCGTTACTGAGATGCGGAGAACTTTGCCAGTAATTGGAAAGCGCTGACTTACTACTGTACATGGGATAGGAGATTGGGGACTGGAAGAAATAAAGAGAGGGACCAAAAAGTATAAAAAGCTCAAATGGAATAAAACAGGGAAAACGCAAACTGAGTTCATTATTCTCTTTGGTGGGGACGTGGGTTGACAGAGTGACTTATCGCGCTTTTTCAACAGGCCACTAAGCTTCTTTCGAGCTCACCGATACCCTCTAAATATCTGAATAGTACTTTCTTCGCGTGCATCTCTTGCGTGAGGCAGGTTAAAGTGCCTAGGACACAGTCGGTTAACAAAGTTCTTCGGGTTAGCAAATGCATCCAATGTTCAGGGAGCGCACGCTCATCAGCATACGCTCAACAAAGAAACAAAATATGTTCGATAGTTTCTTTGGAGCCACAGTTGTTTCAGTACGTACTTTGATTCTCTGAAGCTGTACTCGTTGAACACAGTGCAGTAGCGCCTGCCCAGCTTATTGTGTAACGTTAAAGGGAAAATAAAGAGAAACAAACTCTTGGTTTAGATTGCCAAATTACACTCTGTGAACTATAACGCCACATGTTTCATTATCATGGGTTCATTATCAGCAGAAAAAATTGATGTTTAGGTTTCGTTTTCATATGTCGTGCCGAAATTGAAGTGCGTGAAGTAACAAACTTCAAAAGGTATTTTTTCGTATTTTCACGACATTGGCTCGATGAAATTTTCTGAAACTTCATATGCTACGTCTACGGCCCCCACTGATGACAATGTAATGTTTTTTTATCGAGTACAAGCTGCGCAGGACCCATACCACGCCTTAGAAATCTCGTACGTCACGGTTTTTGATGCGAGAATCTCAAGGTGTCATATCCACGTTCGTTTTTTACGCGTATTTCTACGGTTACCAAATTTTCGAAATTGGGACATCGTACTTTACTAATCAGCGAAAAATTGTTTTGTCCTTTAGATTCTCTTTAAGTGTTTCCACACTGCGTTACCATTCGTGTCTAAGAGGGGATTTCACGAAGTGATTTTTTCTTCGAATCCAAATGGCAAGCAACCATTTTTTTTGACAGCTGTAAGGGAGATGACATCGCAGCACATCTTCTGCGACTGTCCTCGCTACAATGTGCAGAGAAAACTATTCGTGGTCATTATAGCTCACATAGATCAGAGACCGATGAAGGCAGAAACTATTCTGGAATATCGTCCTGAAAGTTTATCGTTTGTAAAGGGGATACATTTTGTGAGTGAGCCTGAGTACGCTCCAATTCTTTTTGCCAAACTATGATTCTGTCTTTTTTTTATCTCTTACACTGAAGAAAGTCATTAAGAAACGTCAAAGGCATTACTGGTTCCGGATAAGATGAGTTGAAAACGGCAGTGATTTTGGTCATAGCACTTGCACCGCAGCCTCAGAAAAGGCCGTTTCCAAAGGACAGAGGCAATTTAAAACGTACCCACGTCGCATTTACTTCTTACCGTCTTGCAAATTGCATACAGGCGAGCCGAGATAAACCGTTTCCTTCGTCGTCCTGATAGAGCCTATCAAAAGCTGCGACCTTTCTAAACACAACGATCACTCTGCATTAAGCGAGGACACTAAGTCCCCATCAGGTGGTCACTGGGGTATTCGTAGAGAACTTCCAATAAGTGAGCGCATGTGGATTGGGGACATGTGAGTTCAGTTTTAACAGTGAACTTCTAAGCTTACACATTTGACCGCCGTTGCATGTCGCTATTTACGAAACGTGTGGTTTCTGGAACAACGTCAGTCTCAAATTTATGCAACAGGAACTAGAGGTTCGATCTCGAACTTGACACTTGCAAGCAGAGCTAGGCCGTGTCATCATGATACAAATGTAGCCCAAGAGTATCTTAGATATACATTTCAGCATTTGTAATTTCTTGTCAATATACATATAAATTACTGTATCTTTATGTCTGTAGTAAAATAATTTTAACGTGTATCACTTATACCTCGACACCCTGCGGTACCCCATTGCTTTTTTTATGGGAATGAACTTACCTGTTTCCATGGGGGAAAAAATAATTTTGTGCTACGCCATCCAAAGGCACGCAGCCAGTCGCCGATGCAGTGGGGGTGGCGGAGGGACCGCCATAGGCATGCAATTACCCCTGCGATGAAGCCTCAAGATCGCGGAGGCCACGCACTGGCGACGAATGTCGTGGTACCTCAAAGCTGGGGTCACAACCCTAAATTTTCTCCGGCAGCAAGTTATTTCACGAGTAATGCATTGAGGCCGAACCAATGAAGTAATAATCGCAGCTTATTCGACAAGATGATGCTTATTAGGAGTAGTTAACGCAACGAGCACATAAACAGTGCTGATATTAGGTTTAGAATGAGCGAAATAATTCGACAGATCGCACGTACAATTGAGAGCCAGTGTTATGCGAAGAGTGCGGATGCAAGGTGAATGTGTTTTAATTTTTTATATAGAGCCAGATGTTCTGAAGTGTCGCTCTATATATTGTGAGCATATATCATGCACTTCATCCTCATTTGAGGAGCAGTCAGTCATCATCGTCTTTTTTTGAGGCTCATACTTATCGCTTTTTCGGGTGTCTGCTGATTCACATCAGTGACGCTTGTTCGCTACCGAGAATAAACCGAGTCGTCATACGCGGTTACAACCGTGTCGCCATACGTACAAATCTACGCACTAGCATACATTAAACAGCCGCATATGTTCTATACTAGCACTTAAGTAACGATGCGAACAGCAGCATGGATATTAGTAACATCAGAAGTGGTGAGCTAATATGAAGCATTGGTGTTTGCGATGGGGCTCACGAACATGCCAGCCCTCAACACAGCTACGTAAATCAGCTTCAGCGAATGGCGCCCAACTTCAATTGACGTTAACCTGACATGGTGGCTGTATCATAGTAGTAAGTGTGTAAAGTTTATAAAAGTTGATGGGCAGTACTAGGACTAGAAATAGCGTTGCAAGAGCATTAGGGTCTATTTGCAACGTATTTCTGAGACCTGGGGAGCTATTCACGTGGTGTCCGATCCTTGGACATGTCCAGCTCGGCCTCCCCTGACTGGCTGGAGCGCACCGCCTGTTTCCAGTCTTTCTTCCTCAACGTCATTTTGACGCCACGCAGCTTTCACAACTCTCGACGGAAATTGAAATGACGAAATGCGTTTCGGCACATTGAATGCTGTCCCCAGAGATTCACTTTTAGACACACATGTCGGAGGCCGTGCATAGATTCTTATCACGTTAGCTCTTTAATTAAGTTGAACGCGGCCGCCCGCCCAACGCCCCTAAACGTCTGTATGCATACCCTGTATCGCTCTTCAAACGTCTCAACACATTCATACACGTCGTCAGACTTGTCAAATTTGTTTCCCCGCCACGGTGGTCTAGTGGCTAAGGTACTCAGCTGCTGACCCGCAGGTCGCGGGTTCAAATCCCGGCTGCGGCGGCTGCATTTTCGATGGACCCGGAAATGTCGTAGGCCCGTGTGCTCAGATTTGGGTGCACGTTAAAGAACCCCAGGTGGTCTAAATTTCCGGAGCCCTCCACTACGGCATCTCTCATAATCATATGGTGGTTTCGGGACGTTAAACCCCACAAATCAATCAATTGTCAAATTTGTTTAAGAGTCCTCTCACTCTACATTTCCTCCACGTAGTTTCTTTTTACGCTGGGAATGTGCTGACAGGTTCGGTGCGCTGACGTAGTCAACGGCGTCATGAAGTCACAAATCATCGTTTCTTTTTTTTTTTTCCTTTACTGAAAGCGCTTCTCCGAATCGGACATGTCCAAGGATCGGACACCACGAGAATAGCTCCCCTGGCATGGCCCAGTGGTAGAATACTTGATTGCCACGCGGAATGCTTGCGTTCAATTCCTGCTGGAACACTGACATTTATTCTTTGCATTCTCCCGGTCAATGCTGCATATGCCAGCTTTTTCTTAACGTTTCAGCGTTAAAATTACCCATGTGTGTTCTCGCCGTTCCTGAATAGAAATGAAGAGTCAGTCATCTGTGGCACATACCTGCATACCAGTGGCCAATACCTGGTCTCAAGTATGTGCCCTTGTTTTTTGAAAAGTGCTTGCCGACGTACGCGATAAGGTTGCGACATTTTTCAAGTCATGACCTACACGTCATATTCGTCAAGCCATCTTACCCTCCCGTACTAATTTTGGTGTACCCAAGTGGCTGGCTGGCTAGCTAGCTTGCACAGTGCTACATTTGGGCAGTGTGCGTTGGCGTCGCCGCCTCAAATTCTTGTCTTTCTTCATAAGGAGGGGCGAAGAGGGAGATAGCAGGTCAGGTTGAGAGAGAGAGTGAAATAGATGGAGCCTAGTGCAGGAGCATCGTTCACACAAAACAGTTATCCACACCACGCACTATTCTTTCTTCGAACTCACTCACACACGTGCAAACAGGAAGCATCAGAACAAACGACACTGTCCACAAGCTAGCGCGACTTATTGGACCTGAAGTTCTATTCATTCATCCATGACACAGAACTATGGAAGCTACCGTGTGCTCATATTTGGGTGCACGTTAAAGAACCCTAGGTGGTCGAAATTTCCGGAGCCCTCCACTACGGCGTCTCTCATAATCATATGGTGGTGTGGGGACGTTAAACCCCACAGATCAATCAATCAGGACTATGGAAGCTAATAAAACATAGAAATGACAGACCAAGGAAGAAGTGACATTTACAGAATGAAGCGTCGGGTACCTTCATTTACAGAATGAAGCGTCGGGTAGAGTAGGAAGGAGAGAGGCTGCGACGCGACAGAGGTATTTACACGCGTCAGAGAGGAATAAGCGGCATTCCTGTGGCAGGGACTGTGCGAGAGCCAATCAAGTGAGCGAACGTCGCCCCAGGTTCTCACCGCGCAGTTCAAATTGTTCCGGACATCTCCCGGTTAAGCGTATCATTGGGAGCTCGCCACTCATCTCAATCGTCTTTGCTGTGCGAGTGAGTGCCCTTACCCAATGACCAGTCAACGGAACTGCTACGGTTGAGCAGCGCCACACCGAGGTTGGAACCGCGCTTCATTGACGAGGAAAAGCTGTGCGTATCATCATCTGCCTCTCTTTTTCTCGCTCGCTTCCTCGTTGCAGCAGTAACGATGTTTCTGGGAAGACTACAAGTGCCTGTTTTCGTAGATTGATGGCACGTTTTCCAGGAGCTAGCAATTTTCTTGTTTTATTGTCCTCATGTTGCAATCCGCCCAGCCTTATATTTTGCGATCGCTGATATACTCCGGGATGCCGAGCACATGCTGGCAAGCCCCCATTTTATACCGGTATACTTTCTTCCAACGCGTATCATTGCTATGTCCCCTTTTCCGGAAACAAGAGATAAGCCAAGCACAAACATTACTTTATCGGAAAAGCTGTACTTGCTTCTTCCCAAACATCACGCCGAATTCAAGCAGTTTTACCAGATTCCTGGGTCAGGGTATGCCTTCCCACTTGCCTGTTTCTATTTATCATGATATATTAGTCTTCCTGATAGCACTAAGATGAAAGAAGCCGAAGGCGTGGTCAGGCCGTCGAATGCGTGCTTTCGCATAAGGCTGCGTTCACACTGAGCATTCCGGCCACCTAAAGTGCTCCGTATCCGGTTCGGCGGCGGCGAGGTTCGCCGAAAGGGCCCTCTCCGCGCCGATCGCTCTCGGACCGATTTTTGCGGCGTCTGCCACCGAATCGGTCACCACGGACCAATGGGAGCGGTAGTCAAGGAATTTTGAAAAATGGCGGCCAAGCCCTACTCACTCGTTATGCCGCAGTGCACGTAACTGAATGTTGAAACCAACGGGAGTTTAACCTACTCTGTGCCTACTTCGCGTCCGTATTTCGTGAAAGAGGTGACCGAGCTTGCTGTTTGCGTGACCGAGCTTGTTGCGATCTTGCGGAGCAAACAAACCCACCAACGCCGCTGGCGTCGGTGGTTTTTCTGCTCTTCGTGCATTACAAGACAGCCACTTGCCAGCAAAGTAAGCAGTACTGTCTTTTCTTGGTTTTCGCGTACGAGAATCGTCTTTTTTTTATTGATATGATATATAAGGAGATGTTGGCGCACCAACATGGCGCCGGCTACTCCTAAGCCGTTGATTGAAACTTGAACACGTATCTTGAAGCAAAAAATACAAAGCAGTGCATGGAAAATAGAAAACTCAGGCACAGATATGCAAAGACACACTTATACGTACATATCACAATGGTAAGTAAATGTTTGAAAGTCATTGTAAGAAGTCTCTGGAAACAACAAAACACAAACAACAAACACAAAACACAACAACAAAACAACAAAGCACACGTCTGGTCCTTATAAAGATGCTTTCGCTCGTTTGTACATAATAGTCGACACGTCATTCATTTCACAACACACACGTGATGGGTGTCACCAGATACTGTATACATAATAAGTACATGTGTTACAAATAAAAGCTTGTTCTTTGTTAATACTTGTCAGCAATCCCGCTGTCTTGTAAAAAACGTGTTAATGCTTTTAAAGCGTGGGACTGTAAAACTCCTGTTGGCCACGGGCCCAGAAGTTTTTTCATGCTAAATGGTCTGTGGTCCAATGCGAACAGTTCGCACTTAAGATGGCGTCTCCGGCGTGTGATGATGTGGACAGTCTATGAGAAGGTGACAGACGTCTTCATCTATAAATCCACATTCGCATTCGGGAGTTTCAGTTCTGCCGATTGTGTGCAAAAAATGTTTTGTGTATGCGGTGCCTAGCCTCACTCGGTGAATTAAAGTTTCCATCCTTCTATCTAATGCCAGCGTAATTTTGAATTCAATACATGTATCAATGTGATATAAATCGCAGCTCTTTGTACTTTGATCAAACCAAGCAGTTTTGCTCATTCTGAAAGTTGTATTCTTTGTAATACTGCGCAATTCATTTTTCGAAATTGGTAAAGAAACAGTAACGTCTTTACGATGTGCTTGTCATGCTGCTTCATCGGCAGCTGTGTTTCCAGGAATGTTGTAGTGGCCAGGTATCCACTGGAATTTGATCTCATGTTGCGCCCTCTTTGCTTTGGTGAGCTCCTTCAGCGTTTCGTATGTCATACTATCACTTATTACTGTCCTGTTTGTACTGGAGAGTGATCTTAATGCGGCCTGTGAGTCACTGAAAAGTACCCATTTTCTAGCGTCTGCTACTGAGTTTATAAACTTTAGAGCATACAGAATAGCGAAGAGCTCAGATGTTGCAGATGACGTCGTGCGGCATAATTTAAACGTTTCCTGAATATTGAGCTGTGGTATTATAAATGCCGATGTTGAAGACGTTGTAGTACTTGAGCCATCTGTGTAAACATGTATGTACCCTGGATACCGCATGTGTATCTGATAAAGCGCTAGTTGTTCAGCAGCTTGGATGAACATGTCTCTCTTTCTAATAATGCCATCCACTGAGAATTCAATGCTTGGTATAACAAGCACCCATGGAGGATAGTTCATTTCAGAGTTCCAAAATTCATGTCCGGGTAATATATGTACATTACTCTGTACTTCGTTATGAGCCTTGCTTTTATCTCTTAGTAAAATCTCCAGTGCCAATGGGTGGTCCCTGTGTTGCGTCTGTAAGCGAAAAAAATGGCGGCATGTTTCAATTGTTCTCATGACTGGAAAGGGTGGTTGTCGAGCCTCTGCTATGACAAGGCTGCTGGAAGTCGCTCGTGGAACACCTATGCAGACGCGCAGTCCCCTAGCTAATAGTCTTTGAAGTCGCTCCTCTGAAGTGCGGGAAAGGCCGTGTAACACTGCTGCAGAATATGCAACTTTTTGTCGTAATAAAGCATTGTGAACAGCGATCATGGATGATACAGATCCGCCCCATGATGTCCCAGCAATTCTGCGGAGTATATTCACTAGCGTATTCACCTCGTTTTCGAGTTTCTTTATGTGAGGTGCCCATGATAGCTGCCTATCAAGTATTACTCCGAGAAATCGATGCTGTGTCACAATCATTAGTGGTTCTTCTTCTAAATTGAGATTGAAGTTCTTTAACTTCTTACGGGTGAAGGGCAATACAGCTGTCTTTGCGTGCGATAGAATCATTCCTCTTTCTTTTAAAAAGTTGTTGATAATATTTATTCCGTCTTGCAATGCAATCTGAATTAACCGTATGTCCGTGCCAGATGCCCAAATGCACACATCATCTGCATATAAGGAGTATTTCAACCTGGAAGGCAGTCTTTTAGCTAAATCAGCCATAACACAGTAACAAGAAAAGGGCTGAGTACGCTTCCTTGTGGCACTCCCTGTCTGACGTCGTGTTCTGCACTTTTTCCTTCGCTCGTCTGAATGAATATTTTACGACCTGATAAAAATTTGGATACCCACCGCAAAGACCTGCCGGACAGTCCGTGTTCCAACATACTCAGCAGAACATGAGTGTGACTGACTGTGTCGAATGCCCTTTTGATGTCCAAGAACACTGCGACCGTCAAACTACCACAGGTGCGTTCATGCTTCTCATACGTTACTAAGTCCAGTATTGCATCCATTGTGCATCTCTGTTTCCTAAAACCTGTCAAGTAGTTGGAGAATACACCAGTTCTGTTGCACCACCATTCAACTCGCGCATGAATCATTTTTTCCATTACCTTAGATAAACAGCTTGTCAGACTGATTGGACGGAAGGATTCAAGGTTCAAGGGTGTCTTAGCCGGTTTTGAGATCGGAATGATGCGAGCAGACTTCCAAGACTCGGGTACAATTTCTTGCGTCCATAGATTATTGTAAATATCTAAGAGAATAGTTGTGCCTGTGGGCCCAAGGTTCTTTAGCATATTTTACGTAATGCCGTCCGGTCCAGAGGCCGATTTTTGACGACATGATGCTATAGCACAATGCAGCTCCCTTAACGTAAATACAGGGTCTAGCTGAAGATGCTGGGCCCAAAAGCAAGCATTAATTTTTTGGCTGGCTAATCCGACGGCATTATCAAATAAGGCACACTGTGATGTGGCGGGCGTACTGATATGTTGACAAAATTCATCTGCTACCACAGCTTCCGGCTTGTCCAAAGCTACAGCAAGAGCACGAAATGGAAAGCTCTGTGATACAGGGCCACTAAGTGCTCGAATTACAAGCCAAATTCTTGGAACAGGTGTGTGGGGAGAGAGCGTGCCACAGAAATCACGCCAGCGTCGTTTACCTAAATTTTCTAGCCGTCTGCGCATTACACTGTGGATTTTCTGTGCATATTTGTATGCTTCTAAACTTCCGCTGCGTCGATAAGCCCTTTCTGAACGTCGTCTGATGGCTCTTAGATGTTCATACTCTCCATCGACTGCAGCATAGTCTTTTGGAACCGGGACTTTCTTTGTACATTTATTCGCATTATCTTGCAGAAATTCAGTAAACCTTTCAACTGGCGTGAGTTCACTATTTTGGTTTGTTAGGTGGTGCCGAAAAGCTTTCCAGTTCGTCAGTTTGCTGTAGCGTCTGGTGTCGTCTTTTCGCAAGTAGGGGTGACTTATTAGAATGGGAAAATGGTCACTCCCACGTGTTCCTACATCCGTTGTCCATACCACACCATTCACTAGATATTGGGAACACAAGGTCACATCTATGCAACTAGAGTAATTATGCCCTCAGAGAAAAGTTTGGGAGCCGTCATTTAAAATTGTCAAATTGCATTTGTCTGCGGCCCACTCAACAATGTTCCCACGTGCATCACATCGATCACTACCCCAGATTATGTTGTGCGCATTAAAGTCTCCGCATATAAACGTATATGAATTAGAAATGTTGAAGATATTTGTTAGCTCTTCCACCGAAATGCGGCTTGAAGGTTGTAGGTAAAAATTTATCACTGTAAAGCACTGCTCACCAAAGGATACTTTGCAAGCGACGAATTCCGGGAAGTCCGAATCAGTTGAGTTAACTTGATGAGAAGGTAGGTGCTTTCTGACGCACAAATGTACTCTGCTAGGACCACTTCGACGAAATGACTTATATATCACGTAGTTGGAGAGGCGGAAATCATCATTCATTCCTGCCTCTTGGATGCAAAGTATTGGAAAATTATATTGCAGAAGCAGTTTACGGAAGTCAGCACACTTCCTTCAAAGACCATTGGCATTCCACTGGTATATGGAGACATCTTTGTAGCGCTTATTCATATGTTACTTGTCGCAGGTTTGACCCGGACTGTTCACACAGTAGTGCTTCCAGAGGCAGCAGGGCTTTTAATTCTGGCAGGTTGTTTGCTTCCGGTAGAGCAGACAGGATTGCCTTAAGTGCTGCGAAAAGCATTGGCAGAATCAATTGCATGACTGATGCAGAGGCACGGTCTCCATTGAATGGTTGATTTTCTGACGCCTGTTGAGAATGACGTGACGTTTCGATGTTGTAGTTGGGGCGAACACTGGCACTGTTGGTTTGGCTACTTTCCGGCAGAAGTCCCGTGGGCGGTCGTAGCTTTGACGCGTAGGTTGGGTTACTTGAAGGTACTTCTCGTGAGTGGTCTTTCGAGTGTGCTCTTGGCGGCTCTCTTGGCGGTTCTCTTGGCGTGCTTGTCGGCTGTTGTTGCGGTGGCCGCGGAGGTGGATCACGTACAGGATGAACAATCTCAAGGTTTGGAGATGGTTCATTGGGGCGCGGTTTTCTTCTATGGATGAGCTCATGCCGACGCATTTTCCCAGCAGCTTTACTTTGCGGGCAGCCTGAATATGAGGCAGCGTGATTACCTGCACAGTTTGCACACTTAGGCTGAAGAACAGACTTGCACTCCTTATGATGGTGTTCTTCTGAGCAGATCTTACACCGGCGTGTGTTACGGCAACTTTTCGCCATGTGTCCGAATCGCTGGCAGTTATAGCACCGAAGTGCTGGACCAAGATATTCTTCCACTGGGTGACTGGTGAATCCTAAGTAGATTCTTCCTGGAATCGGGCGGTCATCTCGAAAAGTCCGGATCACTGAGTGAAGTGGACGCGTCGTTACTCCTCCATCTTCTTGGCGGTAGTATTTCATTTGCCGCCGCGCCGATATAACCCCTGCATCTCTCAAGTACTCTAGGAGTTATTCGTCTGAATACTGCAGAGGAACCTGTTTTACTTTCCCAACGTTCCGAGTGTATGACTCTGGGATGAAAGGCTTAACTTCCAGGCCACCTACATTTGAAAGCATCAGAAGTCGCTTACCTGAACTTAAGGAAGCAACGCTGACACTAAAGCTTCCATCTCTGGTCGTTCTGAATGACTGCACTTTTTCTTTAGCAGCGGAAACTACTTCAGCTGACACTCGATTGGGGTTCACTTTCCAGAAGTCAGCACCTTCAGCTGTTGGACGAAAGACGACTGGGATACCCTCTGCTCGTTTCTTTTCATAAGTAACCAACGTAAATGGTTCATCTTCGCCCATGTCTTCTTCATCACTTAGGTAATAAGTTGACGTTTCATCGTCGAGAGGATTCTCTTCTAAGCGAAGCTTCTTGCTCTCAACTTCATCGTCCTCCAATGCTGCTGTGCTCGCTGGAGCCATTTCGCGGTTGTGAATTTGCAAACGTGCCGGTTTTATGATGCTTGGGCTCACCTGTAAGCCCCCAGGCTTTTCATTGTGGCCTGCAGTATCACTCATGTGGTTTAACGCACTTGGACGAGCATAAGGCTCGTGGCGATGGCTACCAACCACCGTAGTGGTCGCGTACTAGCCAAGTCTTTGATAGAGGAACCTCGTACCTGTAGGGCGCCGAGCCCTCGAAGTCTTCACCCGGCGTCTTGTTGGCACACCGCGAAGAAAAAACGGTGCCACGTTCTTCGTGGTTCCTCGCGACGCTATAGCTGCGTCGCAGCGGTGACGGCGGTGCCACGGCGAACGCTATGCAGGCGGCTGTTCTTCCGGCGCAGTGAACACAAAAACAGGCATAAAATTGTCAAATGCAAGTCCTCCCACCTGATTTTTTGTCAGGATGGTCGCGATGACTAGTGGCGTCGACTCGTAACGACAAATACGCTGGATATGGTGATTTCCGCCGCGAAACATCCAGAAAACATGGAGCCGACGCGATGAGCGACTGCTCCTGCCGGGCGCCTCACGCGTCTCGTCACGAGAATCGTCGAAGTATACACCACCGGATAGCGTAGTGGCGATTGCGAGCCGCGACAACAACCGGGTGACAGCGCATCCATCCCGCGTTCGCCCCTAGTAGATGGCATATTCGGCGGCGCGGGGCGCGTCCAATGCGAACGGCGTTGCGTTTCGGCGGCAAGGGAATTTCGGTCGCTGTAGAAAGCGGATGTTTCAGTGTGAACTAGAGGTAAGAGTACAGGTTTTAAGAGGGAAAGCTAAAAGTTTTGAAGTTCTGGTTTCTTTCAACTTTAGGGACATAACTAATCGAAACTAAGTGTATTTTTGTGTTTCCGCCACGTTTACACAGGATGTTTTGCTGTCATACACTACATTAACGACGTACTATCATTAGCAATATGAGCTCAAACAAGTGAGCGCGTGGCAAATAGTTGCGAACGCATCCACTTGTTCGCAGTGGCCTGAGTAGAAAAGAAAGTGGAAAAGGCGGCGCACTTCCGCTTGCTGTTGACACTCCCGCCTCGATATAGCGCGTCAGTGGCTGCTATCACTCTAAATTCGATAACCTATGCGAAAGGGCACATCTTCACATTTTTGTACAACTATAACCTCAACGGATACAAATTCAAAGGTTACATTTTGTTTCAAACAATACACGTCTTTTTTGGGGAATGTAAGTTTTGTTGGGGTGTACAGCAATCGAAAATACATGTATTACTTTTGAAGCGTCCTCAATCTATATGTGCTTCAACCGTACTCTCTTGTGCAGCACAACGATTAGCGTGATATCGAGGGCGTATACTCGAGAGTTCTCACCTATATGTCACAGGCCAAAAGTGAGAGCCCACCCTGTAATTGAGAACCGTACAATTTCCTTAGCGCTTCTGGCACAAACGCGTGTACCTACGTAGAATATGCAATGATATAAGCGACGGAATCGTGTCGTAAGAACATCTGAAATTCTGTCACGCTATTTATATGCCGTCTGCACACGGTCCATATGGTGCGCTGAGCCCTCGGTCAGCTAACTTCGTTTATGTGTTGCATACAGCCTAATTCTGTACCGCCACACATTAGGTATTTTCGCTCATTCCCCAAGCATAGAGTCAAAATCTTACGGCACGGAACCCAATTCACGAGCACACGCACGTACACGCAGTACAAGAACAAAGTTTAAAATATTGGTACCGCATCCGTGCACTGGAAGCGTGTGCATTTATGATTACACCAAAGCCCGTCATCACAGCAGGGCACGAGCGCACATGAACAGCCGATATCTACTTGAATAAGTATAATCTGCGTACTTCTTAAAAGTAGCCCATAACACGAGGCAGCTACACCAGTACTCGGCTATACGAAGGCGCACAGATGGCAGATATATCGAGAAACATAACCGTCTACACATAATATTGCGAGCGATAGTCCAGTCATGCGCAATGAAAAACGAAGTGAGCCTCGTATGTATACTGCTAAAAAAAAGCACAATAACCACAAACTTCGCAAATGAGGCCACTTCTAACAGCTCAAAAAAGGCCTGGTTCGACAACTGCTGAAATAAGGAAGACGTCAAATGTCGTTGAAGTGTATCTGGAAACGAAATCCACTTACCCAACTGAGTTATTCGTTCATGGGCCGTTGGACAGTAGTTGCAGTACTAGCGAAGAACGGCGCTTGCTGTGGAGTCGTACGGTGAACAAAAAAAAAACGACGTAGCGCCGACACTCACTAAATGTTTCTTTGCAGTTACCACGCAGCATAGCCCACGTGGTTCTGCTGCTCAGTGGCATCACCGGTCTTCCGCAGCGCACACAAACCCATGGACCACAGGGCGCGGGTTCGAATACCGGCTGCGGTGGCTGCATTTCCGATGGAGGCGGAAATGTTGTAGGCCCGTGTGCTCAGATTTGGGTGCACGTTAAAGAACCTCATGTGGTCGAAATTTCCGGAGCCCTCCACTACAGCGTCTCTCATAATCTATAGTGTTTTTGGACGTTAAACCCCAAATATCAATCAATCAATCACAAACCCATGGAAGCGAGTTGTGAAATAAGTTCGTGCACGGCGCTGCGGTCACTTCTTTCCTCCGTCTAGACTTCATGGCGCTGAACTCAGCCATGCGATAGGCGATGGAGATAAACCACGCTAGCAGCCTCGGTATACTACGAATTTTTTCACTCTCTGTTTTATTAGACGAGAGAAGCAGCGAGGCTGTGTATACGTGTTACTCTGCGTTGTTCGTAGGTTACTACAGACGGATTACGCTGCAATTTTTGCGCTGGTGACATGCATTGCTCGCAATATCGGTTTTGTAACGTTTAGACACTACAGAATAGCGAAAACATAAGAAATGAATCCCCTTTGTAACTTTTATATCATAAGTCACTCACGCCCAAAGTACGTTATAGGTAACCATGTTTAGAGTGTAGCGGTTCCACTAACGCGCACAGCCACACCAATAAGGCTATGCATCTACAAATATTTCAGATGTTGCATAACCTGCCGTGATGCTCAGGCTATGCTTTTAATACATCCTGGTTGTCTTCGCTCAGCATTTTGTCAAGCGTATTTTACTTATTCATTTACTGGTACACTTAATTTTCGTGTTATTAATGCTAGTGGCTGATGGCACGCAATCAGCCACCCTTTTCACAGCAACAATCATGCCGGAGTGCCAGCAGTCATCAGGAGTGCCTCTCCAGTTTCGGCAGCGCCATCCATGTAACACGTTATCTTGAGTTTGAAGCTATTTGCCACGCGCACCGTGTTCACGCTCGTATTGCTCACAATAGTAGAGCCGGTCAAACCTTTGGCTATCGTACATGAGTGGCAATTTTTTCATTGTATCCTTGCCATACAATTGAACCAGGTTTGAAAAAAAAGTGAAGACAAGCGTACGCCCACAAACCACGTTTGCGGACTGGTGTCCCTAACCACACGAGATCGCCCTTACTATAAGATACGGAGCGATGGCAGGCGTCGTAACGTTTCTTAGAACGCTGCTGGGATGCCAAGGTTCGGAGGCGTGCGATGCGACGGGCTTCTTCTGCGCGGCAGAGCGTCTCGGCTGTCGAGGTTTCCACGTCTAGTGTAAAGGTAGTATAGTGTCGAGACAAAATCGTGGGGAGCGAGCGTACAGCAGGTAAAATGGAGAGTAACCTGTAGTCTCATGCTTCGCGGTATTGTACGTGTACGTGATGTAAGGTAGCACTTCGTCCCAGTTTTTGTGATTATAATCGACATAAATAGACAGCATGTTCGTGAGAGTCCGGTTCGTGCGCTCTAAGAAACCATTGGTCTGCGGGTGGTATGGTGTGGCATGGCGGAAATTGCAGGCAGACAGACGCAGGATCTCTTCAACGACGTCGGCAACGAACTGACGTCCGTGGTCGCTTATGACAACGCGTGGAGACCATGGCGGAGAATTTACAGCGAAGCATAAACTGCGACACGTGCATGGCCGTTGCAGCAGGTATTGCAGCAGTTTCTGCGTAGCGCGTTAGGTGGTCAACACAGACGATGACCCATCGATTGTTACTGCTCGATCGTGGAAATGGACCAAGCAGATCGACACCAACAGTCTCGAAGGAGAGTTAGGAGGTGGAACAGGATGGAGAAGTCCTGGCGGCGTAGCCGTGGGACGTTTGTGTCGTTGGCATTGTTCGCATCCAGCAACGTACTTTTCCCTGTCGTGTCACATCTTGGGCCAATAGAACCTTTGCTGGATTCGTTGAAGCGTTCTGGCGAAGCCCATGTGGCCGCAGGTTGCGTCGTTGTGTAAGGACCGAAAGACGTGAGCCCGTAAAGTGCGTGGAACAACTAGAAGCAGACGGGCGCCTTGTCCGGAATAATTCTTCTTGTAAAGGACGCCGTCATGAACCACAAAAGAGCTTGGGTTTGCGTGTTCATTTGCGGAGGTGAACAGAGAATCTAAGGAGCGGTCCTTTTGTTGGGCTGTCCGGAAAGTCGCGAGATCAGGGAACTCAGCGGCAATAGCGCCGATATACTGGTCGAAGTTTTCAGCGTCGCACTCCGTCGTCGGTAGAGGAAGGCGCGATAGGCAGTCGGCGTCTGCGTGCCGGTTACCGCTCTTGTAGCGTACTGTGAAGTCGAACTCCTGTAAGCGCAAAGCCCATCGCGCCAGTCGTCCAGATGGGTCTCGGAGGCCTACCAACCAGCATAGAGAATGATGGTCGGTGATTACCGAGAAGCGACGGCCGTAGATGTATGGGCGAAACTTGTGCACGGCGAAAACAACTGCGAGGCACCCCTGTTCTGTGACTGTGTAATTTCGTTCTGCCTTGTTCAACGAACGACTCTCGTAAGCGACCACGTGTTCAGCATTGTCATGGCGCCGAACGAGCACTGCACCAAGGCCGATTCCACTGGCATCTGTGTGAATTTCCGTTTCAGCAGAAGGATCGAAATGGCGTAGTACCGGTCCTGAAGTCAGTATGAACCGAAGCTGCTTAAAGGCTGCTTCGCAATCCATGTCCAGTGGAAAGGGACATCCTTTTGCGGCAAGTCAGTCAGTGGTTGTGCTTCATCAGCGAAATTCGGAACAAATCGACGAAAGTAAGAACACAGGCCCAGGAAGCTACGCAACTCCCTGGGGGACTGCGGCTGCTTGAAGTTGCTGACAGCGGTGACTTTCTGCGGGTCCGGTCTCACGCCATTTTTATCCACCAGGTCCCAGAACCAAGGTTTCACGTTCTCCAAAGCGACATTTTTTTAGTTCAGTGTAAGCGCAGCTTCCTCGAGACAGGTTAGAACGAGGTCAAGGCGATGATTATGTTCTTCAAATGTTCGGCCAAAAATCACCACATCGTCCAGGTAACACAGGCAAATTTCCCATTTGAGGCCCGTAAAACGGTGTCCATATATCTTTCAAATGTGGCGGGGGCATTACACAAGCCGAATGACATAACAATAAACTCAAACAGACCGTCGGGTGTAACAAAGGCCGTTTTTTCTTTGTCAGCCGGATCCATGGGGATCTTCCAATACCCGGATCGCAAGTCCACCGATGAAAAATAGGACGCTGAATGCAGGCAGTCGATGACATCATCGATGCGAGGAAGAGGGTACACGTCCTTCTTAGTTATAGAGTTGAGACGTCGGTAGTCAACGCAGAACCTCCAGGACCCATTTTTTTCTTGACCAAGATAACAGGCGCGGCCAGGGACTTGACGATTCTTGAATTACGCCAGAGGTTAGCATCTCGCTGACTTGCTCTGAAATTACCTTGCGCTCTGACGCGGAAACTCAATAGGTTTCTGTCTGAGGGGGGCAGATCCGGTGTCAATCTTGTGACGAGTGCGTGTGCTGGGCGTCTGAGGTCTATGCGACTTCCGGGCAAAATCAATACTTTAGCGTGCCTGGCCAGCAGTGTAACCAACACTTTGCGCTTATGCGAGGGAATAGACTTGCTAACCATCTTATAATTCGTATTCTGTGCCGGATACATCAGCGTAGTCCGAATTGGCCGCATTGCTGAGAGCTCCTATGCAGATACTGCACTGCCCTTCAAACATGGCAAGGCGCATTCCCTCTGGTAGTACAACAGACTCGGATGAGCAGTTAACTACCCATAATTTAGTTTTTCCCTCGGTGAGAGACACAACGCAGCACGGCAGAAAGATGTTTTTCTTCATGCAAGGCAGAGGCAACGGCTCAATCACAATATAGGAGGACTGAAACTCGAGTCGGCATTCGAAGCAGCAACGGGCACGCTGGCAGTAGACCATGCCGGTAGAATAGTATCTTTAACTACAACGAGTTTGTCGTCTCCGCTACGCTGAGGCTGCTGGGCGAGGGCGGAAAACAGAACCTCGCCTGCCCCGCAGTCGACAGTCGCACGGCACTCTTGCAAGAAGTTAATTCCAAGGATAACGTCATGCGTGGAATGAGCGAGCACTGCGAATTCTGCCTTGAACGCTTTACCAGCAACACGAACAGACACAGTGCACACACCTACTTGACACAAAGTCGTGCCGCTGTCTGCTCGAAAAGTAGAAGACTTATCCCATTAAAACATAACCTTGCGGCCAAGTCTCTCCTTGAAAACTAAACTCATTACAGAAACTGTTGCACCGGTGTCTACCAGAGCCATCGTGGGAACATCGTCAATGATACATGAACCTTGTTGAAGCATGCGAACTAATGGAGGCATACTTGTGTGCAAAGCGGTACGTCCAGCGACCTCGTCTCCATCGGCCGCGCCGGCTAGTTTCCCGGTGGCGGAGAGGAAAGCCGCGGCCGGGGACGGGGAGATGGGGACCGTCGCTGGCGCGTGGTAGGTGGCGTCAAGCTCCTCACAGAGGCAGGCGAGTCACTGCGGATGTTCGGCTGGTGCCCGTGCTTCTGGGCAGTTGAATCCGAAGGCCAGTAGGCGTATTCTGGCTGTTGGCTTCGCCGTGCAAGCATCGCTGGTCGGTCAGGAAACGTCGTGCGTGGGCGACGTCGCGATGGGCAAAACCGGGCGATATGTCCGCTGTGATGACGTTTATTCGAGCCGAGAAGTCGCAGCGAGGTCGCAACGGAAAGTGGGCGTACGGCAAGTCTGGCAGAGGCGGCACAAACTCTCGCGCAAGCAGAGCACGGGCTTTTTGTTGTCTTCCGAAGGCGCATACGCGTTGGTGCGTATGCTCCACTACAATACCCCGGATGAAGGGTAGCCATCCTGGCGACTCAGGGAGTAGGCACAATGATGGGGTCGTAGTAGGGCTTGAGACGGTCGACGTGTACGGTCTCGCGTCCTCGACGGCGCAAATCTGGTGATTGTGTTAACGGCTCGATGATGTAATTCACCGGGGAGGTCGCGTCAATGATACGGTACGGACCATGGTACCGGGCCAGAAGTTTGGAAGATAGGCCAGGAACGTGCGGGGGCACCCAAAGCCACACAAGGGAGCCAGCACGAAATGTAGGAGCTATGCGGTGAGCGTCGTCGTGTCGAGTCTTTTGTAGACCTTGAGCCTCACTTGTCAGAGACCGAGCCAACTGACGGCAGTCTTCAGCGTATCTGGCGACTTCCGAAAGCGGGGAGCACTCAGATGCATCAGGGCGGTACGGTAGTATAGTGTCAAGGGGGTGGGAAGGTTCGCGGCCGTACAATAGAAAGAACGGAGAAAAACCGGTAGTCGCTTGCGTCGCGGTGTTATAAGCGAAGGTAACAAAGGGCAATACAGCGTCCCAGTTAGTGTGGTCGGAGGAGGTGTACATCCTCAGCATGTCGCCAAGTGTGCGGTTGAACCGCTCAGTAAGACCATTTGTCTGTGGATGGTATGCGGTAGATTTCCGGTGGATAATGTTGCATTCAGCGAGGATAGCTTGGATGACCTCCGACAGGAACACTCGACCCCTATCACTGAGTAATTCCCGCGGAGCACCATGGCGTAGAATGAAGCTGCGGAGAATGAAGAGTGCAACTTCGTGGGCGGTCGCTGCCGGTAGAGCTGCAGTCTCAGCGTAGCGTGTCAGATGATCGACTCCGACAATAATCCACCGGTTTCCAGAGCTACTATATGGGAGTGGGCCATAGAGGTCTATACCCACGCGGTCGAATGGGCGAGCCGGGCACGGCAGCGGCTGTAACATGCCGGTAAGGTGCCGCGGAGGTGTTTTGTTCTGTTGGCAAGTGGTGCAAGACTGAATGTATTTCTGCACAAAACGATACATTCCTCGCCAGTAATAGCGTTGGCGCAGCCGTTCGTAGGTTTTCAGGACACCTGCGTGAGCACTTTGGGGATCTGCATGGAAATTCATGCAGATGTCAGAGCGCATATGAGTTGGGACAGCAAGGAGCCACTTCCGACCACCAGGCGTGTAGTTGCGGCGGTACAGAATGTTGTCACGTAAGGAAAAGTGGGCTGCTTGCCGGCGTACCGCTCTCGTGGAAGGGACAGAAGATGGATCGGTAAGGTAGTCGACTAACAAGGCAAGGTATGGGTCTTTACGCTGCTCCGAAAGCATGTCAGTGCTGTCGAGTGGTGACAAGGTGGTAAAAGGGGGTGACAGAGAAGCCACATCTGGTGTTAATGGCGATCGGGAAAGTGCATCGGCGTCCGCATGCTTGCGACCGGAACGATATACGACACGGATGTCGTATTCCTGCAATCGAAGTGCCCAACGGCCCAGACGTCCGGACGGGTCTTTCAAGGTGGACAGCCAACATAGAGCGTGGTGGTCTGTGACCACATCGAAAGGACGGCCGTAAAGGTACGGGCGAAACTTCGTAAGCGCCCAGATTATGGCCAAACACTCCTTCTCTGTCACGGAGTAATTCAATTCAGCCTTCTTAAGAGCGCGACTTGCATAAGCGACTACGTATTCGGTTTGGGTACCTTTCCGTTGTGCCAAAACTGCGCCAAGACCAACGCCGCTTGCATCAGTGTGAACTTCTGTGGCAGCAGTAGGGTCGTAGTGGCGAAGAATAGGTGGCGAGGTCAGCAGGCGGCGCAGCTGGTGAAATGCGTCGTCACATGCAGGTGACCATGCAGATATACCTTTGCTGTTGGAAAGCAGACTAGTCAGAGGTGCAATGATGGACGCGAAGTTGCGCACGAAGCGACGAAAGTAAGAGCAAAGACCAACGAAACTTCTTAGGGCTTTCAGTGATGTGGGCATGGGGAAGTCAGCGACAGCTCGAAGCTTATCGGGGTCCGGAAGAACACCGTCTCTTGTGATGACATGTCCCAAGATGGTTAGTTTGCGGGCTGCGAAGTGGCACTTCTTGGTGTTAAGTTGTAGGCCTGCAGAAGCTAGACACGCCAGAACCTCGTGGAGACGACGAAGATGTGTCGGGAAATCAGCTGAAAAGACTACGATGTCATCTAGGTAACACAAGCAAGTTTTCCACTTGTGGGCCCGCAATATGGTATCTATCATGCGTTCAAACGTCGCAGGCGCGTTGCAGAGCCCAAATGGCATGACTTTGAACTCATACAGGCCATCTGGCGTTACAAAGGCTGTTTTAGGGCGATCACATTCAGCCATTGGCACCTGCCAATACCCAGAACGCAGATCCAAGGATGTGAAGTACTCGGCGCCTTGTAAACAGTCAAGAGCATCGTCTATTCGTGGTAGCGGGTAGACGTCTTTCTTTGTAATCTTGTTTAAGCGGCGATAGTCCACGCAGAATCGAACGGTGCCATCTTTTTTTTTACCAGAACCACGGGTGACGACCAAGCGCTTTGAGAAGGCTGTATTACTCCACGTTTAAGCATGTCATCTACTTGCTCCGTAATGACGCGGCGCTCTTCGGCAGAAACGCGGTAAGGACGCTGTCGCAGAGGCGAATGTGAGCCGGTGTCAATAGTATGAGTGACAGTCGTGGTGCGGCCCAAAGCAGGTTTCTGAAAGTCGAAAGAAGAGCGAAACTTGTTAGGAGAGCAACAAGTTGGCTGCGATGCGAGGGGGGAAGGTCTGCGTCAATAGCATCGTCGAAGGCTGGTGAGCTTGATGGCTCAGACGCCTGAGTGATTGCGGCAATCTGACATGGCGTTTCGTCGGGAAGAATATCATTGATATGGTCGACAGGTTGCACATATCCTAACGTTTCACCACGAAGCAAGCCAATGGGGTAGTTGCAGTGGTTGGTAACCAGCATTACGGTTAAACCAGACGCAATCGTAAGAACGGCAAATGGGAGCACGATGCCCTTGCGTTCAGTAAAAACAGGGGATGGCGTAAATACCACCGTGGCGTCAGGTTGCGCCACACATGAAAGGCTAATAGGGACTGAAGCTTCCGGAGGCAAGGTGATGTCGTCGTCAGCGATGAGTTTGCAGAGCAGTGGTGAATGGTCGGGCGATGGAAACTCACAATTTGGCACTAGGGACACTTCCGCACGGCAACAATCGATGATAGCTTCATGACCTGATAAGAAATCCCAACCCAGGATGAGGTCATGAGAGCAAGATGGTAGTACGAAAAATTGGACGATGTACAAAACGTCTTGGATGACGACGCGCGCCGTACACACAGACGAGGGCTGAATGCGTTGCGCGCTAGCCGTGGACAGCACGATGCCACAGAGAGATGTGGTCACTTTCTTCAGTTTGCGACAAAATTTTGCGTTCATCACAGAAACGGCGGCCCCAGTATCAATTAACGCTTGTGTGGCGACTCCCTCAACATTGACATCAACAACATTTCGCGGCGAAAATGGAGGCCTTGATAATTGCGCAGAAGTTGCAGTTCTTGCCTCTGGAACTGCACTGATTAGTTTCCCTCCTCAGGAGGTGGTCTACGACGCATAGGAGATGGTGATCGGCGACGAGGAGATGGGAAACGAGAAGTTGATGGGCGACGATCCGAGTCAGAGTGCCTCTGTTCGTATGCAGACGAGGTGGCCTGCTGCGACGCATAGGTAGGAGTTCCAAAGGAGGCGTACGCAGGTGTGGGACGGCGGCGGCAGTAGCGTGCAATGTGGCCAGCGATGCCACACGCGAAGCAGATAGGACGGTTGTCATGGGTGCGCCACTCATTAGATTGACGGAAAAAGCGAGGTGAGGGCCTGTAAACCGGTGGCGCTGCCGGAGGAGTTGGAGCCGATAAGGCGACTGGATGCGGTGGGGGCCGCGCGACCACAGCTGCGTAGCTGAGAGGTGAAGGCGGCGCAGTTGGTGCGTAGCCAGCAGTTGAGAGATCAGATGGCACCGAAGTGCACGGGTAAGAGGCCGGAACTGTAGGGAGTGCATTGCAAATTTCAGTGCGTATGGCCTGCTGCATATTCGAAGGGAGGCTTGTCGTGGGCGCGTCACTATGCGGCAGCAGGGAAAGCTGTCGGGCGACTTCCTCCCTGATGAAGTCTTTAATCTGGTTCGACAGAGTTCCTTGGTGAACGTTGCCATTGGCGAGTGCGACGGCCGAGATGGAATCTGGTGATGGAACACTCTGTCGGGCGATGGAACGCTGACGACGCAATTCATCGAAGCTCTGGCACAGGCTTACGAGGACCGCCACCGTGGTCGGGCTCTTCGCCAGCAACATCTGGAATGCGCCATCCTCGATGCCTTTGAGAATATGTCGAATTTTCTCTTCTTCAGGCATGGATGAGTTAACACGCCTGCAGAGGTCGAGCACATCCAATATAGCTAGTAAAGGTCTCACCAGGTTGCTGGGCTCGGTGGCGCAGACGCTGGTCAGCGCGGAGCTTGCGGACCTCTGGTCGGCCGAACGCTTCGGTCACGAGGGTCTTGAAGGTGGACCAGCTGGCGATGGCGGTTTCGCGGTTGGTGAACCATAGCTTGGCGACGTCAGCCAAGTAAAAGATGACATAGGCAAGCTTGGAGTCGTTGTCCCATTTGTTGCTGGCACTCACGCGTTCGTACAAGGAGAGCCAGTCTTCGACGTCTTGCTCACCACTGCCGCTGAAGATTGGTGGGTCCCGCTGACGGGTAGCACCGGGGCAGGTCGACGGGGCAGCCGATGGTGCTGGCTGGGCTGGGACGGGCTGGTGGGCGACTGCGTCAGTCATGTTTCGCGGTAGTCTTTCAGGCAACTTGCGAGAGCGGAGCTCCAGGTCTTCTTGGGGATCTCAGCACCCTCCACCAAATGTGATGACGTTTATTCGAGCCGAGAAGTCGCAGTACTAGCGAAGAACGGCGCTTGCTGTGGAGTCGTACGGTGAACAAAAAAAAAAACGACGTAGCGCCGACACTCACTAAATGTTTCTTTGCAGTTACCACGCAGCATAGCCCACGTGGTTCTGCTGCTCAGTGGCATCACCCGGTCTTCCGCAGCGCACACAAACCCATGGACCACAGGGCGCGGGTTCGAATACCGGCTGCGGTGGCTGCATTTCCGATGGAGGCGGAAATGTTGTAGGCCCGTGTGCTCAGATTTGGGTGCACGTTAAAGAACCTCATGTGGTCGAAATTTCCGGAGCCCTCCACTACAGCGTCTCTCATAATCATATAGTGGTTTTTGGACGTTAAACCCCAAATATCAATCAATCAATCACAAACCCATGGAAGCGAGTTGTGAAATAAGTTCGTGCACGCGCTGCGGTCACTTCTTTCCTCCGTCTAGACTTCATGGCGCTGAACTCAGCCATGCGATAGGCGATGGAGATAAACCACGCTAGCAGCCTCGGTATACTACGAATTTTTTTCACTCTCTGTTTTATTAGACGAGAGAAGCAGCGAGGCTGTGTATACGTGTTACTGCGTTGTTCGTAGGTTACTACAGACGGATTACGCTGCAATTTTTGCGCTGGTGACATGCATTGCTCGCAATATCGGTTTTGTAACGTTTAGACACTACAGAATAGCGAAAACATAAGAAATGAATCCCCTTTGTAACTTTTATATCATAAGTCACTCACGCCCAAAGTTACGTTATAGGTAACCATGTTTAGAGTGTAGCGGTTCCACTAACGCGCACAGCCACACCAATAAGGCTATGCATCTACAAATATTTCAGATGTTGCATAACCTGCCGTGATGCTCAGGCTATGCTTTTAATACATCCTGGTTGTCTTCGCTCAGCATTTTGTCAAGCGTATTTTACTTATTCATTTACTGGTACACTTAATTTTCGTGTTATTAATGCTAGTGGCTGATGGCACGCAATCAGCCACCCTTTTCACAGCAACAATCATGCCGGAGTGCCAGCAGTCATCAGGAGTGCCTCTCCAGTTTCGGCAGCGCCATCCATGTAACACGTTATCTTGAGTTTGAAGCTATTTGCCACGCGCACGTGTTCACGCTCGTATTGCTCACAATAGTAGAGCCGGTCAAACCTTTGGCTATCGTACATGAGTGGCAATTTTTTCATTGTATCCTTGCCATACAATTGAACCAGGTTTGAAAAAAAAGTGAAGACAAGCGTACGCCCACAAACCACATGTCCACGAAGCAACTTTTTGTAACTTCGTCCTCTAAAAAATAACACTAACAAACAAAAAAGTGGTCATTGCACAAGATATCTGAAATTCTGGCCGACTTTACATATATAGAAGCAATTATTTGATTGATTGATTGATTGATTGATTGATATGTGAAGTGTAACGTCCCAGAACCACCATATGAATATGAGAGACGCCGTAGGGGAGGGCTCCGGAAATTTCGACCACCTGGGTTTCTTTAACGCGCACCCAAATAAGCAATGGATAGTGTTAAATAGATAACAAGCATGGTCGAGGACGGCGAATGATTATGTGGGGCTAGAATTTATTCGACGCATAGTTATACTTATGAGAGCTCGAGCTTGCAGATATCGTCGAAACACGCTTAGGTGGCGTGTTTAGGTATTTGAAAGCCAATAGTCCTTCAAACCACAGGAAACTGGGCAGCCGTATTAAAGATCAATATACCCGGTTGCATGAAAAAGCACTGCATCACTTGGCAAGTCACTGTCACAAATGAAATTGAGAATTAAGGGTGTAGATTAAAATGTGTCTCAAAGATGGAAAGACCGATGAAAAGACTGAAGATATACATGAGCCAATAAAACATTGTGGACTTAGTCCAGCGATCCGAGAGGTTGCCACCTCACATTAGCGAATCATGTTTCATCTTTTCGTCGGAGAAAACGCATCGACAACAAAAACGCCCCACTTATATGTAGCACGTCTGCGCCTCGAATTTGCTAGACGGCAACGCGACATCACTCGTTTGCTATCTCAAACATGGGGAACGTATTCGAATATAGACCGAGGGAAGCTAGTCCTCGGTGGTGGCTTTCGGCTTGTCGGAATGAGCAAGCGCATCGGCTGAGATTCGACCGTGTGTTCAATGCCACATCGATCACTGTTCGTGTTTTTGTTCTCGTTCGTGTGTGGTGAGATGTGATTGTGCGGGAATGCGCGCCGATATATTGGCCAAGCGTTTCGACCGAGGCGGAAAACAGATGCCAAGAGAGAAAGAGAGAGATGGGCCACTGTCCGAATCATGGATGTGTCAACGAATTTGTTCATGCGTGTCGAAGGGAAAATGACATGCCCGAGTCCACGCCACTGCCGCCTTTCCCTCTACACGCGGCTGCTCTTGTCGATCTCGAGTTATTGTGGACATTCCGGGAAGAGTTGAGTGGGAGCACCATTTTCCCAACATCTCGCTCACGACAGGTCTCTTCAGCGTTCCATCGTTCAAACATAAGACCGCATGGGCGCAGCTGATAAGAGCAATACGTCCGGTGAATCCCTCGTCGCCTGTTGTGACGGCAATTGTTTTGTCTGCCTGCTTTTGCGCTAAGTAATTTGTCTTAGAGGCTTTCCTTTTATGGAGTGTTTCATGTACACCCATCGTTGATGAGCAGCTTTAGTTTTAAGAGTTGTTCTACCCTTGCTAGGGCTTCTCTCTATATATCTTTCTCGCACACACAAAGACACACGCATGTACACACGCAATATATAATACGGTCTATATTGTCAACGCTTTTTCGTGACCTACATGTCTGATCAATTTCGCTTTGTCAGAAATCAACAAAGCTGCCTTATATTTTTTTGTGTGTTGCAATCACGGCTAAAGTTGAAGAGCACTATAGCGTATATGGCAGACTCTATGCATCGAGAAAAATATTGAAACGCGCTAGCGAAGATTCGACGAAGAGGAGGAAGAGACTCGACTAGCTCGCGAGCGACGCTGTGGATCCTTCGCTGAGCTACACCTCCGCATTACCCATCTTGTCAATAAACGCGTTCCATCGTCACAATTGTGGTGGAAGGCAACGTTACTAGATTCTTTTTTCAGTTTGCAAATTGCGCTGCCACAGGTGTCAACCTTCTATGTACCACCACGAAGGAGCGCGCTCGTCGTTTTTTGACCGGTCTGGCGAGGCTCACGGCGGTTAGGCGCACGCCACCAACCACGCCGGTGAAGCAAAACAGCAGGTGCTTCTTCATAGCCTGCAAGTATAGTGTGTGTTCCGTGGCAATCGCTATCATTGTGCGTCTCAGCGAGATCGATGACACTCGCGCAGTTTGTGCTCCCACTCTTGCCTACTGCGATATCAAGGTGACAATCGACGTTGTGTCTCACTTGCTGTCAGCTCTGTTGTGTTATCGTGCCGGGTGTTAGCTGCATAGCTCTCATGCGTCGTGCGACGGTTTTTCAATGTTATAAAACATGCCTCGCTGCTTTGTTACTGGTTGCCGAAGCGGCTACGATTCGACGAACTGTGTGACCGAAAAAAGGCATTTTTTCAAGCCACCCGTTGATGAGGTGGGTCTTCAGCAGTGGCAACAAGAAATACCGAGATTGGATAAGGAACTGTCAAGATTTTGCGCTGTGTGTGACCTCCACTTCCTGGAGGACGACATCTTGACTACGTGCACAGTGTTGACGGTGAAACAGTTTTAATATTGCATGGGGAAGTAGTTTTGACACAGTTCGAACAAAAGTGACTTCCAGTTCGTTTGTTGTAGCGTTGAATAAATAGTGGTCATTCAATAAGACTTTGCTGAACTCATTGTATTTTACATTTTATAGTCTTATAAGGGACACGCATTTATTGAATTCGTGTGCTTTCTTTAAAAAAACGTTCGGATCGTAAATTTGAGTTATCTGGAACGAACAAATTGTTCTAGGCTTTACACTTCTAATATCTCTAGCGGCATCAGATGAATGTGATGCGTGCCCCATAGTATAACAATAACTAAGGTTATACGATTACGAGGCACGTCGTGTTGAAGAGCTTTGAAAATTTTTGCCCCCTGTGGTTTCTCTAACATGCACCTGAATTCAAGTAGTCCTCCAGCAGTTACCATTAAGCCCACTGCAACGGTTTTTTAATATATACTGCTGAATTTTAAAGAACAAGAACGCAATACGGCTAAATTAACGCAATGCCCGCAATATTCAGGCATAGCACTCGCACCTCCACCATGTGGCACCGCATTAGCCACAAAACTGGTGATTTAATTGCCCACTCGTAATAACCTTAGTGCGCTATCACGAAAAATAACTCCCGCAACGCCAAATTAACCGCAAGAACTCCGCTTAACGCTGTGCATAGGATCCATTACGTCGCGGCGACCGGTCAAATGGGATCGGAAGTGCCACCTAGGGAGCGGGAAACGAAAGGGGCCGCGTTTCGCCGCCTCGTCCCAGCAGAGTTTGCAAACTGAAGAAGAATTTAGTAACGTTGGTGGAAGGTGCTGGGTAAGCTAGCTACTACCGAGTGATACCGGAGAGGCACCGTCCCCTAACGACGGAACCGCTACACGAGCTTCACCGCAGCCGTCGACTAGCGGGCTTGGCACCATTACCTCAAGAAATGAGCTCGGACGGAGACAACCAGCAACCAGCCGCAAGGACGTCACCCTACCACTACAGGGAGCCGCGAACCTTCACAGGGAAACCCGGCGATGAAGTGGACGAATGGCTAAGCCACTTTCAGCTGGTGAGCCGTTCGAACGGTTGGAATGCGGCTAGCCAGCTGTCTCACGTGGGGCTGTACCTCGATTTCACGGCGCTGGTATGGTTTGAGAACCATGAAGACACATATACAACCTGGGACCAGTTTGTGGATGAAATTAAAAAATGCTTTAGAGACCCAGCAACGAAGAAGAAACGTGCCGAGCAGACGTTGTCGCAGAGGGCTCAAGTCACCGGTGAGACATGCAGAACCTACATTGAAGAGATTCTGAAGTTGTGCAAGTCGGTGGATGCCCACATGACGGAAGAAGACAAAGTGGGCCATATACTCAAGGGCATCGCCGATGACGTCTACCACTTCCTCATTGGCAAGGAGAGCCTGTAATGCGTGACCGACGTGATTAACCACTGCCGAACCTTCGAGGCTCTTAAAACTCGTCGCATCACATCGAAGTTCGGACGTCTGGCCAACGTCACGACTGTTGCCACCGTCGATGTCTGCCAGAATTCTCTACCTGCCGACCTTTCCTTCACCATTCGTCAGATTGTATGGGAGGAACTGCATCGCCATGTCTCTGTTCCCATGCAAGCTGGAGACCCGCAGTGTGATACACTATCCCCAAGCATCAATGCTGCGAGTTTCGACGAACACAGTTACTCCACCCGCAGTCCATGGCTGAGGGCTCCGCCACCACAGGCTACTTACGTCGAGTCGTCTTATGCGCCCCGCAGCAGTTATAGCTACGACAGCCAACCGCCTCCGTTTGTGTCCGAGTGGCAACAGTTCCCTGAGCATCCTCTCCCCACCGCAGCATTCAATGTGCCTCGGGAACGCCACGTGTGCTACCAGTGCAGTGTTCGCGGACATATCGCCCGGTTTTGCCCATCGCGACGTCGTCCACGCCCGACGTTTTCTGACCGACCAGCGATGCTTGCACGGCGAAGCCAACAGCCCAATTACGCCTACTGGCCTTCGGATTCAACTGCCCAGAAGCACGGGCACCGGCCGAACATCCACAGTGACTCGCCTGCCTCTGTGAGGAGCTTGACACCACCTACTACGCGCCAGCGACGGTCCCCATCTCCCCGTCCCCGGCCGCGGCTTTCCTCTCCGCCACCGGGAAACTAGCCGGCGCGGCCGATGGAGGCGAGGTCACTGGACGTACCGCTTTACACACAAGTATGCCTCCATTAGTTCACATGCTTCACAACAATGTTCATGTATTCATTGACGATGTTCCCACGATGGCTCTGGTAGACACCGGTGCAACAGTTTCTGTAATGAGTTTAGTTTTCAAGGAGAGACTTGGCCGCAAGGTTATGTTTTATTGGGATAAATCTTCTACTTTTTGAGCAGTCAGCGGCACAGATTTGTGTCCAGTAGGTGTGTGCACTGTGTCTGTTCGTGTTGCTGGTAAAGCGTTCAAGGCAGAATTCGCAGTGCTCGCTCATTCCACGCATGACGTTATCCTTGGAATTGACTTCTTGCAAGAGTGCCGTGCGACTGTCGACTGCGGGGCAGGCGAGGTTCTGTTGTCCGCCCTCGCCCAGCAGCCTCAGCGTAGCAGAGACGACAACGTCGTTGTAGTTAAAGACACTATTCTACCGGCATGGTTTACTGCCAGCGTGCCCGTTGCTGCTTCGAATGCCGACTCGAGTTTCAGTTCTCCTGATATTGTGATTGAGCCGTTGCCTTTGCTTTGCATGAAGAAAAACATCTTTCTGTGGCGCTGCGTTGTGTCTCTCACCGAGGTAAAAACTAAATTATGGGTAGTTAACTGCTCATCCAAGTCTGTTGTACTACCAGAGGGAATGCGCCTTGCCATGTTTGAAGGGCAGTGCAGTATCTGCATAGGAGCTCTTAGCAATGCGGCAAATTCGGACTATGCTGATGTATCCGGTACGGAATACGAATTTTATAAGATGGTTAGCAAGTCTATTCCCTCACATAAGCGCAAAGTGTTGGTTACACTGCTGGCCAGGCACGCTAAAGTATTTGATTATGCACGAAAATCGCATAGACCTCAGACGCCCAGCACACGCATTCGTCACAAGATCGACACCGGATCTGCGCATCCCCTCAGACAGAAACCTTATCGAGTTTCCGCGTCAAAGCGCAAGGTAATTTCAGAGCAAGTCAGCGAGATGCTAACCTCTGGCGTATTTCAAGAATCGTCAAAACCCCGGGCCGCGCCTGTTATCTTGGTCAAGAAAAAAAATGAGTTCTGGAGGTTCTGCGTTGACTACCGACGTCTCAACTCTATAACTAAGCAGGACGTGTACCCGCTTCCTCGCATCGAAGATGTCATCGACTGCCTGCATTCAGCGTCCTATTTTTCATCGGTGGACTTGCGATCCGGGTATTGGCAGATCCCCATGGATCCGGCTGACAAAGAAAAGACGGCCTTTGTTACACCCGACGGTCTGTTTGAGTTTAATGTTATGCCATTCGGCTTGTGTAATGCCCCCGCCACATTTGAAAGATATATGGACACCATTTTACGGGGCCTCAAATGGGAAATTTGGCTGTGTTACCTGGACGATGTGGTGATTTTTGGCCGAACATTCGAAGAACATAATCATCGCCTTGACCTCGTTCTAACCTGTCTCGAGGAAGCTGCGCTTACACTGAACTCAAAAAAATGTCGCTTTGGAGAACGTGAAACCTTGGTTCTGGGACACCTGGTGGATAAAAATGGCGTGAGACCGGACCCGCAGAAAGTCGCCGCTGTCAGCAACTTCAAGCAGCCGCACTCCCCCAGGGAGTTGCGTAGCTTCCTCGGCCTGTGCTCTTACTTTCGTCGATTTGTTCCGAAGTTCGCTGATAAAGCACAACTACTGACTGACTTGCTGCAAAAAGATGTCCCTTTCCACTGGACACCAGATTGAGAAGCAGCCTTTAAGCAGCTTCGGTTCATACTGACTTCAGGACCGGTATTACGCCATTTCGATCCTTCTGCTGAAACGGAAATTCACACAGATGCCAGTGGAATCGGCCTTGGTGCAGTGCTCGTTCAGCGCCATGACAATGCTGAACACGTGGTCGCTTACGCGAGTCGTTTGTTGAGCAAGGCAGAACGAAATTACACAGTCACAGAACAGGAGTGCCTCGCAGTCGTTTTCGCCGTGCACAAGTTTCGCCCATACATCTACGGCCGTCGCTTCTCGGTAATCACTGACAATCATTCTCTATGCTGGTTGGTAGGCCTCCGAGACCCATCTGGACGACTGGCGCGATGGGCTTTGCGCTTACAGGAGTTCGACTTCACAGTACGCTGCAAGAGCGGTAACCGGCACGCAGACGCCGACTGCCTATCGCGCCTTCCTCTACCGACGACGGAGTGCGACGCTGACAACTTCGACCAGTATATCGGCGCTATTGCCTCTGAGTTCCCTGATCTCGCGACTTTCCGGACAGCCCAACAAAAGGACCGCTCCTTAGATTCTCTGTTCGCCTCCGCAAATGAACACGCAAACCCAAGCTCTTTTGTGGTTCATGACGGCGTCCTTTACAAGAAGAATTATTCCGGACAAGGCGCCCGTCTGCTTCTAGTTGTTCCACGCACTTTACGGGCTCACGTCTTTCGGTCCTTACACGACGACGCAACCTACGGCCACATGGGCTTCGCCAGAACGCTTCAACGAATCCAGCAAAGGTTCTATTGGCCCAAGATGCGACATGACACGGAAAAATACGTTGCTGGATGCGAACAATGCCAACGACACAAACATCCCACGGCTACGCCGCCAGGACTCCTCCATCCTGTTCCACCTCCAAACTCTCCCTTCGAGACTGTTGGTGTCGATCTGCCCGGTCCATTTCTACGATCGAGCAGTAACAATCGATGGGTCGTCGTCTGTGTTGACCACCTAACGCGCTACGCATAAACTGCTGCAATACCTGCTGCAACGGCCATGCACGTGTCGCAGTTTATGCTTCGCTGTATAATTCTCCGCCATAGTCCTCCACGCGTTGTCATTAGCGACCACGGACGTCAGTTCGTTGCCGACGTCGTTGAAGAAATCCTGCGTCTGTCTGCCTGCCATTTCCGCCATGCCACACCATATCACCCGCAGACCAATGGTCTCGTAGAGCGCACGAACCGGACTCTCACGAACATGCTGTCTATTTATGTCGATTCTAAGCACAAAAACTGGGACGAAGTGCTACCTTACATCACGTACGCGTACATTACCGCGAAGCATGAGACTACAGGTTACTCTCCATTTTACCTGCTGTACGCTCGCTCCCCACGATTTTGTCTCGACACTATACTACCTTTTACACTAGACGTGGAAACCTCGATAGCCGAGACGCTCTGCCACGCAGAAGAAGCCCGCCGCATCGCACGCCTGCGAACCTTGGCATCCCAGCAGCGTTCTAAGAAACGTTACGACGCGTGCCATCGCTCCGTATCTTATAGTATGGGCGATCTTGTGTGGTTATGGACACCAGTCCGCAAACGTGGTTTGTGCCAGAAGTTCTTGGCTCACTATTCCGGTCCATTCGTCATTCTTGACGGCCTCAGCGACGTCACGAACGTAATCTCGAGTGTCACAAGCAATGGTCGCCACTCTAGCAAAACACAACTGACACACGTTGCGCGCCTTAAACCGTGCCACCATCAACCATCTGAGTGACTCGCCCAGAGGGCATCGTCTGCGAACCGGGAAGTGAAACGCACTAGCGAAGATTCGACGAAGAGGAGGGAGAGACTCGACTGGCTCGCGAGCGACGCTGTGGATCCTTCGCTGAGCTACACCTCTGCATTACCCATCTTGTAAATAAACGCGTTCCATCGTCACAATATATCTGACAGTCATTACTCCGCTGTGAATGCACCATGGTGTTCTTGGTATTTTTGCTTCATTTTTTTCGTTATATTTATTGCACTCTTTATGCTTGTCACCACATTACTTTCTGCAGCATGCCTTTTACTTGTTCCAATTTTGGCGAAATTCAAAGCAACAGGAAACATACCTCCTTGTATCAGAAATATATTTTTCTTCCTCTTGACGTGAGCGCTTTATTTCATGTAACGTGATCTGTGGACGATTAAGTAACGTTAGAACACTTCAGTAACCTTCGAATGCCTGATGGCATCGACTTGATGAGTAACTTATGGGACGACATGAAAGCCTGAATAACGAATTTGACAGGCGAAGCAGAGCGGTAACTCTTAAGATTGATCTGTAGTCTATAAAGCTAAGGTAATGTTCAGCAGTCTTGGAACAGGACAAAGCAATACATTTTACGCAGGTCAGTGGGCACCGCACATTGCAACCACGAGAGTGCAGCGACTAGAAGAATGAGAATGGGGTGGAGCACATTGGGCAAGCATTCTCAAATGATGACCGGTCGATTGCCACTCTCCATCAAGAGGAAGGTATACAACAGCTGCACCTACTCACCGAACTAAACGTCGTGGTTTGCATCACGGCCGTGGCGATTGCATTTCAATAGAAGCGAAATGCTACACGCTCGTTCGCTGTGCGACGTCGGTGCAGGTTAAAGAAACTGCACTTCGTTGTCTCTTTAGTCGTGCAGTTTAAACGTGTCTGCTGATGGTATGAACCAACTATCCTAACACCAAGCCATACTCGCCAATGAACGCTACGTGGTCAAAATTTCCGGAGCTCTCTTTTACGATGATCAAAAGTTCTGGAGCTCTCTCTTACGGTGAGCCTCATAATGACATCATCGTTTCAGCACGCGAAATCCCAGATAATATTATTACCAGTACCTACCCACTGGGCAGAAATACAGAAGCTTAGTAATAGGGTTCAACTTACATTGAGGAAAATGCCGGCAGCTATAGAAAGGAAAGAAGAAAGCCGGACTTCGTGGTTGTACAGTGGTTACAGTGCTCGGCTTGCTGATCCCTTAACTTATCTGCTACCTCATCTTGAAAGCTCTGATCACATAACCAGACGCGCATAATCAGTCCTTCATCAAAGTGTGTCTCTTTCCCTCCCCCACAACTGAAGCTGCTCTTAGGAGATTAAGGTCGGAAAAAGAAGTTTTCAGACACCGTTATCATAAACATTCACGTCGAAAAGCAAGTTGTCGCTTTACCTTTATAAGGCTTTTTTTATAAATATCTGGTAACAAAGAAGGAGACAGGCAGCTGCAACTTCGCGGCGAGAGATAACAAAAATTTTTTACACCAACTCATGCACATGGCACCAAACTAATGTCATTAGGCTACGCTCAACTACCGTGATCTCCGCGGTTATAATTATAATGGACCCTCTACTCACACTGCAGACTGGGATCACGACGCAATGCGCCTCACTAACCTTTAAAGCACAGTTGCCATGAGTACACTTTTGCTGTCATAACTGCATATCATGACTACTATTCCTTACTGCCACTTAGTGTTAAGCACCACCGCACACTACCTCTTCCTTTACCCAATTTCTCACTTTGCAAGATCACATTCTTCAAGTTCGTGGCTAGTTAACGCCATAGTCAACGCTCGTTATGATACCGCAGTATGGCTAGGTACCCCGCCATGGAAATGATTGTAAAGATGAGCATAGTTGTTGCACACGACCTAGGGAAGGAAACACAGATGAAGGTGCCGAACTGCTAGCAAATATTTAGCTGCATCGTATGCTGAGTGTATAATGGGCTTGATATCCGTTGGCGGAAGGCACTGGCAGGTAACATATATGTCCCATAATTCATTTCATCATTAGTCGGTCTTCTCTTGTCTGCCGCCCTGTCTATATATGCTTTATATCGCTTGTACGTAGCACTTACATTTTGATGAGGAGGAGATGTAGCAGAAAAAGAAGGAGGAAAACGAGGAAATAACTATCACCAGACTTCACGGCCTATGACAAGCACACCATCGCTCCTGTGCCCAAAATGTGGGCGATTTTCTGGCGGACGCACGTAACGGCCACTGTTTATTGTCGTGAAGCTCCCGCGCGACACACCTGGCTGCGAGAGAACATCCCTGGCTCTAACATCGTTCCTGATGACGATGGCGTCGGGGCTATTGTAACGCAGCCTTACTTCTCTGGTCTTAAAGATCGCGGGCATTGTCCCTTTGCGCCATCACCATGAACGGCCCTGAATACGGTCATCTCGTTTTATCTCGAAGTAGGTGGCACTATGGACGGCAGTTTAAGCCGACTTCTTTATGCTCCGCTCCTGTGTGGCCTGCATTTTGTTTTTCTCCATTTGGTTGTCATCCACCGTCAGCTGTTTAACGCCACTGTGGGAACGTATAGGTGTCCAAAATTGGTAAATAATGTGGGCCCTGTAGTCATTCGTCGTACTCCTAAGGTTACATTCAATAGTGCAGTTATGCCTGATGGTTGTCGTGTGACGCGGCTGCAGACTCTGTGTTAAGTGAAAATGACAGAGACGGCCATGCTTTGAAGCTACTGTAACACCTACACCAAAAAGAAAAGAAGGAGATGAGAAACGCCATAAGACCTTGTGGCGTGAGCATCTTAAAAAGGAAAAAAAATGGAGTGAAGGAGCAGCGCGTGAGCGAGAAGCAGAGTTCAGTGGAAGAAGCAGCGACGCGGAGAAGAAACTCCCGGCACCTGTTGACGCCTGGTGCCTCGGAGCCTGAGGCTCTCGATTGTCAAAAGAAGTCTACGGGCCGACCCAGAGTTCACCTGAACGTGAGTCGCCACGAGGCGCCCCTACGACAACCATTCGCGACCCAGCGTTTGACTTCCAACTAGAGCATCGAGTCCGACTCAACGCTGCGAAGCGTCGCATCTGGGACGCCCCTTGTTTCTCCGGCTAATACCCACGTTGAAGTGCGGTCCTTGACTTTTCCTGCTTCTTCGTATGTGAACAATGAGTGGTTATTATAACTGGTGATGTTTTTCTCCTCGTTGTGTACAACGCGGGAAGCTTGTTTAGTTATTTTAGGGGCGAAGCTCCTTATAGCGGCACCCGTTCGTTTCTCGTAGTCGTAGTCGTAGTCGTAGTGTGTAACCAGTCTTACGTTGTGACCTGCAAGGTGTTGCCGGTGGGAGATTTCTTCTGTGCGTTGTTGAACAATAAAAAATTTGTAGCGTGCGCGTTAACTAAAAGCCGAATTCTCTTGTCTCTCATTCTCCATTAGAGCCATTGGCATGTACATTGACCAATAACTGAAAAGAAAGGGTTGCTACGTTATGCCCACTGGGCGTAACCTCCTTGGTTCAAGAAAGGTTTAGCGAGCGTTGGGCCGCAGTGCCACGAATACAGTGAACTATAGTATACTAGTTATACTAGTATATAGTATATACTAGTATAATGCGACATCCTGCATTTCACGCCGCTGCGTTACGCTGACAACACTGCGTCTCCGGCTTTTCGTGACGGAGAGACGCCAGATGCGCTGAAGTGCGCATGCATCAAAGCAACGCAGCATGGCGCGCGCCGGCGAGTATATGGCAGGACCGGCCTTGGCGTGGCAACGCCGGCGAGCACGCACACCGCGTCACGCCGAAATGTATTGGCGCCTTGCCTGTGGCATGTAGTCATCTTCTCACATCACATGCATCTCATGATAATCACGTTTGCACCAGTCACATACCTTCGTCATCCATTGGTGTCCCGTGATACCAAATTTATCATATGTGAAGCTAGCGTAACGGCCGCGAGCGCGTCATGAGTGTAGCATGTAGTCATGTTACATAACTCTCATCTCATGTTTATCATGCTTGCACATGTCGCATGCCTTCGGCATCCATACACGTACTGTAATACCCAATTTTGTATATGTAACGCTAGAAAAACCACCGCAAGCGCATCATGAGCGTGGCATGTAGTCATGTTATTACATGACACGCATTTCATGATTTTCATGTTAGAGACTGTCGCTTGTGTTCACTATGCAATCATGCCATACCATAGCAGTTCTGCAACACTCCATGTGAAGGAAACCACCGGAAGAGCTGCATGACCATGAAATGTAAATCATGCCATTCATGACATACATATCACGATATTCATGTTATGACCGGTCAAATATGTTCTCCACACAGTCATGTAATGCCATACCACGTTTGGTATCGATACCATTATCGAAACGGCCAGGAGAGCTAAAAGTCGTAGGCGGATAGATAGATAGATAGATAGATAGATAGATAGATAGATAGATAGATAGATAGATAGATAGATAGATAGATAGATAGATAGATAGATAGATAGATAGATAGATAGATAGATAGATAGATAGATAGATAGATAGATAGATAGATAGATAGATAGATAGATAGATAGATAGATAGATAGATAGATAGATAGATAGATACGATCAAAGTCGCCGAAGTTCGCTAAGAAATGCTTCATGTTTAAAAATGTTTGACGATTTCGAGCACTTCGTACTCAACTATGGGAGAGCACTAAGCCGTCCCGCTAAACAAGGAGCATAGGGCGCGCCGCGCTGCTCTTGGAGCCGAACTTTACCATTGACGCGAGGTTCATGTCAGAATAAAGAACCCGCATGATTGCTCTACTCATGCAACGGCTCAAGTAGAAGCAAAATACGACGGCAGTTTAGACGAATTTGCAGCGAATAAATAGAATGCTTACCTAATCATATGCCTCCTATGTCTTTTATTTCTTCTTTTCTTTCGATCGCACACCAATCATAGAGACCACGTATGCTGTCTGGCACAAGCATAAAGTAAAATAAACAACTCACCTAGAGTTGAGTTGACAGTACTCTGCTTTGTCTACCATTTCTTATTCTGCTGTGCGTATGCTAACGAGCAAGTGCGAACCACAGAACTTCACAAACCTACGAGAAGCAGGCATTCTACCCCTCGACTACTTCGGTGGAACTACCTACGAGAGCGCACGCAACAAGACACGTGCTAATATTTCAGCTACCACTGTACCCTTCCATCATTCTTCAGCTACTGCGCTGACTGCCTACCAGCGATTTTATTATTACGCTGGAAATAAAACGCACGAAAGTCTCCAAATTATGAAACCAGAAAAAAGAGTAGTGTGTGAAATGCGAGAAAGGAACGTTGAATAAGCTGCATCAGACCTATAAATCTAAATTTTCACATATCTAACGATCGGTCCCTATTTTTAAATCTCGTGTATCATCGTAACCATAGTGCCCTACCTTTAGGGCGCAGTTACAGGCTGCGGTAGTTGCGGCAGTCGCACTGTCATCCTTTAATTCTTCGCCGATTGTAAGATAAAATTACCTTTAACACGGTTTTTATGGCACAGAACCTTGTCGCAGTAACAACGCTGCCCTGCTTCCCTTCTGCCATTGGTTCTACCATAAATGGGGCAAATGAAATTGAAATATTTTGCTTTACTTTTGCAGTGCCTCGGCGTTTTACTATGGCAGCGTTATACTCCATGTAGTCTCACAAGCTAAAACACGTTACATTGCAGTCACCTGGTTTTTTGAAGAAGGTATGCTTGAAATTGCTATTCTACACTATGTAGTTATTGGAACAGTGACATCAAGTTGACGCATGTCACGCTTTTTGCGTCAAAGCGTAGTTAAATCAGTCCTCTAGTAAGGATTCGTTGCTAGTATTGCAACAGAGGGGTGGAATAATATATGTAATATCGAAAAGTATGACCAGCATTGAACCCAAATCAAAACTGGTGCAAAGCCCGCCAGTTATGGCGATGCCAGCCCTGCTAAGTGGTCACCTCTCACGGTCCCGCCCTATCTGATCACATGGCCACACAAAATGGTGACGTGCGTTTCTACATGTTCACAATTTGTCTGCTCGGCGAGCGCGCGCATGGGCATGTCATCGCGACCCCTTTTGTCATCGCAACCATGATCAGCGTCCACAAGCGACGATGAAAACAATGAGGAATGTGGAATCGCGGCTATATGCGGCGTGGCGAATCATTTTCGGTTCAATTCTCTTCTGATCAGTGATTCTGGAATTGATACCAGACCGAGCAGTGATGAAAAAACTAGAGACGCACGCTTGGGCCACGCTGGCTGGCAAGACACATTAACACTGCGTGTTACTTGTTCGCAATGACCTTAGCTTCAAGTTATCACATTCGCGCTCACGACTCCACGACAAATGACTCGAAGCAGCACAAGGAAAACGCTGCCTTCACACCAACGCGCTGCGCGACTCAAGCCAAGCAGTGTAAGTGAAACCGTTGCCAGGCACCCAGGTGTCGCCACCAGACGATACCGCATGTAGAAACCACGATGACAACACTAAATTGTCGACGTTCTGTTCTCTTCTGTTCTGTTTTACCTGGTTTGCTGTGGAGAGGTTGAGGTGCCTATTGCCTCGGCTACCCCATATCACAAAGTTCTGCAGCGAAAAATAAAACAATATTACAGAACGGTACCCAAAAATTAACAATACGGAAAAGAAAAAAAAACATAATAGCACTCTGAAACCAGTTCAAATATCATGCCAATACACAGTTTTCTTCACGCAGTTCACACAGTCATAAACTACTTACACGCACACCTTACTAATCTAAAGTCAGTATATACATGACCACATTTTACATAATACCCATCTCTGGCTGTCAGTCATAGGCGCTTATCCAGTTTGGTCTCCACTAAAAAGTTTGTCAGGAAGATTATTGCCTTTTTGTGGAGATGCATCTCAGGCCATGGTCCAAGTAGTTTCTTTATTGTGAGGGGCCGTCTGTCCAAACTTGCTAATTTGTTCTTTATTTTTCTCTTTCATTCACGCATTTAACGCACTCCAAAAGAATATGGCGAACATTTTCTTCTGCATGACCACAATTGTCGACGTCAATGCCGCTCTCTCAACGTCACTCAGCGCCTGAGGCATGGCCTAGGAGCTCGATGAACACGTCAAAATACTGTTGACGTCTCATGGATGGCAGCGCGCCGTTGAGCCTTTGCACGTTCTTTGAGCTCGAAGTAGAATAAATTTTACGCAGCGGACGCCTTTCATACTTCGATAAAAAAAAAATCGCAGATCCCACGTACAGTGGGAATCGATGATATGCGAAGCACGAATGAGCAATGTTGCTATGTCACTTTAAAATCAGCACAACGTTACGAGGTGGAAGTAAATGTGGCCGTACGTGACTTCCGTGTCATGATAATCATGTTTGGATGTGTCGTTTCCCTTCGTCTTCTATTCACGTCACGTCATACCAAATTTAGTATAGGTAGAGCTAGCAAAATGGCCACTAGCACGCTATGAACTTGGTATGCTGTCATGTTCTTACATTACACGCGTGTCAGGACTATCCTGTTTTCCCCAGTCGTATATTTTGTCATACTTTGACGTCACGTAACAACAAATTTGGTATATGTGAAGCTAGCAAAATGGCCGCGAGCGCATCATGAAGGGCGCAACATACGCCAATGTAGCGTTGACGCGCGCGCACGCTGGGCACAGCGACGATACGTTAGCAAAACGCGAGCACTCTATAGTCTGACGCCAGGCGCGACCAGCGTCCGTCGGCGCGACGATGGCAACCGGCGCGAAATTTGACATGCTGCATTTCGCGTCAGTGCGTTACGCAGACAATACAGCGTCTCCCTCTTTTCATGACGGAAGGACGCTGGACGCGCTGAAGCGCACATGCGTCGAAGCAACGCAGCGCGGCGAACGCCTGGCGTGGCAACGCCGGCGTGACGCGACGAATAAAACGCCGGTGAGCACGCGCACCACGTCACGTCAAAATGTATTGGCGCCTTGACTGTGGTATGTAGTCATGCTCACACATGACACTCATCTCATGATTATCATGTTTGCACCAGTCACATAACTTCGTCATTCATTGGCGTCACGTAATACCAAATTTAGCATTCAAGCTAGCGAAATGGCTGCGAGCGCATCATCATTTTGGCATGTAGTCATGTCGTTACATGACACGCATGTAGGGATTATCATGTTTAGGTGTGTCATTTACCTATGCCGTCCCTTCCTGTCACGTAATACCGAGCTTCGTACATGTGAAGCTAGCGAAACAGCTGCGAGCGCCTCATAAGCGTCGCATGTAGTCATGCTGTTACATGATAAGCATCTCATGTTTATCATGTTTCCACCATTGTCATACCTTCGCGATTCATTCCGGTTCCGTAATACAAAGTTTGGCATAAGTGAGGCTAGCGAAACGGCCACCAGCACATCATGAGCGTTTCATGTAGTCATGTTGTTACATGACACAGATCTCATTATTATCGTGTTTGCACCAGTCACATACCTTCGTCACTGTAATACCAAATTTGGTATATGTGACGCTAGTGAAACAGCCGCGAGCGCATCATGAGCGTACATGTAGCCGTGCTGTTACATGACACGCATGTCATGATTTTCATGTTAGGGTCTATTGCTTGTGTTCGCCATGCAATCATGCCATACCATACCGCCTTTGCACGATGCCATGTGAACAAAACCACCTCAAAAGCTGCAGGACCAATAAATGTAAATCATGACATTCATGACTCATTATTTTTATGTTATGACTAATCAAATATGTTCTTCACACAGTCATGTTATGCCATACCAAGTTTGGTATGTATGCCGTTATCGAAACGGCCAGGTAAGCTAACGTCCTAGATAGATAGATAGATAGATAGATAGATAGATAGATAGATAGATAGATAGATAGATAGATAGATAGATAGATAGATAGATACGATCAAAGTCGCCGAAGTTCGCTAAGAAGTGCTTCACGTTTAAAAATGTTTGACGATTTCGAGCACTTCGTACTCAACTATGGGAGAGCACTAAGCCGTCCCGCTAAGGGGGGAGGGGGATGGGGGGTAGGAAAAGCGAGTAACAATTTAGACTACAGGGGAGAGCACAAAGCCGTCCCGTGGGCTTCAATGCCATTCATGGCATACATATCACGATATTCATGTTATGACTGGTCAAATATGTTCTCCACACAGTGATGTAATGTCATACCATGTTTGATATCGATACCATTATCGAAACGGCCAGGAGAGCTAAAAGTCGTAGGCGGATAGTTAGATAGATAGATAGATAGATAGATAGATAGATAGATAGATAGATAGATAGATAGATAGATAGATAGATAGATAGATAGATAGATAGATACGATCAAAGTCGCCGAAGTTCGCTAAGAAATGCTTCATGTTTAAAAATGTTTGACGATTTCGAGCACTTCGTACTCAACTATGGGAGAGCACTAAGCCGTCCCGCTAAACAAGGAGCATAGGGAGAGCCGCACTGCTCATGGAGCCGAACTTTACCATTGACGCGAGGTTCATGTCAGAATAAAGAACCCGCATGATTGCTCTACTCATGCAACGGCTCAAGTAGAAGCGAAATACGACGGCAGTTTAGACGAATTTGCAGCGAATAAATAGAATGCTTACCTAATCATATGCCTCCTATGTCTTTTATTTCTTCTTTTCTTTCGATCGCATACCAATCATAGAGACCACGTATGCTGTCTGGCACAAGCGTAAAGTAAAATAAACAACTCACCTAGAGTTGAGCTGACAGTACTCTGCACAGTCTACCATTTCTTATCCTGCTGTGCGTATGCAAACGAGCAAGTGCGAACCACAGAACTTCACAAACCTACGAGAAGCAAGCATTCTACCCCTCGACCACTTCGGTGGAACTACCTTCGAGAACACATGCAACAAAACAAGTGCTCGTATTTCAGCTACCACTGTACCCTTCCATCATTCTCCAGCTAATGCGCTGACTGCCAACCAGCGATTTTATTATTACACTGGAAATAAAACGCAAGAAAGGCTCCGAAACATGAAACCAGAAAAAAGAGTAATGTGTGAAATGCGAGAGACCTATAAATCTAAATTTTCACCTACCTGAGGACCGGTCGCTACTTGTAAATCTTGCGTATCATCATAACAATAGATAGATATGTGGGGTTTAACGTCCCAAAACCACTATATGATTATGAGAGACGCCGTAGTGGAGGGCTCCGGAAATTTAGACCACCTGGGGTTCTTTAACGTGCACCCAAATCTGAGCACACGGGCCTACAACATTTCCGCCTCCATCGGAACATCATAACAATAGTGCCCTACTTTCAGGGCGTAGTTACAGGCTGCGGTAGTTGTGGCAGTCATACTGTCATCCTTTCATTCTTCGCCGACTGTCAGATAAAATTACTTTTAACACAGTTTTTATGGCACAGAACCTTGTCGCAGTAACAACGCTGCCCTGCTTCCCTTCTGCCTATGGCTCTACCATGAATGGGGCAAATGAAATTGAAATATTTTGCTTTACTTTTGCAGTGCCTGGGCATTTTACTATGGCAGCGTAAGACTCCATGTAATCTCACAACCTAAAACACGTTACATTACAGGTGCCTGGTTTTTCGAAGAAAGTAAGCTTGAAGATAGCTATTCTACACTATGCAGTTATTGGAGCAGTCACATCAACTTGACGCATGTCACGCTTTTTGCGTCAAAGCGTAGTTAAATCAGTCCCCTAGTAAGGATTTGTTGCTAATATTGCAACGAAGAGGTGGAATTATATATGTAATATCGAATAGTACGGCCAGCATTGAACCCAAATCAAAACTGGTGCAAAGCCCGCCAGTTTTGGCGATGCCAGCGCTGCCAAGTGGTCACCTCTCACGGTCCCGCCCTATCTGATCACATGGCCACACGAAATTGTGACGTGCGTTTCTGTTCACAATTCACCGGCTCGGCGCGCGCGCCGATGGGCATGTCATCGCCACCCCTTTTTTCATCGCAACCATGATCAGCGTCCACAAGCGACAATGAAATCAATGAGGAATGTGGAATCTCGGCTATATGCGGCGTGGCGAATCATTTTCGGTTCAATCTTCTTCTGATCAGTGATTATGGAATCGATACCAGACCGAGCAGTGATGAAAGAACTGGAGACGCACGCTTGGGCCACGCTGGCTGGCAAGACACATTAACACTGCGTGTTACTCGTTCGCGATGACCTTAGCTTCAAGTTATCACATTCGCGCTCACGACTCCTCGACAAATGACTCGAAGCAGCACAAGGAAAACGCTGGATTCACACCAACGCGCTGCGCGACTCAAGCCAAGCAGTGTAAGTTAAACCGTTGCCAGGCACTCAGGCGTCACCACCAGACGGTATCACAAGTAGAAACCACGATGACAACACTAAAATTGTCGACGACATCGCTGCTCGCTCATCGTCACTCAGCGCCTGAGGCATGGCCTAGGAGCTCGCTCAACACGTCAAAATACTGTTGCCGTCTCATGGATGGCAACGCGCCATTCAGCCTTTGCACGTTCTTTGAGCTCGAAGTAGAATAACTTTTGCGCAGCGGACGCCTTTCATACTGCGATAAAAAAAAATTGGCAGATCCCAATTTGGGATCCCACAGTGGGAATCGATGATGTGCGAAGCACGAATGAAGAATGTTGATATGTCACTTTAAGATCAGCACAACGTTACGAGGTGGAAGTAAGTGTGGCCGTACGTGACTTCCGTGTCATGATAACCATGTTTGGATGTGTCGTTTCCCTTCGTCTTCATTCACGTCACGTGATACCAAATTTAGTATAGGTAGAGCTAGCAAAATGGCCACTAGCACGCTATGAACGTGGTATGCTGTCATGTTCTTAGATGACACGCGTGTCAGGACTATCATGTCTTCACCAGTCGTATATTTCGTCATCTTTGATGTCACGTAACAACATATTTGGTATATGTGAAGCTAGCAAAATGGCCGCGAGCGCATCATAAAGGGCGCAATATACGCCAATGTAGCGTTGACGCGCGCGCACGCTGGGTACAGCGGCGATACGTTAGCAAAACGCGAGCACTCTATAGTCTGACACCAGGCGCGACCAGCGTCCGTCGGCGCGGCCCGACGGCAACCGGCGCCAAATGCGACATGCTGCATTTCGCGCCAGTGCGTTACCCAGACAATACAGCGTCTCCCTCTTTTCGTGACGGAAGGACGCTGGACGCGCTGAAGCGCACATGCGTCGAAGCAACGCAGCGCGGTGAACGCCTGGCGTGGCAACGCCGGCGTGACGCGACGAATAAAACGCCGGTGAGCACCCGCACCACGTCACGTCGAAATGTATTGGCGCCTTGACTGTGCCATGTAGTCATGCTCACACATGACACGCATGTCGTGATTATCATGTTTTGGTGTGTCATTTACCTATGCCGTCCGTTCCGGTCGCGTAATACCGAGCTTCGTACATGTGAAGCTAGCGAAACAACTGCGAGCGCCTCATGAGCGTCGCATGTAGTCATGTTGTTAGATAATACGCATCTCATGTTTATCATGTGTCAACTATTATCATACCTTCGCAATCCATTCAGGTCCCGTAATACAAAATTTGGTATAAGAGAAGCTAGCAAAACGGCCGCCAGCACATCATGAGCATTTCATGTAGTCATGTTGTTACATGACACACATCTCATCATTACCGTGTTTGCACCAGTCACATACCTTCGTCACTGTAATACCGAATTCGGTAAATGTGACGCTAGTGAAACGGCCGCGAGCACATCATGAGCGTGGCATGTAGCCATGCTGTTAAATGACACGCATGTCATGATTTTTATGTTGGGGTCTGTTGCTTGTGTTTCGCCATGCAATCATGCCATACCATACCGCCTTTGCACGATGCCATGTGAACAAAACCACCTCAAAAGCTGCAGGAACAATCAATGTAAATCATGACATCCTGACATACATGTCACGATTTCATGTTATGACTAATCAAATATGTTCTTCATACAGTCATGTTATGCCATATCAAGTTTGGTATGGATACTGTTACCAAGTTGGTATAGATACCGTTATCGAAACGGCCAGGAGAGCTAAAAGTCGTAGGCGGCTAGATAGATAGATAGATAGATAGATAGATAGAATAGATAGATAGATAGATAGATAGATAGATAGGATAGATAGAGTAGATAGGTAGATAGGTAGATAGGTAGATAGATAGATAGATAGATAGATAGATAGATAGATAGATAGATAGATAGATAGATAGATAGATAGATAGATAGATAGATAGATAGATAGATAGATAGATAGATAGATAGATAGATAGATAGATAGATAGATACGCTCAAAGTCGCCAAAGTTCGCTAAGAAATGCTTCACAATAAAATCATGTAGTCGATTCAACGCCACATTTCGAGTTTAACATTTGGTGTTTCTTTGAAAAATATATTAGTGAGTGGAAAACAAAAGCAAACCGCGGAGGTTCTCAACAATAATCGCTTGTGGAAAAAAAATAGCTTTAGTAAGCTATTTGCTTCATTAAACAAATTACGCGCCTGAAAGCACCAACTGCCGTTATAAAAACACTAATGAGCATTTGTGAAGCATTGCGAAATATCACGCATAGAGTGGACTTATTACCCAGAACAGTTCCGGTGGCTTCGCACAGTTACCAAGCAGCTACAAAAAGAGCGTAGCAGTCGTACTACGTCCGTGCTACTATCGTTAAAGTCATGGCCTAGAGGGATGGCTATAGGCTCTCTCATAGAGTACCTAGTACTCTAAATCGTTTAATGTTTTATGAACGAAGCTCCTCATAGCGGCACCCGTTCGTCCCCCGTAGTTTGTAACAAGTATAACATTTTTACCTCCGATGTGGTGCCGGTGAGAGATTTCTTCTGTGCGTTGTTGAACAATAAAAACTAGTGCTCAATGTGCATGCCAATGGCTGCTAATGGGGAATGAGAGACAAAAGCATTCGTCTTTTAGTTAACGCGTACGCTACGATCCCCTTTAGCAGCCATTGGCGTGTACATTGAGCACTATCTGGCAAGAAAGGGTTGCTACGTCATACTCGCTGGGTGTAAACTCCTTAGTTTTAGAAAGCTTTAGCGAGCGTTGAGCTGCAGTGCCATGAATACAATGAACTAGTATATACCATGAATGAACTCGAGGTGGTTAAAGGTGGGAAGTAGATACGAAGCGCAAACCGAAAAAAGTAAAAGCCAAATTCTCCTGTCTCTCATTTCCTCTTAGCAGCCTTTAACATGTAAATTGAGCACTATCTGACAGGAAAAGGTTGCTACATTATACTGCATGGCTGGGTGTAACCTCCTTGGTTTTAGAAAGGTTTAGCGAGCGTTGGGCCGCAGTGCCATGAATACAGTGAACTAGTATGTAGTGCATGATGATCATCATCATTTCTCAATGACCGCGCCGCACCACTCGTGAAGCTCATGCTAGCTCGAGCTGCGCGAGGAAGAGAACAAGCTAGCGCACTTGGTGTGTCGGACGTGGAAAGCCACGCGGCTCCGCTTCAGGCGTGGAATAAAGTGGCGAGAGAACGACAGGACCAGGCATTGGCATAGGCAGACCAGGCACGTCGTCCTCAAGAGCGTCGGTCATTGTCGCAACATCTCGGAAGTTTGGCCGTGGTTGACAGCTTGTGGCTTCAACTTCGCCTGCGAGAGACTGCGAGGGCGAGGATGGTTGCTGCTGGCAGGACACGCAGATCATTGAGGTGAGTGGAGAGGCACCTTCGGACATTGTCGACACTGAAGCCTTCGCGACCGGGGAGTGAATAGCAGGCGTGTCGATGTCCGTAGTCGTGGTAGACACCAGGGCGTTCGGTGACAACCGAAACATAATGGTAGCGTCACGTGGCGACGTCTTTTAAGGCAGGTGTAGTTGTAATGATGAAACGAGGTTTTGTGGCCAACGAGTGGAGTTCAGTAGAGAATTCTAATGCGAGAGCATGACATTATGCGTGATGTGTCAAGGTTTTCTTCAGCGTTGGCTCTTGACCGCGGTATGAGCAGTGTGGGTGCTCTGTCATGGGCCAATCGGGCAACGTTGTCGGCGAAGTAGTTCTCACTCATTCCATTGTAAACCGGCAGCCACTGAAGGACTATCTTGTATCCTTGGTTAGTGGCGTGATGACTAACTTCATTCACTAGAGGTAACTACCGATGGTAGTTTCTACGTCGGAGACTTCGCACACATTGGAGGGCCGCCTTGGAGTCGCAGATTATTACCCACGTACCAGGGGATTCTGGCATAACAGACTTCACTGTGGCTAAAAAGGCGGTGAACTCGCAGCCAGCAGATGTCGCAGCGTGTGAGGTCTTGAATTTCACGGTCATTGATCAAGGTGCAACCACAAAGGCGCCACATTGATTATACACATCTTCGGATTTATGCAAAACGAGTGAGCTATTCAGACTGTGTACATGGCCACAAAAGCATCACTCTGAATTGTGAGAGTAAGTTTAACTGTGTGGCCTTCTACCTGCAGTTCTTTGGAAGAGTGAAATTTGGTATGTGCAAGTAATGCTCCTCTCTTACTGTTTCAGAGGCGCCCTATATGCTTTCAGAGTGAAAAAGACGGACCAGCTTGATCAAGCCTTCTGAGACTTCCCTTTCTTTTCTTTTTTTCTTTTCTGTCTTTCTTTCTTTCTTTCTTTCTTTTCTCCTTCGTTTCTTTTCTTTTTCTTTCTTTCTTCTTGTCTTTCTTTCCTTTCTTTCTTTTTCTTTCTTTTTTTGCTTTCTTTCTTTCTCGTTATTGCTCTAAGAAACATTGCCAACGAAAAAGTAACTTCCTTTTTAGTTTTTCCTTTGGATCAAAAACTGCCACAACTCACGCTGAGTCTGAAAAAAAAAGGCGGTACCAGAAAATGGCAAAACTGTCGGCGTAGTCATGTACACCGGATATGATAAGGTAAAAAAAAACACGATGCATAGCTAAATGAAATAAAGAGTGCGAAAAGCGCTGAATAAAGACGAGTGGAGGATGAAAGGCGAAGGTATAAGTGCACGTAGAGTGGCAGGACGCTGATGACTTCCGCTATCAAAGGTCGCCGTTAATGACCTCCTTAACAGCAAAAGCGGCAAAGTACGTCGTGAATCTTCAACCTCCCTGTTTCATTTAGAAAATAGGCGTGAAAGCCCTTGGATCTGGCTGTTTTTTCGACCCGATGCGGATTTAGATACAAGCTAAAAACAACCTTTTGAAAAGATATCAATGTCAGTTTACTAAGTGAGGGGATATCATGGGGTTGACATATTTTTTATCACTCCCATCACACTAATCTTCAGAGATGTCGTGAACACTTATGCATGAAAATTCATGCACGCATGAATTTGACCGTACGGCATTACGGTCAAACTTTTTGTTGCCCAACTTCGCACTCGGTCATCATGTTCATGAAAAATATGCATAACATGCCATGACATCGTGGCCGGAGTTTTTTTTTTTTTTGAATGATATTGTAATGGCCAGCCCCAGTCTTCTGAAACTCAAATCTGCGGCTAAAAAGCATAGAGTGCAGTTGTTTGAAGCGACACTAAATTGTCATTCCTGTTTTTACGAAATTAGACGCATCGCACATAATCTCCCAATCTTGCTCTCACTGCAGCGACTTCGCAAGCTGTAGCGCCTGGTTTCTCGAAGAATATTCTAGTTTAGTTCTTTTTATTTAATAATACCTTCAGCCCTGTTGTAGAACCATAACAGGAGTGTATCATGCACTCAACGTATGTACAGTAAAAAGAACGTTTTGAAAAATCTTCGTGAGTTGGGCAAGTCACATTCATGACAATCTCTAATATAATATTATAACACGAATGTACTAAGACTGATAATATAACAAATATAACAGTCACTTGGATAAACTTTAAAAAATACAACAATCTTAAGGAAGACTAACCTACAAAGTTATCCATGTGCAGTTGTTTAGATTATCTTTTGAAATTTCCTATGCAATATTTACCAAAACACAATAACTGAATGTTTCGGTGTACTTGCTTGGCTTCTTTCACCGGTTGGTAACCATAAATTCACTAAATGAACTGATTATTATGACTGTTATGACTCATATAAACGGGAGGCCAATGAACACGCCCCTGATAGCAATTAACAAAAACATAAAGCTGTAATTGCGCATCAAAATGAAATAATAGCCGCACGCAGCATATAAAAGCATTCCTGTGCAGCGTCTGATTACAATTTTTCTAATGGTTAAACACAAGGCAATAGCCTCATTCCTCATTGCTTTAATGTCAGTCGGAAGGTCACTACACTTGTAAATGTAGAAAGTATCAGTGTAGAAGCCACTAGCTTCCACATTCTATTCTTGCTGTCGTCCACCGCTTCAGTGGCTGCTATAGCAATATATAGATTCACACACCCCTCACGTGAAGATGAAGCACCTCGCTCTCGAAAGCACACTTCACGAAACTCGAAACAATAAAAAAATATCTGATAGCGTCTACTGACACCAATAGGAGACCAGCCCTAAGCGGAGATCTGGTTGCACATGGCCCGAGGTCAGAAAAAGAAAGAATTGAGAATATTGCTATCTGGTATATCAATTAGCCATAGATAGGAAGACCACCTAGATGGGGTGTGTCGTGCAGCAATGCAAGTGCTCCAATATTTCGCGTACTTATAGATTACTCTCCTTTCGGCCGTGTTGGTGGTTCTCTAGTTCATGCAATTTTTCAAGCATGGGATTATATCTAATCATTGCCTGTGAGTAGCAGAGTCAAAGCGAAATAAAACCACTCAACCCGGTGTGACGCGAAAAAAAGTGGAAGAGTGGAAAAATAAATGCCGTATAAACTCAAGAGACGAATAAAAGTCATATTCGCTACACTACTTCTTTAGCAACGGGAAATAAAGTGTGGAAAAAGAAAGTGAGTGTGTACGCTGGTGCGCTTCAAGAAAACCACTGATGTGCATGGCTACTTTCATGTGTCCGCAAAAGACCCGACAGCCCGCTATAAAAGGCAAATGGCTACCCATTTTTATACACAACAAACACAAGGGCAAATTGTAAGAGACGTGTTCATTGCCATTCTGCTCGATACAGCGCACAATGGCTGCTGCTCACCTCCAAGTTTACTTGCTCAGTTTCTGGACTTCGTGAGAATCGAACGAATACCAAACGAATATTTGGTTTCTCTGATTTTTAGGATTTTAGACACATTCCTTGAAACAACCAGTATTTCTTTTAGGCCCTTTTTATTTGAGTGTTTTTTTTCTTGATTATCCCTCTCCATTTTTGGGTAGGTTATGAAAGAGCGTTCCCTCGACTAATGCTAATGATGGGGCGTAGGCCTCGCCCAGTACCACTGGTATCATTGTTACCATTTCCTCAACGCAGCAGTACCAGCACAGTATGTTGCCGTTGATAGTAATAACTCCAGCAGCACCGTTACCAACGAGATCACGAACACCGAATGTTGCCTAAAGCATGCTTCCTTGTATGGAAGGTAATATTGCAGGCAAAGCACGCTTTACAGTAACCCAAAGGACACTTGGTGCAGCTGCAACGAAGCCGTAAACAGAACATTGCTTTAGGCCTCAGATACACATTCTGCTGCACGTATGCATAAATATCCATTCAGTCAACACCATCAGCGACTAGAAGCCATTAAATATGTATATCACAAAGACTGAAAACTTCTTTATACAATGGCAGATCCTTTTGTCCATGTCTTCTTGTGTTCGTCTACTTGGCACCTCACCCCTACCGTAAACCGATTTGATCCTCGGGCACATAAACAGCCCTGTCGCAGTTGAGTGAGCGGCTGTAAGTTTTCGACAGAGTTCAGCGTGGCTCTGCCTAAAGTATCGAAGATCATGTAGTTAGTTTCCACAGCCACACTTTTTTTACCCGTAGCTTAAGGCGTTTGTTGCAACTCAGTGTGAAAATAAAATATGATTAATTGATTGATTTATTGATTGATTGATCGAACGAACTGATATGTATACGAGTATTTTTAAAATGACACTTTAAGACTTTTTTAATATCATAATATTCTTTTCAGAGAGTCGTGGCACCTAATAGTGAGACAAAATTTTTCATTAAACAAAGTTACGTGACAAGTTACAGCTTGCCAAAAACAGCCTCACATAGTTTTTTTTTCGTAGAATGCATTTGTCACAAGCTTAAGTTTTCAAACGTTCGGAATACACTCCATCTCCCAACACTCTTACACCGTGAAGGGTGGCCAACCGTCTCTACCTTTTGTTTACTTCGCTGCTTTTCATTGCACTATCTAGCTCTCACATGTTCGTTGCCTGCTTTTTTTGTTTCCTCTTTGTCCATGCTCTCTTGTTCAATACAGCGAACCATCAAACGAAACTATCTATGCGCAAGAAAATCGGGGCCCTGGGGCAGGCAAGTATGATTGCGTGAGCGTGGAATGCATTCAACAACTGTACTTGATGTCTGATCATAAACATCTGCCACTCACAAGCAGAAGCCACGTCGATCAAGAAGAAGCAATGTCACGTAGTTTTGCGAGCGTCGAAAGCACATAGACGGGGTGTAAAGAAAAAGTTAAACGTTTTCAGAAGTTCTCTGAAAACATGCGGCATCTTTGAGCACTGACTGAACCGGAAAAAACAATGGAGTTGGAGTTGGACAGAGCAGAACATTACGTCAGCAGCAGCATTGCGAAATCAGAGAGTGTACTATATGAAAAGCTGAAGAATGGGCTACAGATAAAATAGAAACAAAAGAGGCTTTTGGTCAAAAAGAAGACAAAACATGGTGGTATGGTCTCAGTGTTCAATGGAAGAACAGTAAAAAAAGCGTTCAGGAAAGCAAGGCAAGATGCAACGTCCACTATCTTTCGAGAGAGTGCAAGTTTTTAACTAACTTAGAACTGCTCAGAGGATGACACCTTTATTCTCGCGATTTTTTTTCGGACCACAAAGAATTTAAGTTAAAACTGAAACTTCTTTATTCTTCTCGCAACTGCCATAATTGCCACAACCACAAAACATTTCATGCGCACGAGTAATAAGACGTATTCCACACGAAGCAACAGATTTTTATTGGAGATGCACACACATGAAATAATTGTACTCAGAGGAGCACACATATTTACCACATACGCAATAAGCTCTATTTTTCTTGGTATGGTACGCTTCCAGGGCAAGCCACGCATTATCAGTCTTGGTTTGCGCTAAAGTTCTTACCCTAAATGCGATGTGCCGCCTAGGCCCAACAGTAGTGGTACTCAAGTGTCCAGCGAGAGTGATCCTTCAAAGCGGTGGCCCTTTTGATGTTGCAGCAGTTCTTTCGTTTCAACAAAAATGGATTGTACGACGGGAATCACAACTTTGTTAGCGTCTTCGCTTCCGTCTCGTGCCCGATATCAACCATGGAGGGACAAAGACGTTTCAGGGGGTCCACTCGGTAAAGTTTCTTGATCGCTCGTTGCGCACCAGTCGAGAAAACGTACGAGGACTCAGACAACAAAACAACGTGGAGAGAGGTGGATGATCTCGTCTTCAATGCAGCTCATGGCTCCATTCATATCTCGCTCATCACTGTCCTCTCAGCCTACCTTCAATGTTAGGAGAAACTTCCGTGTGCCATCCTTGCATCTGGTGGAATACTTCCTCTGTAGAAGACGACGGTATAGAAGGTAGATGGAGAGGGGCTGTGGACGATATGTCTTTGCCACAGATACTGAAAGAGTTTGGCAGACATTCTGTTGTATTGCTAATCACGATTTCAGGCGCACGTTCTCCTCCGTTACAAAAACGTTAAAGAAGTAGAATTTCTACATCAATAGGTGGCCAACACTTTGTTGGTGGCTTTCATGGGCGTAAATTTAATAACTATCACTAAATTATCAGCCAGGGTTGGGGCAGATACTCAGAAAATGTATGCCGGAATACCTATGTAGGAATATTGATACAAGGATAATATACTAGAATAATTGATAGGTCTCTGGAATACTGACACTCCACAAAAAAGTAAGCCGAGGATATTACTGAAACTACACTTTTCACCGCACTGATACATGAAGGTCAAGCATATTGTTCAGAGAACAGTATGACGAACACCGGTAAATCAAGAAGAAGCGTGCGTTTATTATAGACACAAAATATGTACTTTTGATATGGTTTTGTTAGCTTCACTTAAGCAACAGCAGGTCGCTCAAAGCTGCTTAAGTAGGTTGGGATTCGAACAACGCTTGTTAGGCCTCAACACATGACTCGCGAAATGACTTCCCGCTCAAAAAAAAAAACTAGAGGTGCAGCACCTGCCTTGAGATTGATTGATTGATTGGTTGATTGATTGATTGATTGATTGATTAGTTGATTGATTGATTGATTCATTGTTTATTGATTGATTGATTGATTGATTGATTGATTGATATGCTGGGTTTAACGTCCCGAAACCACCATATGATAATGAGAGAGGCCGTAGTGGAAGGCTCCGGAAATATCGACCACCTGGGGTTCTTTAACGTGCACCCAAATATCAGCACATGAGCCTAAGCCTTTTGTCTTCCATCGAAAATGCAGCCGCCGCAGCCGGGATTCGATCCCGCGACCTGCTGGCCAACAGCCCAGTACCATAGCAACTAGACCACCATGGTGCGGCCACCTGCCTTGAGAAACTGCGACATTCGTCGGCGAATCATGACTGCATCCACAACTATGCCGTCAAAGCATCGCGCTTTACCACACGGTTCATTCTGTGCCTGCGGCAAACCCTACGCCACATCCCACTGTGTCGGCAATCAGCGCTGTGTCTTTGCTTGACATAGCACAAAAGTCTAGCTTTCCCCCTTAGAGACACGTCAGCTCATTTTCAACACACACAAAAAGTAACGAAATAATCATGCCCTGTACAGTATCACGATCCAATCAACATCCTAAATGTATTTTACTCCTAAAATATACAAGTACATTTTGCAAATTTATCTCGATACATAATACATACTCGAAAGTATCTCCGAGATACTATCATGATACTTTTGTTAGCCTGTGGCGTCTTTGGAGCCCCCGAGACGTTGTAGAAAGGGAAGGATTTACTTGACTCTCAAGAAAACAGATCCACACTGGCCACAATACTGCACGAGAGTCTCTCGCAACGTCGTCGTCTTTCTTCACTGTCCACAACATGGCACGTGCATTTCTAACATTCGGCCATCCTGCAAGTGACTTAGCGTCCTCGTTAAGGCTGTCCCGAAAACTTTCTTCGGTGATTCTACATAAAATTGTACGACCATACTATTCAACTACTTACTAAATGGCACACTATAAAAACGAGATAAAGAAGGACCAAAAACAAAATAAAACAAAACTACACTGACGCTTAAAGCTTTTCAAGGCACACAGAAGTTCGCCCGTTCGTAGCGGGACACTTTCAAGGAGATGTCATAGTTTCCGGCCATCCTGACTGGCTTGACTTAGAAGTAAGCCAAAACACGCATGGTTCCAATATTCTTTTGCCTACACTTCAGCATCGACGCTTGGTGTGGCTCAGGCTTCGACTTTTGGCCCGTCTGCGGGAATTCTTCGGATTTGCTCCGGCGTTTTGTAGGCGTTCTGTGACCTCCTCGGTATCGCCTGGTTTTCTCGACTTCGGCTCGTTATCTTCCTTCAGCTTGGTTCGGCGATCTTCTTTCTCCTTTCTTTCCGTCTGTTCTACAGCAATTGTTTCAGATTCTTCCGGAGACTTGTCTTTCGTACCGTCGTCTTGGCTTGGTTGGTCTTCTGGCTTTTTGTTTTCTGCAACGTCCCCTTCCTCCTGCTTATCCCAATGTGTCGCCTTTTGTCCCTGGGTTGCTTCTTCGTTGTCTTTCTTTTTATTTCGTTCTTCGCCGACTTTTCCTGCTGTTTCTTTTACCGTTACAGGACTCTCCACAAATCTCTCCGCTTCGCTGTTTTTTCTCGCAGCACCGGGTTAGAAGGTCATCTGCTTTTCCTTGCCTTCAGCTTCGGCTGCGTCCTTGTCTTCCAGGTTTTCCTCTTTCTCCGGCGGGCATCTTCGGCTTCGGTTCTTCGGCTACTTTCGTTGTCGGTGCCTCACTGTCTCACGAGTTCTAAACATATGGTGGGACTTTATTGAAAAGGGGGTTCATGTGTTCCTTGGGGGTTGCAGCAGGCGCAACTTCTGGTCCCTGTAGATTCGGAGCATCGCCTGCTTCCGCCGTGGCGCTTCCGGTTGAGAGCAAACGATGGCCTGTTGCGTAAACTCTGGAGCCATGGTTGACAAACGCACGACGGAAACGCACATCGAAATCCTCCCAAGATTGGATTTGGGAGCTCCTCGAATGATTCCAGTCGTTGGCAGCTCCAACCAGTCAAGCCTTGGTAGTTTCCAGCGTGTAGGCAGATGACCACCCATAAAGTTTCAATATTCTACGAACGTTTTCAATTAAATGGCACGCTGAATGAGTATCTTCGGAGCCGTAAAAGTGGCTGATGTTGCGGCTAAAGTCGGGAATTACCTGGAACGTTGGCGCGGGTTGAGGTTGCGCCGACACAGTCAGTCGTTCCAGCAGGGTCAATAGTAGACGGTCCTTTTCTTGGATAGCTTGTAGTAGTCACGAGCTGTGATCTTATGTCCGTAGTCGGAGTCCGCGTCTCCACCACCAGTCGGGTTGACTCGTTCGTCGGTACGTTCCATTAGGCTTACGTTAACAGGCTTCGTAGACCGACCAAACTCATTTTCTCACCTTCGCGATTAGATGGCGATCCCACTTCTGAAATGTTGACTTTGACCTCGTAATAAAAATACTAATTTACTCACACCTAACAAACACAGGCCACACCGGCTAAACTCAAATGCCACACAGGCTACTAAACGCCACACAGCCCACAAAACTGCATGACAGTCTCTCTCAACGTCGTCGTCTTTCTTCACTGTTCACAACATGGCACGTGCATTTCTAACACACTCGTATAGGCACCCGGCAATGCAGTTTACGAGATCTGATAGTAGCACCAGAACACAGAGCCTAGCGAGTAGACGCAGCAAAACCGAACTTGCACGTGCTTATCATTTTCTTTTTTAGTTCTGAGCAGTGGGGTCACCAATGCGTAGCCTAGCGAGTAGACGCAGCAAAACCAAACTTGCAAGTGCATATCATTTTCTTTTTAGTTGTGATCAGTGGGATCACGGCTGATTATGTAAGCACCTAAGAAGCGTTCGTTAAAAACGTGCCAAAAAGGGCACTGACACTTCAGCGTGTCACCGTGTTCAGCGAGCGTTCCTTTTTCAAAGTATCCCTGGTGGTCTGTACCAACAATACTGAGGTGGCCCAAAGAGCTTCGTCGCACCCTCTGGTGCACTGTCAGGTGCCTATACTGAATTGCCCCGGAATCACACTGCAGATATCTCTTCGTCAAGTTTTTTCGTTATTTTTCTTTAAAATATTTTGGCTCTCCTGTCAGGAACGCGTTACAGTAAAAGCTTATTATTTTAAACTCGAAGACTATAAAACGGTTCGAATAAACAGAGTTCGTATGAGTGAGCGGGCACTAGAATGAATGGACGTCACAATTACTGACCGCGACGCACAGCGACATGGCGGCCTCTGGGCTTTATCGCGAATTAAGCGCTACTATACACTTCGGGGAGGCGATTTCGTAAGTTGTGTTCATGTAGCTTCTAACAGCGGACATGATTAATCGATCAGACAGTGATACACCACAAACAAGCGGCGACATGCATACATGGGAGCAGTCAAGAGAGAGATAGATAGATAGATAGTTAACTTTATTCGGGTCCGGAAAAATCTTCACCCCGTTTTTATAGGGGCAAGACTGCTGGCCGCTCCCACGTTGGGACAGGGATGCCAAGCCTCACCGGCGCATCGTGGGCCCTCTGGACAGCCCGGAGTTGGTCAAACCTGTCGTGGCTCGTGAGGAAAACAGAGAAGGCTTCCTCCGTGAAGCCGTGGATTGTGTGCTGCTGCAAAGAGGGGCACGCCCAGAGCAAGTGCTCAAAGTCGCTAACCACCCCACAGTCGTGACACAGAGGGGAGACCTCTGTGTACGTACTGAAGACGGAGAGTGTGGGGTACGACTTTGTCTGCAGAAGCCTGAGAGTCACGGCCTGGGGCCTCGTGAGATTTCGGTGTGGCAAGAGGAAAGCCCTGCGGCTCATGTGGTAGTGGCTAGTGATCTCGTTAAAGGTGGAGAGAATGTCCTTGAAGCGGGGTGGGTCAGCTTCCGAAAGGGTCGGACCAAGCCCGTCGCCGGTCCCACCCGGCACACCGGCTTCCCAATGCCCGGCGTGGCCGGCAAGACCTCGCGCCTTGGCATGGGCCAACTCACTGACGTTGGCCAACCCTCCTACCTTGGCGCCTTCGTGCGCCGGGAACAATGTAATGACGTGATGAGTCAGCACCTTACCCTCAAGTGCCCTAGCAACTTCCTCACAAACAGCCCCAGTTGAGAAAGCTCGAAGGGCTGATCTCTAGTCAGTAAATATCTCTTCTCTGTCCGACCTGAGGATTGCCAGTGCAATGGCCAGTTTCTCTGCCTTACAAGCCGACGACGTGCTGAGTGATGCGGCAGATAATACGCGTCCCTATAGGTCCACAACGTTAGCAACAAAGCGATTGGAGTCACCTTCGTGCTGGGCAGCGTCTACAAAACACGACTCTGCCTCATGCGCATGCGCGTACCGCAGAAGCACGGAGGCGCGAGCCGTCCTCCTGCCAGCGTTGAAAGTTGGATGCACATTCCTTGGAATAGGGCAGACTGTAATAGCCTGTCACACACTATTCGAAAGCTGAATGGTCCTATCCTTTAAAGTCGTCGGACTGAGCCCGACCTTAGTCAGGATTCCCCTTCCAGCCATCGTAGACGAGAGTCTGGAAATATGTGCGGTCTGCTGAGCTTCAATCACTTCTTCCAATGTGTTGTGTATGCCAAGTCTTGCTAGGTTTTCTGTGCGTGTGTGCATTGGGAGTCCGAGTACTCTCTTAATACACTTCCTGATTAGCGTGTTCAGCTAGTTAATCTCGTGTTTCTGCCATCTGTGCATGGGAGTGACATAATTCATAATGCTCATGAGGAACGCGTGAAATAGCCTGAGTAGATTATCTTCCCTAAGCCCACCTTTTTTATTGGAAACCCTTGCAATGAGTCTGAGTACTCCTTCAGCATGACAAATAAATAAAAGCAAGAGACAGGGAGGCTATCCTAGGAGAACTGGTATGCTACCCTGTACAGGGGTGTGGAAGTAAGGATCGGAAAGAGGATATAGATAGACAAATATAAAATAAATTATAAAAAAATCACAAGCACACACATGCAGCGCGTTCCGATCACAGTCGTTTGGACAGGCCGGTTGAACGAAAGAAGCGCAGGAGCTCCTTCACAGCCTTCTTCTGCGACATAAAAGTCCTTTCGGTAGCGCAGGATTCTTTCTTCCGAAAGAGTCTGGTTGTCCAGTTCGTCTAGTGCATTGCAGATTGACTGTCTCTGCGAGCAGTATTGTGGGCATTCACCCAGCATGTGCCAAGTTGTTTCGTCAGTGCCGCAAATAACGTATGATGAGCAGTCAAATAACATTATTGATGCTATATATGCTCCGAAAGAGCTGTATTTACGTTGCATAGCCATTGCAATCAAAAATGGAAGTAATCAGTGATTGAAATTTGATGGCACTTCATGAGCATTGTTGGCAGCATGCCCAAAAGCTCCAGCGCAGCGTCTAATGCTTTATCAGGTGAGAAAATCTGCTATTTCGTCGTTTTGCATCTCTCGTGAGTTTGGCTTGTTGTGGTTTGGAGCAAGTGGGAAACAAGTTAGGTGCAGAAGGCTTTCAAAAGCTGACCGGGCATGATAAAGACGTTGACGGCGAAGACGAAGAAAAAAAAATTGGCTCTAGCAATAAAGCCTTTTCTCTCTCTCTCTCTCTCTAGCCATCCAGTCGTTTTAGGAGAGAGGCTATAGGACCTTTAAAGTTTATTATTAGTATTATTATTATTATTCCATTCCGCACCGAGCCTTGTGCAACCTTGGGGAAGGTGCAAGAAGAGAACTGTTGAGCCTTTACAACATCTTGCGGCAAGACGGAAATGTTCCTGAAGAATGGAAAGTAAGCCGCTTGTTACCCATCTTGAAGCAGGGCAAATCCCCACTCGAACTCGCCTCATACCGCCCAATAGCAATGGCCAGCTGCGTAGGGAAGATAATGGAACGGATGATACTAGTCCGCCTGGAGGGGTATCTTGAATACTACAAGATTTATCCGAATTTTATGGCTGGTTTCTGACGCGACCGCTCTTCCATTGACATTGTCGTTGATCTAGTTTCGTACGTTCAGCACGAAAGATCCCGTAAGCGACTATCTACAGCTTTGTTTCCAGATGTGAAAGGCGCGTATGATTATGTACTACATGAAGCCATTTTGGGTGCTCTTGCGGTGGTTGGCCTTGGTGTTCGAGTCTTTCGGTGGATTTCGAGTTGCCTGGCTGCAAGATCATTCTTTGTGTTCAGAGAAGATGGCCCAACTACGCGACGCTATACTTCCAAGGGTGTTCCTCCAGGTGGAGTTCTTAGCCTGGCGCTATTCAATCTTGCTCTAATTGGCCTTGCTGAATAGTTGCAATATACGCAGACTACATCTGTATCTGAACTACGGCAGTCACACGTCCTCAGATACGTTCCCGGCTTCAAAGAGCAGCAACTATGATTGTCAACTACTTGTTAAAACAAGGTGTCAGCATATCACCGGAAAAATGTGCGCTGGTGACCTTCACTCGCAAAGCAATGACCTCTTATGTCATCTCATCTGCGGGCGACTGATTTCTTACGCCAGAACCTACCAGTTTCTGGGCATCCTTATTGATGGGGACCTCTGTTGGAGTCCGCATGTGGCATATATGAAGAAGCGCCTGACCGCTATTTCCCAATTGTTCAAGCATCTGGCAGGAAAGACGTGGGGGATCTCAGTAGATGCAATGATGGATCTCTACAGAGCCCTATTTCTCGGTTTCCTGAGATATAGCTTGCCCGTGCTTAGCAATACCTGCAACAGGCAGTACAAGTCCAAGCAGTGAGAGTGTGCCTTGGTCTGCCCAGATGTACGTCAGCAGAGGCAACAATTGCAATTGCTGGTGACTATCTGATACAAACTCACATTGTTGTAGAAGTCCTGAAAACGCACATCAGACACTTCTCACGTGCTCCCTGTCATCACCTTGCACTGTTGCCTTCAGAGTGGCGCCAAGTATCGTTCGCTAAAATTATCGTGAAGTACAACGAGAAACTTCCCTCGGGCTTTATTCCTGCATCTAAACCATGTGTATTATTCTACCCACAGTGCATCTTAGTGTACCAGGGATCCGGGGGAAATCTGAGCTTTCATCGCCCGTGCTGAAACAACTGTCTTTTTTTCTTTTGCACGAGAAATATTCAGACAGTGTACATATATACACCGATGGCTCCACGAACCACCAGTGTTCATCAGGTGCAGTAGTTGCCCAAGCAAGAGGTGTTACCATCAGTTTTAGGACTGACCACTCCACGGCATCTACAGCAGCAGAACTAGATGCTTTGCACGCTTCACTTTGAGTGGTCAATCGGGAACCACCGCAGCAATGGTCGATTTTCAGCGACTCAAGGGCTGCACTACAATCTGTGCTCTCAGCACTTCGTCGCGGGCCATACGAACAGCTTGTTTTTGAAATTCAATGCCTTCTCCACACCTTCACGCGAGAAAGGGCATCATGTGACGTTTGAGTGGCTGCCAAGCCACTGCGGCGTCATAGGGAACGAACAGGCCGATACTGCCGCGTAGGCAGCTCTTGAAGGAACACGAGAAGAAGCCATACCACTTTCGCGAACCGATGCAGCCAGTAGTCTTCGACGACTTGCGCGTGAAGTCACGTTTTCACTATGGTTCCCACCAAGCAACGAGACGAATCGTCAACACCACTTGTCCTCTTTGATGGCTCTCCGCATGCCCACTGGCCTCGAGCGAAGAAAAGTCACCTTTCTTCATCGCTTATGGCTAGGAGTGGCATTTAGAAAATCTTATTCCTTTGTCATAGGAATGGCTGACCACGCTCTCTGAGATGCCTGTCATTGCGAAGAGACGCTACACCCCATCCTGTACGACTGTCCGTTGTATGACATTCAGAGACAGTCACTGGCGTCCGTTCTTGCGCGCATCGACAACAGCCAAATGTCTGTGGACACTATTCTGTCAAGTGCCCGAGAGAAGACATTGGAACAGAAGGCGACAAAAGCTCTGTTGAAATTCCTACGCGACACGGACTTGAACAAGCGGCTGTAACAGCAATGTCACACACCGCGAAAGACAAGACTGTACAATGACTGAGTGTGCGCGCGTGTGCTGCCGAATGTGCTGTGTTTATCTCTCTTCCCTCTCTGCTCTCTATCTTTCATCTCCCCCATCCCCTTCCCATGCGCAGGGTAGCAAACCGGCTGCCTATAGGCTGGTTAACATCCCTGCCGTTCTTTTCCTCCTATTTTCATTATTATTATTATTATTATTATTATTATTGTTATTAAGCGGAGTTCGTATGAGTGAGCGGGCACTAGTATGAATGGACGTCGCAATTACTGACCGCGACGCACAGCGACGTGGCGGCCTCTGGACTCTTTATCGCGAATTAGGCGCTACTACACACTTGGGAAAGGCGATTTCTTCAGCTGAGTTTATGTAGCTTCTAACAACGGACATGATTAATCGATCAGACCACAAACAAGCGGGGACACGCATACATGGGAGCAGTCAAGAGAGAGAGAGAGAGAAAGAAATAAAAGGAAGAGACAGGGAGGCTATCCTAGGATAACTGGTTTGCTACCCTGTACAGGGGTGCGGAAATAAGGATCGGAAATTGGATATAGATGGACAGATATAAAATAAATTATAAAAAATTCACATGCACAGACATGCAGGGCGTTTCAATCACAGTCGTTTGGACAGGCCGGTTGAACGAAAGAAGCGCCGGAGCGCCTTCACAGCCTTCTTCTGCGACATAAAAGTCCTGTCGGTAGCGCAAGATTCTTTCTTGCGAAAAAGTCTGGTTATCCACTTCGTCTAGTGTATTGCATATTGACTGTGTCTGCGAGCAGTATTGTGGGCATTCACACAGAATGTGCCACGTTGTTTTGTCACTGCCGCAAATAACGTATGATGAGCAGTCAAATAACGTTATTGATGCTATTTATGCTCCGAAAGAGCTGCATTCACGTTGCTAAGTCATTGGAATCAAAAATGGAAGTAATCAGTTTTGAAATTTGATGGTACTTCATGAGCATTGTTGGCAGCATGCCCAAAAGCTCCAGCGCAGCGTCGAATGCTTTATCAGGTGAAAAAATCTGCTGTTTCATCGTTTTGCATCTCTCGTGAGTTTGGCTTGGTATGGTTTGAAGCAAGTGGAAAACACGTTAGGTGCAGAAGGCAATTGTGACCGGGCACGATCAAGACGTTGACGACGAAGACTTAGAAAAAGAAACTGGCTCTAGCCATCCAGTCATTTTAGGTTTGAGGCTATAGGACCTTATGAGTTTTATTATTATTATTATTATTATTATTATTATTATTATTATTATTATTATTATTATTATTAACAACAACAACTTGGTTCCTTTTCTGGCACAAAGCTTGAATAGGGTCTTTTTGCGACGGTGGTCCGAGTCCGACGTCATGGTTCTGGAGTGGTACACCAGAAGAAGAACAGAAGAAGAACAGAAGGTTTTATTGTGCTAAATGAAAAAGAATACATGTGCATGATATACAGAAAGAGGTCCCATAGTCAGAGACTGCAAGGGGACCTCTTGTACAATGTAGAATTGAGAATGATTGTGATGTACATAGCAGAGAGACAGAGCTACAGTAAAATGCAACTGAAACAACTGAAGTATGAATATACCCTTGTAATCTCACAGAAACAATTTAAAAGTAAGAATAACGTGCTAACATCAATGACAAGTGATTACAGAACGCAACTCACAATGAACAGGAATCAATTAAGAAACAGCAAACCAGGCTGCAAGGGTTCGAATACCTTGCTCATATTGCGTGCGACGGTGGTGGGAGTCACCGGTGGTGGTGCCTGCAGCGTTGTACAACTGCGCCACCAAAATCGGCTGCTGCTGCTGTGATCTTGTAACAGCTTTCGCTGTGGGCTTGAAAGTGGCCCTTAGCCTTAAGTTTTCTGTCTGGCGGCTCCACTCTCTCTACGGCGATTGTGTTCCATGATGTATACCATGGGTTATCGATGTATTTCGACACGCTCAAGAGGCCTCGTAGATATAAGCTTGTCCTTGAGATGACCTCTGCCAGGTACAGAACAATCACTCCTGCTCGCACGAACACCATCCTTTCTTTGACTAAACTTTCGTTTTTTTTTATTCTTCCCACAATTATTTGAGGCTAACCTTTGTTCAGCTTATGCAATATTGCATATAAATATAGCGTCTAAAATAATTCAATTATTCTGCAGAAACATTGCCTACCATATTTTATTAGCCTGAACGTGAGACGTGTGTTGCTTTGCTTTTGCATGCAGAACTATGTAGAGAAATTTTCTTTTTAACTGCCTATTACTGCGAGTAACTAGGATGTGCAAAAGATCGTTTCACTAAGCGTCGTACTAGTACGTAAAGTGAACGTACGAGAAAATTTTGAGATAACGTATTATCCAGACAGCGTGAACAGACAGAGAGAACAGACAGAATGAACAAAGTCTGACCCAGATAAGTTAATGTCAAATCATTGAAAGGGAATACTTCAATGTAGATGATGACAAACTTTTCCTCTAAGCGAGATCAATAACTGAACGAAGGATTCTTAGAATCGTCGCACAAAAACGACCAATTGCCCAAAAGACTCGCAACAGCTACGATACGTCAGATGCGAGGTTGCTCACACAAAAGGGCCCCACGAAAAGAACTTCCAAACCGTTCCTTACGCCCCAGCATTGCTAAACATCGCAATGCCCTCCTATACGGCTTGCTACAGACGTCCAGGAACTAGAAATTAATAGCTGCCCGTTCCATATGATTCATGAGCAAGCGACTGAAGAAATTAGGGCAATTCGTCTTTGCGACATCCCGTATTCCTCCCGGTGCTGTTTTCATTCCTGCTATTCTTTCACTCTAGAAGAAATATTGCCTACCTACCCCTTCCCTGTTCTTTCCTCTAAAGAGCTTCTTTTATCCATGCATTCATATTGTGTGCTGAAGACTCCTCGATTCCTTCAATCTTCTCTACTTATACTCAGATCTCTGACTTGCCCTTTGAAATTTCCTCTTTCATCATCCATTATACATACAAGAGCCTTTCTTATTTGTGAGTACAGGGTGTTTATTGCCTTCTCATTATTGCCTTTTCAATATTTATAGCCTTTCCATCGACATATTGCTGTTGTGGTTTCCCTCTACATGATTAGATACCTGAGGCTCTTTTTTTTTTTTTGCTCAGGTCTTTTTCGGGCAGGGTAACAACTATTCAGGCGCTATCATTGCCATCCCATAGAACTGAACACGTATTATGCACCTGTTTGTCTAATAAGTTAATATATATTTTTTTCAATTGTCCCTAGATATTCACCGACTTTAATGAATTGGGAGAGAACAAACTTCATTTTTTTCTATTGTAGACGTAACGAAGCAGCGCGCAAGAAGAGGACTGACCAGCAGAACGCGAATACTCGTTCATTGTGTTTCTCTGCTTGGTCAGGCGTTTTCACAGGATAATTTGTTGTGTATCAAGTAGGCCAGTACAAAGTAGTGCATCTTTCTTCCTAAAGCAAAATGACGTGAATTTGAAACACTTTGAGATTGCTTCTCTAAATAAATACACTTGTGTCGAGAACCGTAAAAAGTGATATCGTAATGCTTGAGAATATATGGGATACATTTTAACATCACTACCTTTAAAAAAAACGTTCGGCTTCGGTATCCAAGGTGCGGCTTCTTAGTGATGTGTGATTGCAGTGTAATGTCACGAAAAGAGCAACTTGTGACGTGTGAGCGGTACATCTGTCATATACTCGTAGTGCACACAAATAACATTGTGCGAACAGTCATCAAGTGACCCAGACAGTGACTTCTGAAATTTGGAGCCACTGACAAAGGAACTGCGTGCAAGTGACTTCTGCCATTGAGGTTGCGCTGACTTGAAGATTCTCAGGGGTGAAAACATTAAAATCAAAGTAAAATATTTCGTGCCTATTGTTCTACTACACTCTGACGACCAAGTTAACCCTGCATACCAAGAAACAAAAAAAATGTCTCTTCTCAGATGTCTCGAAAACGTCTCAGCACTCCACTAACTCACACAGACTTCCATTTTGTCTATGCTTCTCTCTCTCCTTTCCCTTACTTTCTCCTAAAGAAGTAAGCTTCCTTCACGATGTTTAAAAGTTGATCCGGATAATCTCAGACCTCCGTCTAAGCCCACGAGACCATCTGACATCGCTCACTGAAGATGCGCTTTCTCTTTACGTCTCGCGGGTGCCATCGTAGGCATTGAGAGCCAGAATAAAACACGACCAGCCGCCTAGCAGCGGGGTCTATGTAAAGACAGACAACCACATCCTTTCTTGGCCAATGGCGCCGACGTTTGAAGCTCTACGACACCGGAGCACGCCCACACTGGTCGCCGCTACAACCACCAATTATTTCATGTGTACACCGTTCCGCGTCTTTGCTTTATTGGCACTTTCTTGCTGTTCTCGCTTCGCTAATTGATTTTCCTTGACTCCAGGGCAAATTTCTCCTGAACCTCACGTACCTCCTTATTCCTTCTCGCCAGCTCCGCAGACTTGAACATGTACCAAGAAAAGGTGTAACCCAATCGCATTCAACAGTTATTTTGTTACGCAAGTTTAGTTTATTCCAGCGATAAATCGCTCCTGTTGAACAGTGATTGCGCAATGGATAAAATGTGGTTTATATAGTACGCGCCAGTTTTCTCCCAAGTTTGTTGACGTTCAGTGGTTAGAGTAACTATAACGAGCCTATTTTAATTTCAGAGCACTTTAGTGGGCTCGGCTGTCGTACGCTGTCACCATTTGGCATAGCGCCGGCGAAATCATATACAGCATATCCACCTGTAGCACATTGAGTGCACTTGCGCCAAGGAAAAATGTGGCACCTCTTGTTCTTCGGGCGCCTTTATCGTGATATCAAGTGTGGAAATTATTTCAATGATAAGGAAAACACAAATACGCAAAGCACGTTTAAAATTAAAAATGGAAGCGTCCGCAAACAGAGAAAGAAAAGAAAAAAATTGGAAAAAAATAAATATAAGTGAAAAGAAATAAAAACACAAAAAATGAAAATGAGAACACGAAATAAAGATAGAGAAAGTCGAAGAGAAACGAAACTGCACAATTCGGTTGTTTCTTCAGCACCACTAGGACGAAGCAGTCTTCGTTTTTTTTTGTTTTTTTAAGAGGCGAAGCTCCTTCAAGCGGCACCCGATCGTTCCTCGTAGTAGTGCGTAACATGTTTTACGCTCTGACCTGCAAGGTGGAGCCAGTGGGAGATATATTCTGTGCGTTGTTGAACAATAAAAAATTCGAAGCGTGCGCGTTAACCAAAAGCCGAATTCTTCTGTCTCTCATTCCCCCTCAGCAGCCACTGGCATGTACATTGAGCACTATCTGACAAGAAAGCGTTGCTACGTTATACTCACTGGGCGTAACCTCCTCGGTTTTAGAAAGGTTTAGCGAGCGTTAGGCCAAAGTGCCATGAATACAGTGAAATAGTATATACCATGAACTCAAGGTGGTTAAAGGTGGCAAGTAGACACGAAGCGCAAGCCATAAGAGAGTGTGCGTGTGCCTCCTCTCGTTCAGTCCTTGAAATGTCCGCTGGATGGCGGTGCTTCTATATGAGGAATATATGATGAAAAGATGCGAGATGGTGGTACTTGGAGTGTTGAATAGGTGGATGAACGGACACCCAGACAGATGCATGGACGGACGCATGGATGGCTGCACAGACGGATGGACGCATGGACGAGCGCAGGAGCGAGTGCATGGACGAACGCAGGACCGGACGCACAGATGGACGTGCGGACGCACGAACAGACGCACGCACGGACGGGCGGATGGACGCACGGGTGGCCACACAGACGCACGCATACATGGACGGAAGCAAGAACGAATGGACGGACGGATGCTTCGCCCCACTCTCCATCATTCACTCCGTAAATATGCTGCCATTTTTTCTTGTTTTTTAGAGCAAGTCAAGCACTTGACCCCACGGTCAAGGTTTGGCGGAAGCCCGAAAAGAATCATACAAACTAGTCACAAGTTTTACTCGTGTTTTAGAAAAACAAGCGAAAAACGGGTGGTCGACTAACCAAAATAAAGATCAAATTAAAATGTTAGTAATGTTCTCAAAAAGAAGCAAGACGTTACGCGAGCGCGAACGTTTCATTCTCGCACCGAGCGCGAAGCTTCTTACGCAAGCAGATGATAATCGCGTTTGAGGCAAATATGGCAACAGCGCTGACAGCTGGAGCTGAATAATTTAACAGCCACATTTCTTGGTGCGTGCTAGCCTGTGAAAAGTTGCACTCTTTGTTCGTGAATCAGTGATAGGAGTAGTATGTAAGAATGAAAAGATTCCAAGTGAATCGAGAATTTACAGTAACTTGAGAATGCTTCAGTAGACAGGTACTTCGAGCATACGGAGCCAGGGGCGAAACTAAATGCACGTACCTCGTAAACTGTGCGAAATGCCTTCACTTCTTTCTTAAGTCATTCCGTCACTCGTTAGTTGTATGCACTGAAGCGAAATCGCACCAGCTAGAATTCAAATAGGAAAGGCTGAAAAGAGGACTAAACAGAACAGATAATACGTTGTTTTTGCCTGCTTACTACAGTAAGCTTTTTTTTTTCACAATTATTCGACCGAATTTCTGCACATATTGTCCAGCCTGCAAGTATTTTGAGCTAATTGCAGCAGGCGTAAG